>CM075309.1:9124585-9199001 GCA_037672795.1 Lagerstroemia speciosa
AAAGCCCCTCTAATCTCCAGGGACCGCTCAAGATCTCCTCTTTCATAGAAACCCCCTTCCGTGGTACCCTTGCAGAAGCCTTTAAATCCATCAGAAGTCTCATCAGCGACGAACACTTAAACCGGTTTTGCCCGGTTGAGGAATACTCGCAAGCCCTAGATCTCTGCGCGTCGAACAAGGCTCTAGCGGAAGGCCAACAGATCCATGCTCATGTAATTAAATGCACACCAGATTGTGATTCTTCGGTTTTCCTGAAGACCAAACTCGTGTTCATGTACGGGAAATGCGGGTGTGTCCACAGTGCGGAGAAGCTGTTCGATAAAATGACTCAAAGGACGATTTTCACTTGGAATGCCATGATCGGAGCTTATGTTTCCAACAATGATCCTGCTGACTCTCTTGAATTGTACAGTGAAATGAGAAATTCAGGCTTTTTCCCGATCCTTGTACTTTAGCGTCGGTATCGAAGGCGTGCGGTGCACTTAAAGATCTTCCATCTGGTGCCGAAGTTCACAGTCTAGCAACTAAATCCGGCTATATCTCTGTTGTTTTTGTGGTCAATTCCCTTGTTACAATGTATGCAAAGTGTGGCGATCTTAATGGGGCAAGGAGATTATTCCACGGCAGCAATGAGAAGGAGGACATTGTGACGTGGAATTCAATCATCTCTGCGTATTCAGCTGGCGGGAAATACTCAGAGGCATTGGACCTTCTCAGGGACTTGCGGAGGACTGGTCTTGAGATGAATACATTCACGTCCGTTGCAGCCCTGCAAGCATGCGAAGATTCAAATTTTCAAAAATTGGGTGCAGAAATCCATGCTTTTGCTCTAAAATCTAGCAGTGGCCTTGATGTTTATGTGGCTAACGCTTTGATTTCCATGTACGTGAGGGTTGGTAAGATAAATGAAGCCTTCGATGTTTTCTACAAATTGGAGGATAGAGATAATATCTCATGGAATTCTATTCTTTCGGGTTCTGTGCAAAACGGCTTATATCTGAAGCTCTGCAGTTGTTCCGTGATATGCAGGAAGAGGGCACTGGACCTGATTTGATTACCATTACAAATGTTATATCAGCATGTGCACAACTTAGGAATTTATTACTTGGAAAAGAAGCCCATGGTTATACTGTACGGAAAGGTTTAGATTGTGACATTCTGGTAGGGAATACTCTTATAGATTTGTATGCTAAATGCTTTTCTGAAAAGTATATGGACCATGCTTTTGCTAGAATTCTTGTGAAGGACAAGATATCTTGGACTACAATTTTCGCAGGATACGCCCAGAACGGCTGTTATAGCGATGCAGTAGATCTTTTCAGAGGAGTGCTGAAGAATGGGATGGAAGTTGATGAATTGATGATTGGAAGCATTCTTATTGCCTGTAGTGGATTGAAATCCGTGAGCTACGTGAAAGAAGTTCACTGCTTTGTTCTGAGGAAAGGGATGATTGATCTCATTTTGCAGAATACACTTGTCAATACCTATGGAGAGTGTGGAAACATCAACTATGCAGCTCGAACATTTAGATGGATTCGAGAAAAAGATATTGTGTCTTGGACAAGCATGATATCTTCTTATGTGCGGGGTGGGTTCCCCAATGAAGCTTTCTCTGTTTTCCTCAAGATGACGAAAGCTGGTGTTGTTGCTGATTCCATAACACTCATAAGCACTCTCTCTGCTGCTGCTGCTTTATCTGTGGCGAAGAAAGGGAGGGAAATCCATGGGTATCTTTTAAGGAAAAGGTTCATAATTGAAGGGCCCATTGCAAGCTCTCTAGTAGATATGTATGCCCGCTGTGGAGATTTAAAAAGTTCATATAGAGTGTTTAGTTCAGTTAAAAGCAAAGATGTCATTTTGGGGACATCGATGATAAATGCTTACGGGATGCATGGATGCGGCTTAGCAGCAGTCATCTTATTCCATGCTATGGTGAATGAAAACAAACTCATTCCCGATGAGATCACTTTCTTATCAATTCTTTATGCTTGTAGCCATTCTGGGATGGTCAATGAAGGTAAGAGGTTCATGGAAATTATGACACACCATTATGGTTTGGAGCCATGGCCTGAGCATTATGCCTGTTTGGTTGATCTTCTAGGTCGGGCAAACCGGTTAGATGAAGCATATGAATATATTCAGATGATGCCATTTGAACCGACAGCCGAAGTTTGGTGTTCCCTGCTTGGTGCTTGTAGGATTCATTCCAACAAAAGATTAGGTGAAGTTGCAGCAAGCAAACTCCTTGCTTTGGTCCCGGAGAATCCTGGGAACTACTTTCTCGTGTCCAATCTCTTTGCCTCGAGTGGCCGGTGGAAGGATGTGGAGGACCTGAGGACAGGAATGAAAGGGAAAGGGCTGATGAAGAACCCAGGATGCAGTTGGATCGAGGTCAGGAGTAAAGTCCATTCTTTCATCGCAAGGGACAAGTCCCATCCTCACTCCGAGAAGATCTACCAGAAGCTAAGTGAAGTCACCGAGAACTTAACTCGGGAAGGTGGTTACATCCCTGATACCAGATTTGTCCTGCATAATGTTGTGGAAGAAGAGAAAATTCAGATGATATACGGACACAGTGAGAGGCTTGCTATTGCCTATGGTCTGCTCGAAACTAGGGGGAGAAGTCCGATCAGGGTAACGAAGAACCTTAGGATCTGTGGCGATTGTCATACGTTCTGTAAGTTGGTTTCGAAGGTTTATCGGAGGAAAGTAGTGGTGAGGGATGCTAGTCGATTTCATCACTTCGATGGTGGGGTGTGTTCTTGCGGGGAATATTGGTAGGCGATATCTCCACTGTTAGGTGTACAGAATTATATATAGATTTGTTTATTAGATAAATGCAAAGCATTCTTGGGGAAACATTTTTCATCTATAGTTATTGGGAAAACTTTACGCGCAAACTCACACGGCTGCACCACCTGGAGTTGACAATCTTGAATCTCGAAGAAACTGTAACAATCTGAAGGAGTAAATTGACAGAGAAAAATATCTCGATGCCTGTACTTCTTTCATCAGATCATGATCTTGTATATGACTCTGCATTCTTGTGATGAATGGACTGTACAAAATGATGAAACCATTCTAAAAGGATCCATTAAAGGCAGTAGTCAATAAGCTTAGAACGGAGAGCACATGACGCTGCTGTACTATCTCGAACAAGTTGCATGGTTTGCAGATCGAATAATGGCAAGATCCTTAGCTCCGATGTTCTGAAATACCCTTCTACGTTGTATCCTTTCCTCTATGCTCTCGGTGGTGGGACAAGTGAAAAAGAGGTGGTCTCTGAGTTTGAGATTCAGAGCTACAAAATTTACTGGGGTTGCTTGAGTTAAGAACCCATTGTTTCAGCCTCTCCTCCATAGCCAAACTCTCCCCAATTGCCAGCCACACAAATAGAGGCCGCAACGAGTATGTGGACGAGGAACCGAACAATTTATCTTGCCAAGGAACTTTTGGCTTGCGTGGTTGAAGTTTTGCCTGCAGTTTCCGAATCGAGGGACCTTGTCCCAGCAAAGGGTGACTTGGCATGATCTGGGAGTTTGTCCAGCCTTATTCAAGGTCTCGATAGCCTGTGGATCGGATCTCCTCGGCTAGATCTAGAATAAATATTCAGTCTATAATACATAGAGTGTTCCGAGGAGTGCCAAAAATCATAATGGAAGTGATGAAAGACCCGACCATGCGTCTCAAACTCGAAAAAAAGTATCTTGAAGCATATATGACTAAAATCTTGATATGTCTCAAAATCGGACTTCAATTGAATGTCGTGCGTCAACGGGCACGTAGATGCAACAATGTACTGCCATATATGATCGACACAAAGGTTTTGGTTCTTATTACATACCATACTTTCACTCAATTGTTCATCGGAAACATTTTGCATCAATTAAGTTGAGAGACCAAGTCAGGCCATTTGCACTTCCCCGGCATTCTTATTGGTGAAATCATCCACCCCGTAGACGGAATTGTGCTTGGAGTTCTCAAACTTCTCGCCATCACCCCACAAGGCATAGGCCTCCTCGCCGTGGATCGCGTCATCCCCGGTCTGGAGCTCGTCCTCTGCCAGCCGGAGCGGCACGATCAGCCTGATGAGAAGGCAGATGAGGCTGGTGGTGGTGACGTTCACAGCTATTACAAACACGACTCCGAGGATCTGGATGCCCATCTGCTTGAACCCGGCCGCGACGCGACCGCTTTGGAGGCCGTAGGCAAGGCCGATGTAGTGCTTCCAGCTGTCGTCGGTGATGAGGTAGAAGATGCGGCTGAGCTTGGGCTCGGCGAAGAACCCGGTGAGGAGGCCACCGAGAGTGCCGGCCACGGCATGGGTATGGAACACGGCCATCGTGTCGTCGACCTGGCGGAGGAGCCAGACTTTCTTGTGGAGGACCATCATGGTGTACCATGGAATGCTGCCGGACATCATCCCCATTATGATTGCTGCCCAACCTTGTACGACACCTGCTCACCCCCAGCACACATGAAATTTAATCGATCAAACACCCTACGGGATCAGAAAATGTAAACTACAAACATTCCAACTTTCAGATGGAGTCAGGGAGCATGTCTACTCGCAATGACTACGTTGCAAAGAGTATTATTTCAGTGAGATTACGAGATATTCTCGACTTATTGGATGAGGCTATTTTCAGCCTCCCAATATTAGCTTGCCCATAAATAATATGGGTGATAAAAAATAAAAAAAAAAAAAACTGAACTGAACTGAAAATAAGTGAATATATCAAAAAATTTCTTTAGTTTTTTGTCAAGATGTTTGATTAATTGCTTGATACGGTTGGTTCAGAAGATTATGGTTAAAAGAATCAAACGGTTTTTCCAAATTGACAACCAAATAAAATAAAAATAAAAAATAAAAAATAAAAAGGATTTTTAAACTAAAATTTATAATTTATGGAATTTTTTTAATATTTCGATGTCGGTTAATTTCAAAGTAAATCAAACTACTTGCATCTTATTGATTATTTCATATTTGTTTTAATAAAAATTGTTAATCAATTAATCGAAATATAAAAATTAGTTTCGCATGTTAAGTTATTTTGAGATAAAATCGATTCTATTTGAACTTCATATCTCAAACCAAGTAGAACCAGATATTTGGTGTTCGGTTCGGTTCAAAATGATTTTTCAAATGGAACTAAACCATGAACAACGCTAATTGAATCAAATACTAATAACCGGTTTGGCGTATATGGCAAGCATCTGTATTAGGTTAGAAACTAGAGACCTGCAGCGGGGGTGATGCAGACTAGTCCAGTGATCATGCCCTGGACGGCGCCAATCACGGAGGGTTTGCCGAAGAAGATGATGTCGAGGACGAGCCACGTGAGAAGGCTGGTGGCGGTGCAGACGTGGGTGTTGAGGACGGCCAACGATGCATCAATGCCGGCATTGTAGGGGTCACCGCCGTTGAACCCCGTCCACCCCATCCACAGCAGCCCCGCCCCAGCCAGCATCAGCAGTATGTTGTTCGGTGGGAACCTCTCCTTGTCCTTGGTCGCCCTCGGCCCCACCTGAATCACATTTATGTATAAATCACATTACATATATATTTATCAAGAACACATTTGGAGTAATCTTTATGATATATGTTGAATTATGTAGTATTGTGAGGGGACAATTAGCAGCTGGGTAAATAACTTTGGCCTAGAGGAAATTGTCAAAATTGCGGGCTTACGTCGCGAGGGGACTACCGAAGACATATTCGGACTTATGTTAGAAATTTTTGTGGTGGTTAGACGTTCACATGTTATATTATTATTTATGGACTTTAAAAGAAATTGACTTTGTTTCTATCTAAAAGTCTAAACTATCAAGTGGTTGTACCAAATTATCTTATAAACTCATGATTTATTTCTTTTATAGCCAATGTGAGTTTAACAACATAGATGTGCTCATTTTACACTGACTATTCGCCTGACAAAGCGTGTTATTTTGTGTCTAAATGTATCGTTTTAAGCGGGTTAATAAGAAGGTTCATATACCTCAGAATAATCTGTACCCGTATCTAACCCGTTTCATTATACAGGCTGCTAATATAAATACAACACATTTAAACCACATAACTTATGCCTTTTTATCTAAACTTACACTCCCTTAACACGATTAATATGTTTAATGCATAAGTTGAACGGAGTAGAGTATAATCGTAACTTCATATATAAGCAGGTTAAATGTGTTAACAAATTTAATACACACGCTTGAATACATTGAATTAATTGGATTTAACTGTGTTTTATCGGGTTAGAAGGATTCGATCTGGTTCAACACATTTATTCAAATGGGTTGCACTTGTTCACCCGTGTAAACATAAAACTTATTTAAACTCCAAACCTGCCTGATTTCATGTAGTTTTAGTGGACGTGTTACGGTTTTTTTGTCAAAAATCGTGAGTCTTACCGACCATCTTCCTTTTAAAGTCGTAAAATCGAACCCTAGATGGCCGGGATCTTAAAAGTTTCGTAAACCGAGAACTTTCATGACCTTTTTCTTTTGCAAGGGGAAGGAGACTGTCCGAGACTGTGTGAAAGCTTACCCAATAAGCCGCGGTGAAGCCGGCCACTCCAGAGGAGAGGTGGATCACATATCCGCCAGAGTAGTCGATGATTCCCTTCAACGCCAGCCACCCGGAGGGGCACCATATGCTGTAGGCCCCGATTGTGTACGAGAAGGTGAGCCACAGCGGCACGAAGAGCATCCAAGCGTGGAAGTTCATCCTCCCCAGCAGCGCACCGGCGATCAGTATCAGCGTGATGGCTGCAAAGACGAACTGGAAGTAAACCATGGTGGCGGTAGGGAACTTGCCCGCGAAGCCCTTCTTGAGGAGGTACTTCTCATCCAGGGCGAAGTTGGGCACGCCGAGGATGTGGATGAACTTTTCCCCGAACGAGAGCTGGTATCCCCACAAGACCCAGCAGATGAGCACCGCGGCAAAGGCGTACAGGGCCATGAAGGCCGAGTTCACAGCCCACTTCTTCTTGACTATGGAGCCGTAGAGGATGACGAGGCCCGGCACACTCTGGAGGCCGACCAGAGTTGCCGCCGTCAACTGCCACGCGTTATCTCCCTTGCTCATCCATGGGGGGCTCGCCAGATCTGGCCTGAGATTCTCCGGCAGGAAATCGTAGTCCGTAGACATTTTCGGGCTGCGGTGGTTCGGGGATCCGACGGAGCTCGGACTCTCGTGTAGTGTACTCCGCAGTTTAAGATGGAATATCCAATGGTGAGTCGTCGTTACACATTTATATGGGAGGGTAATGGAGAGACATCGGTCGTCCTTTTCTATGCTAATGGAAAGCTGTAACATGCCAGGACAATTTTTGTGTCAGTTGGTTTTTATAATTGCAAGATTCTGCTTTGCCTAAAAAAATTTTGATACAATAACATCATTTTTTATTTATGATCTTATATCATGAGATTATATGTTTAATTCTTATCAATAAATTTATTTATTTATTTATTTTTATGTTTCTCGTATCTTATTTAGATAAGAAGAACCTTCTTTATAATAAAAAAAAGAAAGAAAGAAACAAATCCATCAGACAAATACAACATATGACTTCCATCGGACCCATGCGTCTAGAATTAGGTCGTATTTGAAATAAATATCACTTGCAATTTCCTGATCATATTTAGCAATAAAGGGTAGGGATTATCGCTGCTCCGATAAGATCGAGAGTAATTTCGTTTCACGGAACCCATTCTCGGAATTCATTACTTATTTTTAATGATCATTTGATTAAGTAAAGAGAACAAGTTTAAAACAGATCACAAAGTTGTGCTGTATGCTTTGTAATTGGGCGGAGAAAACCACAGGCAACCAGTGATTTTGGAACTGCCGCCAGAATCGAATTGAACTTTTCTGTCCAATAATAAGTTCAGAAGGGTCGATGTTTCCAACCAGAGGAATTAACTATCATTTCTAGGAGAGAAGCCCTTGCCTAGTACCATTAATTTCCCAATTCAAGATTATGAGATATTCTTATAAGAAGTTGAGCCTATATTTAATCCAAAAATTCAAATATGGGTTGACAGTACTCACTCTCTTATAAATCAGGTTTCAATTCATTAATTCTCCGATATGTGATTTATATCTCAGCAGGGTCTAAGAGTTCACTTTGTAACTATAAACATGGAGAGTTATTTGGACATAACTAAGCTCGAGGAGATCGACCAAAGGCATCTTGACATGCCAGCAAACCGATTGCAGGAACTTGCCGAGGTAAGACCAGCTAGGAGAGGAGGATGATAAATATTATACAATTCATGAGAGATGAGGAGAGCAGAGTGATAGAAAGAGATAAACACAGCCGACTATAATCCCAAACAACAAGAATATATTATTATCAGAAAGATTGACTGACTCAAACATAATATAAGATGATTTGCCTATTTACAGTCATAGAAAATTAAGTAAACTGGGAGATATATATTCTTAATATGAGAAACAACGTCAAATCCAATATTAGAAAATCTTAGAGATAATAACTGATCTAATTGATTGATATGAACCTATTACAGAATATTCTATTTTCTAAATGACCATTAAATATTTTTAATAGTGGATCTCGAACTTGACCTGGACCTGCACCAACCTCCGCCTCATTGGGGCATGTACATAAACCAGTTTGGAGGCCGAACCGTTTTCGAACCAAACTAAACTAAAAGAACCGATTTGGATTGGTATACTAAGTCCGAACCAAACTAATTTAATGTAAAAAGCGGATTGCTTTAAACCAGTTTCGATAACCAATTAACTGGTTTTAACTTTTACTTTTTAAAAATAAAAATAATCCTGCTTAGTTTGGTTAACCAAACTATTTTTCTTCGAAAAATAAATCAAACGGAATCAAACCCTTCATTCTTTTGATGAATTAATTAAACAGATAAAATCGACATGGTTTGGTTCAAAATGAACTTAATTAAATTATTTTATTTTTTAAAAAAAGCTAAACCTGATATCAAATTGATTATATTTAGGGGGCATTTAGTTGGAGTAATGTTAGATTACATAAAAAGTTATTATTTTATAATAAAAATATATTACAATATGAAATTGTTTGTTTAATAAATATTTTAAAATTTAAATTGTTAAAAAAAATTATTGAAAATATAATATTATAATATAGAATGACCAAAACACCTCCTTTTCCTTCCCTTTTTATCCTTCAGTTTTCCTTTTTATGGGCAAAGAGGGAAAGTTGTCCTTTCCAACATTGGAAAGCAAAATTGCAGAGCTTTCTGCCTGCAATCTCATTACCGGGGCAAAGAGGAGGCCCGGTAAAATTTTAACAAACCTGGAAAGTTAAAATACCTTATGTTTTTCACCCAAACATTGTAAAACGGGTGTAAAATATTCACTTCTCATGAAAAATTTTCAACATTACATCCAATTAAACAGTTTGTTAAAAATTAACTGGTGTTATTTCGTTCCATGTAAATTTTATTGCATCTCAGTTTGTGTTATTTGGATGTAAAATGAGCTGTCATTGGACTTTTTTTGGGCCGTGTTCCTTTTCCCAGGCCAAGGCAGATTGACTGTAAAGAAGAGCTTTTACTCCAAATAGTCCTTTTAAAAATATTTTCCAAACTGGTTTTTGCTAGAAAATATTTCATAATCTAGTCTTCTAAGTGTTGGTGGATAAATGTCATTCAATTTCTTACGTGTTTTTCAATCTTGTGTCTTCAAAGAAATTCTTAAGCGATCCTATTTCATTGCGTAACATAAAAAAATATCAATTAAAATGTGACGAACAAGTAAAGTGTTATTAATTACTTGAATAAGTACCATAATTAATAATCAAAGTAATTGACTGGTTCTTCATCATCATATTATTGTGATGTAAGATCGTCTAAGATTTTTTGTGTTTTCAACTCATTTATATGTATTCCGCTCTAAATATGTACAAATATATTAATCAAATCTTGTTTCAATTCATTCTTTATTTTTTATATTAGATTAATCATATTCGGTAACTTTCATAAATTTAATTTGTATAACCAAAAATATATTGGTTGGATTATCATAAATTCAATTTATGTTTCCAAATTTGAAAAATTTTTAATTTCAATTTGATAATATCTCTATACAATAAGAGGTGTATTACCATGAATTTTGTTAGTCTCAATGAAAATCTGGAAGCCCAATCAAAATTTGAACCATTTAAATTTACTTATAAGAAAATATTTGTATTATATTTGGCCCACGAGCATTAAATTTAATTGGTAGCAGGTCCTGCAAATTATATAAAAGACACGTAAGGAATTAGAAATTAAATATGATTTTATCATCTGAGCACTTTCTTGTCCGCATCAATATTTTTTTGCCATATAAGCACTTAAAAGACTAGATTGAAAAATATTTTCTAGCAGATATTAGTTTGAAAAATATTATGAAAATGAAGATTATTTTGAGTAAAAGCTCTGTAGTGAGTTTAAAATCCAAAAGTGTAGAAATATGGGATTGCAGTGGAGCCCATCAAGAAAACAGATAAATCTCCTCACATACCCTTCCTTTTCTCTCTCAGGTTTGTCGCCCAGGTGCAGAACTTTCAAAGGGGTGGGTATTTTTGTAAATTTAATAATTGTACTTCTCAACTTTCAAAGTAATCTATTATATTTACTAAATACAATAATTTCATTTTACCACCACATTCAATGTAAAATAAAAAAAATTTCCTTATAATTTAACTCTACGTTATAATCTAATAATATTTGAACTAATCGCCGCCTGAATTGCTTTTGTTCTAAAAACAGAATCAAATTAGAACCAATTCAGCTAAAACCTTATTCAATTTACAAAAAATATTTTGGACAAATTTTGCTCTTAGAGTGGTCAAGAGATTAATTTTTCTAAATCTGATTTATTTTTCTCCAAACATGTTACAGGAGCAAATAAAGGGAGACTGAAACATATTTTGAGTGAGCAACTAAAGGAAGACTGAAACATATTTTGAGTATGCAAAAATTAGGGGAAGATTCAAGGTACCTTGGTAATCCTCTATTTTTAAAAAGAAAGATAATTGAATCTTTCCAATTTTTAATTGATAAAATCCAAAACAAATTAGCTGGAAGGAAATCAAAGGTTCTTTCAGGGGCAGTGAGAACAACCTTAATCAAATTTGTCCTTAATAGCACCTCAATATATACCTTGTCTATTTTTAAATTGCCAAATCAAACCTGTAAAAGGATTTTGGTGGGGCAAACTTGAAAAGGAAGGGAACTATTTCACTCTGATTAGTTGGGATGTAATATGCCAATCAAGAGAGTTTGGGGGAGTAGGTATTAGAAGAACACAGATTTCAATAAGGCGATGTTGTCTAAGATAGCCTGGTTCATTACTACAAATAAGAAAGTCTCGCAGCAAAAATTTTAAATCGTAAATATGGTGGTTTTTTAATCAAAAAATGGAAATAGCAAGTATTCCCAATCAAGCCTATGGAGAGATCTTCAGGTATGCAGATCAACTTCATTGAAGGGTTGCTATAAATTGATTCGAGACAGTACATCTACATATTTTGGTTGGATCCATGGCTTCCTGGTAATGAAAGCTTCAAACCTATCTCATCAGGTAACCCGATTTCTGTTAATTATACAAGGGTAAGTGAACTTATCATCCCTTAGACAAAACGATGGAATGTTCCTTTGATCTTTGCATTATTTGACACTGACATTGTGCATAACATTCTAAAAATTCATGTTCCCTTCCATGAGGCAGGTGATGACTTTGTATGGGTGCATAATAACTCAGGGTTGCGTTCAGTAAAGAGTTTTTATCTAATTGATCAACAAAATAGATTCGTAAAGAAAATGAGCTATTTTGGAATAAATTCTGCGAAATTGAATATTCACGAATTGTTAAAGCTCCATCTTTGGAGAATCGCTTCTAGAAGCCTCCTTGGATTAGCATTAAGGATAACCTATGTCCTCTTTGCAAGGTAAGTTCTGATAATTACGTACATCTTTTTAAGGATTGCGTTTTTACAAGGATCACTTGGAGAGAATTTAGATGGAAAATTTGGAATAACTTTAACTCTGTTTATGATCTTCAATCTTGAATATCATTGATTTCATTTGTAATCCCCAGGTTTCCCACTTGACGAAAATGATAAAAGGAATTTCTCTCTTTATGGTGCCATCCTACGGTATTGGCTCTGGCATGAACGTAATTCTATCTTGTATGATGATGATTATTGTGCAAATATTTCCTCTTTCCTAGAAAGAATTGATAAAGCCTTTTAGGAGCACAATATGATAGGGACTGAGGATCCAAACTCACTGTCCAATCCTTTTTCAGATTTTAAGTCTTACAGTAACATAAGACATGCAGGAATTGCAAATGACTTAGACCAAGCAGCGGTTGTCTTCACAGATGCATCATAGAAAGAAGGAAACCCTTGCATCTCAAGTGTTACCTTCAGAGATGGGAAGAGGATCCTCTCCTGGTTCTTAAACTGCAGTCATTCTTCCCTTGCACAAGCTGAAACATAGGGCTTGCTTCTTATCAATGGCTAAAGAACATGATTGGCTAAATGCTCATTTCCTTACTAATGCAAAAGACATAGTTTCCATTGCCAAAAAGGAAAAGACATCATAATGGAACTACAATAATGTTATTTTGGATTTTCTTTATATTGTTGCTTCTCTTGATTTTTGGGATTACAAATGGGTATCTACGATGGAGAATACTATTTCCCATGATTTATGTCAGATTGGTAAAACTGTAAATACAACTAGACTTTGTATTTTTGTGGGATAAGTTCTTAATCCCTCGCATTTTGGTAAATATATTATTATTATTTACTGATCAAAAAAATTATTCAGTTTAGCAAGGGTCCGTTTCTTTCCAAAACCGTTTTCCTGCACAACGCCACTTCTCATCATCTTTAGGACGAAGGCAAGATTTCAAGTTGTAATTCATGGATGGAGGACTGTTCAGTAGGTTATCATCAAGAAGTGGCCACTGCGACCACTGGCATACTCATGCTTCTACTTCTTTCCCTTCCTTCCTAAAAGGGAAAATGATAATTTTTTTAAATACACCGCTGATGTGTAGAAGTCCTCTAAACTACTATTAATCCAGTTCGTGTAGGTTTAGCCCATTAAAAGGCAAAATTCTCCCGTCATGAGTTTTCTTTATTCACAAAAAGTCAAATCCAAAATCTTTATTTAAGGGGAACTTACCAAAAAAGGAAAATGATATTATTAGATGCTACTTACAGTAGATAAACTAGAAAGAGAGCACTGATTGCGACTACATGTAACCAAGGTCATAGGCTATTAATGTACTATCAGGTAGCTTGATAGCCTTCTCGGTCTTTCTCAAGCCATCATACATTGCGATTCAGAAGATGCCTAATCCTTGGTAGAGTCTAAGATTCAATTAGAGTAAATGAAGTCTTCATTTGATTAGAATAATCAAGCTGCAACCTTTCCTACTCGAGGTAGGCATCCCTTTTCATTCATATGCATTAGTCGAGTTTGTCTAAACTTCTTCAAGTTAGAGTCTAAAGTTGATGAAGCAACTACACTAGTATTGAACCTATCACTCTTAGGCCCTGGAGAATGTACAAGCTATTGGTTTCCTTACATGCTTACTTCAATACGAGAGCCCCACAGGAAATCTTCGTGCTACAGAACTTGTTCATAATTCTACGGTCATCCAAGTCTAGAACCTAGGGCTTCTTTGGATTGAGCGTGAGGAGGTTTATGAAGGGAAAGGTGGTGGACGTTTATGAAGCTGCAAGGTGATGGAGGGTTGAAAATTTGGCTTATTTGAGGGTTATGTCACATCTCCATAACACTACTATGTTTCTTTCACGAATAAGAGTTGCACTTAACTATCCATAACCATTCTCTCTCTCTCTCTCTCTCTCTCTCTCTCTACGCAAAGCCAAACAAGGGTAATCTCTACCCCTCCATAACCCTCAATCCAACAAGCCCTGAAAGAGATAATGTTCTTTAGATGAGGTACATGCCTAACTTGTATAGGGTCCTGATGATTCATGATTTATATTGTACCAAGGTATCTTATTTTGTGGACTACATATCATTAGCCATAAGAATGGCTCAGCCTACAGCAAACTCATACATGTAGAACCAGTCTCAATTGTGACACATAAGGTATATATGAAGAGTCGAAATCAAGGATCCTACACCCTTGTAACACTACAAATTGTATGGTCCTTAAGCTAACGATACAAACATGTGTCGTCCCTATTCCTTAACTTAAACCAAGATCTACCTTTGCCTTTACCCTTTTTTATGCTCTCTTCCTCTTGTAACAAAGTCCAAGACTCACTTATCGGATTTACAGCTATACATCATTTGCTATCTAGTTTCATCCTACTTAAAAAATCGTCTTTAACATTATTAGAAGTCAAGTGTATCCCCCCATAGTTCATGGTCTCGCAAAATGCTCTAAGAAGATAATAACAATTAGGATAGTCTTATTCAATCCTCATCTTGGCTTTTACATTTTTCAACTCATTAGTGATGATGATGAGCTCGCTAATATGAGATTTGATTAGAGTACCTTTATCATAAGGACAGTGTATAGTCGCTTCTTCAAAATCAACTAATTAATGTCTGAGTTCAACATTTAGAGAGCTTTCAATGTCCTCTACAAAACTATCCGTTGTCTTTTCATGTGAGTCTTTTGTTTCATATCATCAATGGAACAAAGACAAGAGGTGAAAATGACCTTTTTATATCAAGCTTCTTCCATATCGTTCATGGAGCATAGACAACTAATGGAAATGATCTTTCTATCGTGTTTCATCCATGTAGCATCAAACATAGGGATTACCAGCTCCAAAACACTTTGGTCCTAGACTGAAGTTCACAGGGCCGGCCATTAACATCTCATGCCAAACTTCATTTTAGACATCCTATCTCAATTGATCATCGGCAAACGATGGACTTGACTCTAATGCCAATTTTTTGATGTTCAGAATGATGTTTGAGTGTCAATCAACTGATGAAGCAACAAGTTAGAGAAAAAACAAAGGGAAAAAAAAGATATCATGCACATTATGCTCATGGTTTAGGACTGTAAGGTCCATACATCCCCATATAAAGGACACTTAGTATGGATTTCACTATTGAGCAAAATATCAAGTGGAATACATGAACACGAACACCCACTTCACAAAGATAGCACACTCAGAATAGGCTTAATAACCATGGACTTCACTACTCTCACATCTCGATTTCCCACATTGTCAAGAAGACAAAATATTACATAACCATATCTCACAATGGTGTGATGAGAATCCCTCAACTAAATCACTTTTATTAATAACAATTATGAAAACGTTTACGCTGACAACTTCTACAATGATTAATACAAATTTACTTGTTTATTATAATTTAATTGGTATTTTTTTCACATCATGCTTCCCCTCCTAAAACTGGACTCACCTAAATCTAAAGCTTGTGGAGTGTTCATATATTTAGAGAGAATAAACTTCTCGTTATAAAAAAAATCAAAACATGAAAATTGAATCTCTTAATGAAGCTAGCCAAAGGTGAGCAAAAAACATTAATATAGATATGAGAGAATTTATCACAACATAATATAGCTCCATTTTTTGACATTTTGTTATCTTAAATCTCGTGGCTCAGTGATGGAATAAGCTACCCATTTACAAATTAAAAGCCCACCTCTAGTGGGCTTTCTTGATCTTTCTCCAACCGTCTTCCCAGTTTGCTCTTTGCTATAGATGGTCTGCACGTATTTGAGAAATATCCCTTATATTATAATATTTCTTCTAGTTAAATAATACAATGTTTATTCTTTAAAAAGAAAACCAATTTCCCAATTCAGCCCGAAAATCAAGCTACATTTGATAGATTTTTTTTTAAAGTTAAGTGAATTCCATTAATCATAACTTGTGAGATTCAACTTTACAAAATATACAACAGTAGTGTCAAGAACCTTAAACAAGATACTTCAATGCTACAGTAGTAGATAAGTTGTTGTTACATATCTGAGAACTAACCCCTAGTAAAGAAGCTAGTCCACTCCTAAGCATATACATAATTGATCCGTAACAAGCACTTTCAGATGTGAATGAGTTTTGAAATATACGATTGTTCCTCTCCTTTCACATGATGTAGATGTAGACGGTCCAAGCCAATTTGTGGATAAAAGCCTCCACTCTGTTGCCCTTCCAATTAGTCATGGCATAGTCCAACTCCCTATGCCAATCTCCAGCCCTTCACTGTAAAAGCAAAGAGGAGGACACCCTCTCCCAAATCATTTTAGTGTTGGGGCAGGAGAAAAAGAGGTGATCTCTAGATTTGTTAGACAAGTGACAAAAACACATAATGCATTGGAGACAATACCCCATTTCTATAGGCGAGTTTTAGTGGAGAGACGATCTTGGATAGCCAACCAAGAAATGAAGGAAACACGAGGAATATGTCCCTTAAACCGTATGAATTGTTACCATGGGATTGCGAGGCCAATTGACCGAAGAGAAGCCCCATGCATTAGAGATTGAGAATGCGGATTTCCCCCAGCATAGTGTATCAGTAGCAGGTCTAGGCATCTGATAAGCCAATTCCATAATTTTGTTACTTTGAGGGTCATTACTATGGGGCCAGGACCAATAGTCTTGGTGAAAGATTTCGAAAAAGTTGGGATTTTCTCGAATGTGGGGAAAGCAACTCCTTCCTCTAGTGCAGATCTCCTGTAAAGGACCTAGAAGATGCCAATGATCATGCCAAAAAGATATAGTAGATCCATAACCAACCTTGCAGGAAATGTGAGGGAGAATGAGCAAGCGGAGCTGGAGAATTTTCCTTCAATTCCAAGAGCAACTCACCAGTAGATTTTCTGTCTAGAAACACTGCCTTTTAATCAAATATTTGTGGCGCCACTCAATCCATATGGAACTCGATTTGTCAAAGAGTAGTAGCCATATGTTTTTGGCTATACAAGCTTTGTTCTATTTGGCAATGTTCTTGAGGCCTAGGCCCCCTTCTCTTTTAGGGCAACAGTCTCCCACTTGACCTTAGAGCCCCTGGTAGTAGAATCCTTGCCCTTCCACAAGAATGATTTGATGCTTTGCTTTGCTCTACCTACTTAATGACTTTGCTAGGGAGGATAAAGTGGAGACACCAATATGTTATCACGCCCATTAAAACTGAGTTTAGAAGCTGCAACTGACCTGCAAATGAGAGACTCCTTGAGGACCGGCTGCTCAATTTGGCTATAATGCGATTTGAGAGGTTTTTGCAAGTGGTAGTAGACAATTTTCCAGAAATAACAGGTATCCCAAGGTATTTGACATGTAGTGAGCCGTGTGATGGTCTTGTGGCTAGTAGTATTTCCTCAACCCTCTGTGGTTGAATACCCCCAAAGAAAACTGCAGGCTTCTCAAGATTGACTTGCAGACCTGAGAGAAGATTAAACTACTACAAAACATTTTGGGTGGTCTCAAAGGATTGTTTAGAGTCATCAGTGAAGATCATAACATCATCTGCAAAGTAAAGGTGTATAATTTTCAGCCCCTTGCATTTTGGGTGGTATTGAAAAGAACCTGCATTCGCTATTTTATCGAGCAACTGTGAGAAGATCTCCATGGCTAAAACGAACAAGATTGGTGAAAGAGGGTCACCTTGTGTCAGGCCTATCTTGCCCTTGAAAAACCCCTCAAGTGATCCGTTAATAGCTACTGAGTACCAAGGAGAAGATATACACTGGTTTACCCACTGTGTAAATTGAGGAGGAAAGCCCATTGCCATCAGCAGGTTTATCATGAAATCCCAGCTAAGTGAGTCGAAAGCTTTCATCAAATCTATTTTCACTGTGCTTCTTGGTGATATATTTACCAGGCTATATTTCCTTACCAATTCATGTGCAAGAAGTACATTGTCAGTTATTCTTCTGCCTTTTATAAATGCACTTTGATTAGGACTGATCAAGCTCAGGAGCACCTCCTTCAATCGATTGGAGAGCAGTTTGGCGATGCATTTATACAAGGTATTACAACATGAAATAGGTCGGTAGTCCTTAATTGTGTCAGAAGTCTACTTCTTTGGGATGAGGGAGAAGATTGTTGAGCTTAAATTACACGGGATTTCCCCTGTTCTTAACCACCACTGCACAACTTTAGTTACATCATCTCCAACTATATGCCAAGCAGATTTAAAGAAACATGTTGTGTAGTCGTCTAGCCCTGGAGCTTTATTTCCATGTAAAGAGAACACATCGTCCCTGATTTCATCATTCGAAAACTCAATAGATAGCTTTTGAGCTTGTTCATGGGAAAGATGGTACCTCAGTAGGGCTCTCAACTCCTCTAGTGTGGATGTACTTGGGAAAGGGGCACCTAGTAGTCCCTTGAAGTAGTTTACTGCTTCAGATTTAATCTCTTCCATTTTGGTTACTCTTACCCCATCACGAATGAGTAGAGAGCGAATTGTGTTTACCGCATTCCTACCTTTGACAGCTCTATGAAAGTAAGAGTTGTTTGAGTCACCTAAATTGATCCATTGGATCCTAGATTTCTGCTTCAGTTGAGCCTCCTCCTTCCTCAACAATAAGTTAAGGTTCTGTCTGGCTTGAGATTCCAGTTGCACAATGCTCTCAGTTGCCTATCCAGTCATTATGGAGTGCTGGAATTCTTGGACTATCTTCTTAAGCCTTGAGATCTGATCCTAATTTGCATTGTGTTTGAATGTTACTTAAGGCAGTCTTTGAATGACTTTAGTTTCAGGTACAATCCTGTAAAGGGATCCCCAGTGGCTTTTTCCCAACAATCTTTAACTAGAGGGATGAAATTTGTTTAAACTCTATGTTAACGCCCACGTAATTATTTCTCCTGAAATTAAAGAAACCTTTATGTGTTAAAACAAATCCATATAAAATATGACCAAGAGTTTTATGAAATAATTAGGGTTAAAAGAATCCTATGAATAGTGAAGCTCATTTTGAGCCTGCGTGGAAGAAGTTGAAAAACTTAATCACACATTAGAAAGACGAAGGGATTTTTTAAGTAGATCATTTGTAAAAGCAGTCTTTCTAATTACATTAGAGCGGCTTTGGCAGCCATAATTTTAAATGTCAAATTAATGCAAGTAAATGCAACAGTTCTATGTTTTTAATTAAGAGAAAGACACAGTGAGTCCCATATATTTATCAATTCTTACAAATGAGTTCTAAATATTTTAAAGTGTTAAATCAAATTTTACATATTGTCCGGGTTATAACATCAAATTCTTTCCGTCACTTATCATTACTTTAAACAGTTGTGATGCTGATGTGATATTGACACCTGTCAGCTTAAAGTAACGATACCGATAGATATTACTGGAGGAATGTAATCTGTAGGAATTTCCGATGGATAATCCGTAGCGACTATCAATGAGATTTCCCAAGGAATTATTCGTCAGCAATTTACCAATGGACTAATTCGCCAGTAAATCCGTCATTATATCATGGCGGGAAGAGCGTGGGAGTTTTGCCAACGGATTATTCTGTAGGTAAATCCATAGGCAATTACTGACGGATTATATTCCCTAGGTAAATCCGTAGGCAATTACTGACGGATTGTATTCCGTAGGCAAATCCGTTGGTGTGTTATGGCGGGAATGGAGCGGGAAATTTGCCGATGGATAATCTGTCGGTGAATCATGGAGACGGTGCTCGCATTTTTTTCGATGGATTTATCTGTCGGTATTTGAATTTGAATTTCAATGGCGGGATTTTTCCCGCTCTTTTGTCGACATAGCCAATTTTCCGACGGATATTCCGTCGGAAAGTTGCTTATATATATCCCAAGCCCGACCTCTCCTCTCCCATTTCCTTTGGTGATTTCTCTCTCGAGGTGTCCGCGCCATGACCCAACGAGTCTGAGCCGCGACCAACAGAGTCCGAGCCCCAATGCCTAAGCCTCGAGCCCTGACCCTCGATGCCCGAGCCCATCCACCGAGCAAGCGTGCCATGAGCTAGTCGAGCCCCGGCCCCAAGCTCCACCGAGCCCTAGCCCCGGCCTCCAGCGAGTCCCAACCCCGACCTCCAAAGAGCCCCACCAAGCCACGGCCAGCCCGGTTGAACCACCGATTGTCACCCCAAGCCCCGGCCAAACCCTTCAAGAGCCAACCCAAGTGCTCACCAAGTGCTATCCCGAGCCCCGAGCAGACCCACCAAGGCCACCCGAGCCACCGACAGCCATTGCTGGCCCCTCGAGCCCAAGCCTCACCGCTGACGACCTCTCCAAAATTTTAGTTGTATTGTTCTTTTTTTTGGATAAATATTGTAAATATTTCTAATTAATAAAATTTACTTTCTTGATTGGCTCAATATTTTATACTAATGATATTTTATTAATTTATATAATTGATAAATTTAACATATAAATAGTTATAAAATAAAATATATCAATATTTGTAAAACGCATGCCTGGAATTTTCTGACAGATTTATCGACGGATAATCCGTCGCGAGCGGCGAGCCATCGGTAACTATCTACAAATATATTGTCGGCGGTTCTTTATTTTCCGACGGATATCCGTCGGAATCCGTCAACATTAAATTCTCGACAAGGGAAAACATGACGGCACATATCCGTCGAGAAATTTACCGACAGATCGTCAGTCAGAAAATAACAATTTTCTTGTAGTGAGGTGACAGAAATGACTCAATATCTTAACGCAGATAATATATAGGATTTGATTTAACAGTTTAAAATATTTAAGACTCACTTGTAAGAATCGACAAATATATAGTACTCTCAGTATTTTTATCTCATTTTTAATAGCTAGTTCGAAGCCCTAATTCTGGTTCAGGACTTTAATTGCCCTATTTAGTGCAATTTGACGAATAATCTTCATTATTCTTTGTAGATTGAGGCATTTTGGTTTAGATTGCAAAAGAGCGTATTTGAAATCAAACACATCCTCTCTATCTTCTTTCATTCATCGTTTTTTTGATAGTTCATCTTTTGTTTAGAGTGTTTCAGAGTTTGAAAATCAGCGTTGACTTATGGTCTGTTATTGTATCTTGGGAGACATATGTCCATATTTTCTTAACACGACCAATAGAGGACGACTCTATGTATAACAAAGGACTCGATATCAATTGTTTCTTATGCTCTTTTTTTTTTAATCAAGCTTAGTAAATTTCATCAATACTATTGTAGCACGATTTTATTTCACAAATTTTTTATTTTCAACTATCATTTGTAATTTCACTATCATCCGAGAATTACGCATATATTATTTCTAAACATTATTACCATCTCTTTGCAATGACTGATGCTCCTTTGGTGCCTTTATAATAAGAATTGCACTTTTGTCATATGTATGGTTTCATGAATTGAAAAATATCACTTGCTTTGTCCCTTAACTGGCCCTACACTTATTTCTATGCTGTCTCACACCCAATGCACCAAAAAGCTTCAACATCTCATCATTAGAGAAGATCCACTTTCCACTGCAGTGGCTTATGGGTGTCAAGCGGCTGATGTCCCCGGTCGCTTTCTCATTGAGACAGAAAAGACTGCACATGAATCTCGGTTTGGTTATTCGACGACACACCCAAGTGGGGAGGCCAACTCCAATCCCGGTCCCATTTTCTATTACCCTGAGACCTGCAGCAAATTCATCGGCCATGACCTCTCTGGGCAGTGAAATTGTCATTCATTCAGTCACTTCGATGATTCCATCTGTCGCCGTTCTCTAGTCAATGCCCCATCGAATGATTCGACAAAAGAATGTGAGAGGATCTGTTTCATCATTGAATCATGAGATGATCTCATGGCGCTGCTCAATCGATCCTCTTAATTAGGGTTTGTCGAGTGCGAACCGATGCATCAAACTGTTGTTAAGCCTCGCCTTCACCAAACCCTAGTTGTCGTTTTGAGCTTTAGGCTACATCTGTGATCTTCTGACACCTGCTATTCACATCTGTTCTGTAAATACACCAGCCATTTGTCGTCTCTTCGGAAGATTGCTAAAAATGGAAAATTCTTCATCTGGGCTGTTCAAGATTCTTCATCATGGTTGCTTGTCGTTACTAATTAGAGGCCAGGCCACCAAACAAATAGCAAAATGTGGGACCTCAATACACTATAAAATGCAATTAGTTTTGCCTCACTTTTTAATTTTTTTTTTTAGTTAGGTTTTCCTGCTCGCCATATATCACTGTGCTAGAGAGCCTTTGAACAATAAAAATTATGATATATTATAACAAGCAGTACATACGTCTATACCCATTCGCACTGAACGTTAGAGAAAACGAATAGGGAGATGAATCCCGAGGGACAAAAGCCGATTGCATCTCGCACCACGTCAATTGCGATTTTTCTCTCGTGTAGTGTCCCCGTCCTCCTCGTAATAATCGTATTAACTGATGCAATTTGCCGTGTGTCTTTGCTTTGCCTTGCCTGCATCACAATTTGATTGCACATGCTTAGACATGTATACATAATCGAAAAAGCAGAGAATGATTTATTTCATAGTTGTCGATTTTCTTGCTTTTACGGGGGGATGTAAGCAATAGGTGCATCAAATCCTTACATCGTTTGTAGCACGGTTGCTTAAACGCCGTGTCATCGTTCGGTGTCAGAGGTTCCTTCCCGAACACCATCTCGCAGCTCATGTCATCAAAATCTGCAAATTAGTACATTAGAAAAGGTCGGTTCTTATTTTCAGATGAAGCTTGAACATTTAATTTCCAAAGAAAGCTCAATTTCCTGTTGCGGGTTTGAAGATCAATTGATGATGTTTTAAATGGACCCTTTGCTTCTCATTAGAATGATTGGAAAGTGGAAAAGAGAAGTTACTCCCCAACTTATTTCATCTCCATGTATGATGAAAGGGCAATTGCTAGTCTAGTTTATTCCATAAATATTGTGGCCACAGAGGATGAGTGATTGGCTTCATTGGACACATAAGAATTTCTGTTTACATCTATTTCTTCTTTTTTTTTTAGCAGTAGTTGTGATCTAGTTTTCCAGCTGCCCTATGTATGGATTTCTGTGTTTAAGTATTAATACATTAGATAAACTGAACAACCAACCTTTAGCACATTAGTCCCATCAGTGTAGCCTCACCAAAGGCACAATATAGTTCAAGAAGTTGGTATCGTTCAAATACAAATCCAAAAAGTACACTTCTAAGGTATGTTTTTGACAAGCGCATGGAAAAGATTCAAACTAAAAATGTTTGACTCATTAAATTACGTGAAAATGAGATTTGGATCATTTAACCACCACAATCGGTGGTGAATTTCTGCTTACATTTGAGACAGGGGGATTCACGTTTATTTATTTTTCAGTTATAAAGTTGGTACGTGGACATAAAGAATAAAGTGAGACAAAAAAATTCAAGAATAATGATTATTGAATATAAGATTTATTGATCTCATATGACAACAAGTTCTACTGCATCAAATCCCTTTTTCATGTTGTACTGCTTTATTATTATTATTATTTTATATTCATCGATGTTGCGGTCAAAGATACATGAATGGAACCCATTATTCAAATGTAAGCAATTCATGGAATTAAGTAGTAGCATAGTGCCAGAGTTTTCATCAGTGTCTTTTGCTTCCCAAGTGGCATCTAAGCGGGGCCATGCCACTTCACATCATGACCATTGTCCTCCACATTGTAGTGCAACAACTGTTACTCTTTGAATTAATAATTGATTAATATAATATGATACTTAATTTCACTAATTGATTCCTTTAATTATGAATTTCTTTCGATTACAAAAGAGACTCGTGACTCGCGAGCTCAGAATAAGATATAAGGAAGAGGTTTAAAGTGAAACGAGGAGTCCCATCTGGGAGAAATGAACCTAAAAACTCTTGTATATGTTGAAGAACAATGTTACTGTACTGAATTTCTTTTTTGGTATGGTTTTGAAACAAGTGGTTCCCTTGTCTTGTTCCTGTTCTAACTTCCCAAATTTGATATTGTGCAGTGAGATGCCGGAGACCCTACACCCCTTTAGGGCAAATAAGCTTTCCCAAAAAAATTAATTCAAACATTGATATTGGTTACAATGCCATTTTCTCTACATACTTGCATGTTGCTATTTCGGTTCTATACTTGTTCTTTATCAAACGATCAGAGTCCTAAAACTGCATTCCATGACATATGCATGTACGTATATGCATCTATGTATATACTTACTGGGTACCATGTCGACAGGCATCCCGAGGGAGTCCTTGATGAAAGTTTGGCAAGGAACCTTGCAGAGGTTAAGGCACATTCCAACGCAATTAGACTCCTCCAGGAACCTGCCATCAGCTGCAGGTTAAGTTTGGAAAATGATGCAATGCATATGCAAAGCTAGAAGGTGGTGATGGCGACGGTGGATACGGTGATGGTGAATTCGATAATGGTGGGGAGGTGAAGGTTATGGCCCTCACACTTCATCATGGCTGTGGAGAATTAGGAAGCCTCTTGGAGCAGCACAATCATTGGAGCAGAGTGTTTTGTGGTACTAAAGTGTCTTAGGTTGGCAAGACAAATTGTTGGAATTATTTTCTTTGGTGTTGTTTGTTCATGAAAAACGAGATTTTCCCCTCATTTCCGGCTAAAATTGAGGCCCTTCATCCTAAAGGGGTTGAGAGAGTCCAAGGTGAAACGGCTCTACCACGTGACAATAATGACATAATATTTCTGTCCAATAAAGATGTGACATTTGTTATGTTTTTAATCATTTTTGAGATTTTTTATTATTTAATAATTATCGCTAAATGTTATTATTACATGTCAAAACCTAATTGGATGAAACTCCACAAAGTAGAGCTGCTATACCTAAAATTCTTTCCTAAAAGGGTAAGTGAAAAGGGATTAAAAGGATGCGGAAATCTCCATAGTAAAAATCAAATTTAGAAGCTCTTTGTTCAAAATTGAGTATAATATCACTGCACTAAATTTTCATTCTCAAATTTTCTTCTTGTTTCCTCTCTAGAGAACAAACTTCCCAGATTGCTCTCCCCAGCACCTCCCTCTCCTTACCCCAGCTCAAAGTTCTCTTTAATAATGTAACTCTACTCACGATGATACTCATCAGCAAAGACAATACCCGAATCGGCACCGTAATTAACCGGACAAGTCGAGAAATGTCTCGCCGAAGCTTTGCTTTCTAGTTAGTGTGTTGTCTTAGTTATTGAATGGATGGCATGAACCGTGAAGCTAACCTGCATTTCTTGATGTGGACTACATTCCTTTCCCTTGTACCACTGACCTCAGATTCCTTCACCTGGGTAATCAACAAAGAGCAGTCATAACATCAGTTCTACTGTTTAACAAACCTAATTACTCCAATCACTCGACCACCGAGCACTTTAATTTGACCGCTTACAATTAATGAATCAATTTCTTTTTTTTTAAAGAAGAATCTAAGTGATCAATTACTTGACGGTCCAACAACTAGACCAGATATAGGACTTTCCACTGTTTAAGCTTCCATTAAGTGAGTGTGCACGAATTGATTTAAAAGGGACATAAATTGCAGTAGTTTTCTTTGATCCGAGAGAAACGGTAAAATACATCATAAATTTTTATTGATATTCAGTAATTCAATAGGTCATATTTTTTTTATAAAGAATGCTTGGTATAATAGGTGCAGCTCTCTCCCTGTGACGTGGAGGTCCTGGATGCGATCTCACATGTGGGACTAGCCGTGTCCCCTTTATCCCCTCCTCCTCCTACTCCTTTCGACAATAGTGAGTTTCATCACGTGAGATTGATCATACAAGGGATCGGTTCAGTGTCGCAGTGCTCAGGTAAGCTTAGCTTAACAATTTTGGATTGTCTTCTCAAGAGAGGAACTTGCCCTAATATTTCGTGAACGATGTTACTGATTATACAAGCGAAAAATGGCAGATGAACCCGATCCCGGTTCTACAAATATTGGACCACTTACCCAAATTCACAGCACTTTAAGCATTTTCTTATAATATCAAACAGATCGAGTGAGGCATTAATTAAGTAGATAATGTCATCTATCGCATGACCTAATTTAAGATCAAAGTGTACAGAATTCTTTTTCTTTCTTGTACGAACCCAACCAGAAAAAGAAGAAAGGAACAAAATAATTAAATAGATATTTCCCTTTTTTAATTAATAATAACGAAGTTAAGAAAATAGGGGCTCGTTCGTACCTCGCAGGGACCGACCAGCCAGGCAAAAAAGACGGTGGTGAAAGCAGCGAAAAATTCTCTTGTCAGTCTCGAATTCGGCAGCATTGTCCTTATCTGCACGTGTGTTAATTCCAACCCAAAAAAAAAAAAACATCAATCGACCAATCGAAAAATCGCCAAATTAATTAATTAATCATATTAATGGTATAATAACTTACTGAATAACAAAAAACTTGTTGAACAAATACTGACATTCTTTTTCGCACTTTAAATTGGTTTCTCCAGAAAAGATAAAGTTTTGATACAACCAATACTTCCCTCAATTTGAAAAGGGGAGATTATACAGATATGAGTTATTTCAAGTGATGAGACACTTATTTTTCCAAAGTAAAGATTTTGGGTTCAAATTTTTATAAATGGAGAAAACTCGTGTTGGGATAATTTTACTCTTTAATGACCGACCCAACTCAAACTGAATTAGTCAATAATCCAAATGACTTACAGATACTAGTGCGCACAAAAAAAAAAAAAAAAGAAAGCAGGAGATTATGTATTTCAGATCTTAGGGAAATTTTGATAACTCATTATTCCCCTTGTATAATTGGGTATATTCGGACGGTATATACAATAATTATGTATCTTTTTCATAAAAATGCATCAGATAAACTCACAGACTCTCCAAATTTCTATAAAAAATTTAAAAAAAATTAGGAAAATCGTTGATAAATAAATAAATAAATACCAAACTGAGGATGGGGCCGGGAAAGGCCCGATCAAGGGCCAGAATGACGAGCTCTCGCTGCTGGATTGGGTTGAAGTTCTTATACACTGCACTGGCTGCCTCCACCAAGCTCTCATACCCTTCCTTCTTGTTCCTTATTCCTACAAAGCGAATGATTTCCGTATCATCTCTCTTGTTATCCGTTCGTATCGACAAGTCTAATCTCGTAAATTTTATCGACAGCAAACTTATCGGTCTAGCGCTCTTAACCTAGAAATTACCGAAGAAGAAGGAGAAGACATGGAGATGGAAGGGACGAACCTACTGCGGCCTGGACACTCTGCGAGAGATGGTTCGTGGCCAAGAGATCGAACCAGCTGTCCCGGTAAGCTGTTCGACTTATAGTGCTTACATCGATCGCCTTAGAACTAGTATCAACGTGGCTCGCCGGGTCTGCAATCGGAATTGTCTCACGGGCAACTTTGCCTGGACTCCCCACTGCCGGTGGACTCGTGAGCACGGAGAAAACGCGAGAAGTTCGAGTTTGATGATGAGGGACCGCAGCTCCGGTCAGGAAGCTCGGGACTGCAGTGAACTTGCTTTGCAGAAGGAGAGTTGCTTCCATATCTTGATTTTGGTGTTGGTGATGATCCAAAACACAAGAAGGATTTCATATATATGTGTCTGCACTATACTTATGTAGAGATGGTTTGAGGTTTGAGGTGTTTGTATAGATATGGAGGAATCTTGCAGGCAGGAGATCCTTCGGAGGCCTCTGTCCCTTTTTATACCAAAAAAGATGCTTCTTGGTTTTATTTGTCGTTGCCCTTGCCAGCCTAATTAATTCTAGTTTGGTCACTAAACACCGCATGAAAATTAGTTTTTCTGACCACGGTGAATTGTTTAAGGTAATACGACGTCTTTTTCTCTTAAATGAAATCTCGGGTTCGAGTCTTGTGAATGGAAAAAATTTACTTTTGGAGAGTTTTACTCCCTAGCTAGCGGTCTTCCGTAGCTAAACTCAGTCGGTTAGAGTCCATTGGATTTTTAGATGCCAATAGTTCGAACCGGAAAAAAAAAAAAATTTCTGCTATAGGGAATTGAGTAAAGTGATACAACTTTCTGAATTAGATTATCTTTCTTATTTTGAATCATTAGAGTAAACTGTTAAATTATTTTATGGTTATAGTACAGAAGATTCCTTTCATCACAACAAGACAATAACCTTTTTCATGAGACGGTATCGTGCATAACGGGTATACCACGTACGAGTACTGATGTAATATTACAAATAGATACGATTTATTTTTAAGAATTTTAATAAAATCCTAAAAGAAATAATCTTAAAAATGATGGAAGTATATTAATTTGTGACATCATATCAGTATTGAGACACATGATGTACTCGTTACGTGCCAAACTTTCTCCTCGTTCACACAATTTGGATCCAACGTGAAAAATGGCCGATGGGATTGCTGGATAGAGAAACAATCCAAGCTCAATTTGAATGAATAAAGTTACGTAATTGACAGAATAAACAAAACGGGAAAACCACCGCTGAGCAGGGATGGATTTTTTTTTCCTTTAAACTACCGATTGATCCAATTCGAATTGAGTCGACCTAATAAAGGGTCAAACTCTTCTAACACGTGTTTTCTCCATTCACAAACACTCGAATTCAAGAACTTAATTTAAGGAAAACAAAAGTCTTACCACTTAAATCAGCTCAGGTTCGTGATAGAGATGGAATTAGGAGGCCGCGATGAGCGATCGCCCGTTAGACTCGGAAATCTATGAAATACTTTATATATTTCGCTTGATTTCATTTAATTTTTATTAAATTATCATATTTTATCCACAAATTCCCCGTATTACTCCTTAATGGAGTTTTGTCCCTGCCATTAAGCTTGTTGGATCGAGAGCCCAATTCAAGATCAAATTGAATGAACCAAGTTACGTAATTGACAGGATGAACAACTAAACAAAATGCCGAATTAAACGACCGAACGGACAAAATAGACGACAAACAACGAAAGTTAACCTAGACTCTATCATCCAGCCTCGATTGCATCTAAGAAAGTGCCCTAAATAACTATAATTTTTTTTCTCCGATGTAAAAGAGATATATAAGTCTAGAATGGGTAGAAGAAGATCATCAATTGGAAATAATCGTGTGTGTATGAGCTCATTTTATAAATTTTTTTTTCAGATTTTCACATGTAAAAGATAATCCCAAACATCCGGTAAACTAATGTTCAGTTTATGATACACAAGAATTCATTGTATAAACCATAATTAGTGATTGACATTTCTAAAATTCGCTATTAAAAATTTGTAAAATTTTTATGTGTATAAAAATGTGAGAGAGAATTACAAAACAAGGTGGTCAATTGGAAACAGCTATGCGTATCTATGAGCTCATTTTGTGAATCTTTCTCAGATTTTTACCCATGTAAAATTTTTACAAATTTTTAATTGTAAATATTACAAGTGTCAACACTTCAATAATAATTTATACGATGAATTCTTATGTATAATACGCTGAACATTAGTTGACACAGAGAACGCTACTTTACCTGGTGTTCTGGGTCGTGATGAAAATACTAGTTAAAATAGCATCTTAGGTTTGAATGACAAAAAGCCACTTTGGATGGTGTTTTGTTGAAAAAAAAATTCCGTAGAAAACAATACTTCCTCTTTCGTTTTGAAAATGGTATTCCTGAATATACTTAAAAATGTGACTTTTTTTTAAAGGTTTTTTTTTTTGAATGAGTTGTGCTTTTGCCCATTTCTCCCTACCCGTACATCTTGTACGAATCGGCACAACATGCATCTATGTGACGAATAACTGTGGGAATATAGCTCATGCGATAACATAATTTAATAAGACTCAATTACTTTTAGATTTATCATTTTTATTTTTGAATTTTATTTAAAAAAATTTAAAATAACTAAATTTTATCAGTCTGTAACACCACATAAGTATTACCATATGATATATCTGTTACACAGAAGAGTTTCTCCCGTGTGACAGAATAAAAAGGTTAAAAATGATATAAATAATAGGATGCATGTGTTTTTAACGGAATCACTTATCCGAGCAGGGGTCAACCCCGTTTCAGTACTAATAGTTAGCCCTGGCCACGGTTCAGGAACCGGGCAGTTCTGGTTTCGTGGCCCCCTAGAACCGGCCTTGAACCTTCCTTTGGACGGTTCAGGGGCAGTTCGAAACCGAACGGTTCCGGTTCCAAACAACGGTTCCATCCGGTTCCCAACTAGCGACCCGGAATCAGCAGTTTGGACCCCTGCTAGCTGAGGGTTAAGCAATTTTTTTTTAATTTCTCTACAATTCCGGTTTGGAACCGCCGGTTTCGAGCCGGTTCAAGTTTCGATTCGGAACCGATAATTCCGGTTTCTAAGGCAACTGGAACCGGCCCTGAACCTTAACCCTCACGATTCGAGGACGGTTCCGAGCCGGTTCCGGTTTTGGCCAGTTCCCGACCTATTTTGAACGGGCCGAGTCCTGGCCGGTTTTGAACGAGCCGCTTCCGGGCCCAAACCGGCCCATGGCCAGCACTACTAATAGTAAACCTATACCCCCACACATTACATGGGTCTTTTCCCTATGTAAGATTGTCTCGTAATTCTGATTGCCACTTTGAACTGCCTTGAGATAGTCCCTCCTTCCTTGAAATCTGTTTTCAAATGCAATGCATATATGTCCATTTATACACACTAGAATTCGTGCATTTCACTGCCCTCCAAAACATAGAACACACGATCATTTTAATGATGATTTAGGGTGCTCGTATTGTAAGGAACATAGGCAGATAGTTGACGAACTTTTGAAGAGTATGTGATGTAATGGAACATATCTGTTAATTTAGCATGACAATATTAAGAAAATCATTTTTTTATTCAATAAAAAGGGAAGATATCGTGGTAGATAGGGGAAATGGAAGGATAGTTAATCATTTATAGGTAAAAAATATTAGTTCACGCCAAAATTGAAAATTTCGATAATAATTCATAATTTCTTTAAAAAGATATTTTTTAAAAATATCTAAAGGCACTAAATATATACGCTATCCAAGTTTATTGAAATTGGCATGTTTCTCCTCATTCAACACTTCTAAGTAAATATAGTTTCCTATTTTGTGCTCTTCTTTCCACTTTCAAACTCCTCTTTTCCTTTTAACATTTCTTAACTTTCATTTTTGATACTCTTGAAATCTATGCATAATAATTATTTCATATCAATATTCTTGAAATTTCTCACTCGAGCTCTTGTTACCAGATTAAGACAAACATCAATTGCATTATTCAACATCGTGCCTTAATTCACATCTTCTTAGTATTGGGTTTCTTTTTTTTTGGTCGCCAGCCACGGTATCCAAGCAGGCCCCACCAGCGGTGAGATGGCATCTTTCAGCCAACCATACTTGACTAATCCGTTAGTCGCCCCGGGTCGCACGCCTGGCAATGGCGGGTGAGGCTCCCAAGAGGGGTGTCTGCGTACGTGAGGTCTCGAACCTGAGACCTCCTTAAGCGGCACCGAGCTGCTTACCACTCGGCCCAACCCCTCTTGGTTCTTAGTATTGGGTTTCATCACATCATTAACACGATTTATATCAATCAACTTAATCAGATTAAATTACACAACTCAGAAATAAATCTAACTCAATTAAGCAGAACATTACTGCTCATAAAACAAGCACTTTCTCTAACCATCATCTACCAACGCGCATATAAAATTGACAGAACTAGCTAAAACAGAAGACCAAAAAAATTCCAGACATGAACAGATTTTAGTTGGAAGTCGAAGAATAACTTAAGAGAAAACAAAAACCGAAGAACATTGGTTTTTGATTTCGACTAGCTTGAACTTACATTACTACTACTGACAAGTCAAGACCACAAACTCACACCTGTTGAACCTACAGTCATCCCGAGAAAATACAGTAAGTAAACACAGCTAGTTTAAGTGAGCAGACACTGGATAAACAACCTGAGATGAGATGGTGTGCTCTCATTCCTTGGTGGCCTTGTTGATGAGGGACTTGTGGATGTGAGGTATCACACCACCACCTGCAATGGTCCCCTTGATAAGAGTGTCAAGTTCCTCGTCACCTCTAATGGCAAGCTGGAGATGCCTCGGAGTGATCCTCTTCACCTTCAAGTCTTTGCTTGCATTGCCAGCCAGCTCAAGGACCTCTGCTGTCAGGTACTCGAGGATTGAGGCCAAGTATACAGCAGCAGTCGCTCCAACCCGGCCATTGGCCGAGCTTCTTGTCTTCAAGTGGCGATGAATACGGCCCACAGGAAACTGCAAGGATAACAAACAACATGTGAGCAAACCACAAATAACTGAGCCTTTTCTTAAGTAGAAAGTTAGAATCCCTTGTACTTGCCAATACATCAAACAGGATAAGATTGACCAGACGAGCCATACATCTCTATAAGAACACTATGGTACATAATTAAGTTTGTTGGCCTTTGTTTGGAAGAAGGTAAAAGGAAGTGAATAGAAGGGAAGTGAAGGGAGGTTAACCAAATGGAGGTAAAAGTTTTTCACGTTCCGACTTCCAGAAACAAATTTTTTCAACCAAAATTTGAGTGAATGAAGTAAAGAGATGTTAAAAAATTCATATTGAATATGATAACCAAATCATCCTCTTTTTTTCCACAATAAACTCATATAGGAGGGTAATATAATCACTTAACTTAGACTTTTCCCCCAGCCCTCCATCAGTTCCCTTCCCCATCCTTATCAAATATATCTAAACAAGGTCGTGATTTAACTTCTATTGCACATTGCCCTTCCCCTCCCACCCCACCCACTCCATCCTCTTCCCTTTCCCTTAATGAGTTGTAGCCACGCATTGGGTTAGAGCATCCATTCAGTTTGACAGGAGCCACTTCTGTAATATCCAATACCTTGCACACGGTTCAGTAAGCTACTCTAAAACCCATCTGATATGTGTTGTTTCCTTGACAGTTCACATTGCAACACCAATAGTTCATGCTATTACTTACAATCTGAAAATTTTGTAAATGCTTCTTGAGGATGGGAACCCAAGAACTACATGACATTCTCTAGCTTGAAATTTATTATTGGGTCAGTACTTGATCTCATTGCATGTTACAGTCTTTTCCCAAATTATCAAGTGCATCTGATCATATAATTTGTTTATTCTCGCACGAAATCTCCAAATTGAATCTGACGCACAGAAGGGGTTTCGTCAGCTCACTTTTTCTTCAGCTTGAAAGTTAAGTTTCTTTCTAAGAGCTTCATCAGTGTACAAGAGATCTCCTAGTTCAAAAACAAAAGCAGCTTCGCATCGAACAGCAACCCAGAAGCCAATGCAAATTCAATGCTAGACTAACAGAAGAAACAGCATCAAAGTCCACAGCAACAAACCCGCAAGCCAAACAACACATCAACGATATCAGAAGAAAAAATAAACGCATGATGAGACCGAACAGAATCAGATCCACAGAATTTGTACACCATAAGAAGGTATTCCGAGGTCTAGATGGACGAACTTATCGGTTACCTGAATTCCAGCACGGGATGAGCGAGACATGGGCTTCTTCTTATCCTTGTCCTTGTTAGCAGCTGAGGTAGTCTTCGCAGCCACGAGTCCCTTTCCGCCCTTCCCTGCCATTTTAACCTGATTCGCGTGCAAGCGGGAAATCCTGAGACTACAGCACACCAATTGGGCCCTTGTCAACGGACACAGCAGAGACAGAGGGGGAGAGAGAGAGCAAGCAGGGAAGGAGGATGGGGCTCAGGAAGAGCTTCGAGAGCCTGTGAAGAGCAAAGAATCTAGCAGAATTCAAGATCTGAGAGGAGAGAGAGATGGAAGAGAGAAACCTGAGAGGGAGAGCGTCTGAAGGAGTGACGGGGAATCAATGAAATGAAATGAAATGAGCTGGGTTTCTTTGCTTTGCAATGGTGGAATAGTAAAAACCAGAGAGTTTTGTGCGTAATAGTTGTACCATATTTCAGTGTTTACGTGCGCGACACTAATCAATTAAATTAAGCTAATTTTTTAAAATTTTTTATAAAATTCAAAAGAAAAAGTTAATCTAAAAATTAATTTAATTTTATTGATTTATATCATAATATAAATACTGTCACGTAAAAACGATTTCTCTTAAAACCAAGTCTCTTTAAAACAATGGCGGGTAATCAAAAGCAGAAATTTGACAACAGTTTCAGCTTGGGCGGGAGACCAGAGGCTTGTCGGGTTTTCAAAATTTTCGAGATCTTTTTACGAAAGTACCCCTGTAAGCTGGCGGTGCACTGCCCAAAATGGAGAATTCATGATCACACGGTATCCACAATGAAAGGCCCGATTGAAGGGCCCGATCTTCATTGCTTGGGCAACAGTCTGAATAAGCCCGGCAGGCATAGACTGGCCGGAAGCCCAATTTGGATTAATAGTTAATTCGAAAATTTTGAGAGAGCTCCTCAAAAACTACAGACAGGCCGATGATATCTTACCGAGAAATGGTAAATTACGTAAAAGGGCATGAGGTTTGTGAGTTTTGTTTAAAGAAAAAGACGAATGTTTCAGTTTTGAAATTTAAAAAAAAAAAAATCATATTTCAAATTTTTCTCTAAACGAAGCAAATTATTGATTTTTTTTAAATCGAGCAAAACCGTTAACTCCATCTTTGAATGTTAACATGACTTATCCTGCATGATATATTATATCATATGTAATCCTGTAATTGGCTGAAAACTTTAAACAAAAAAGATTTAAAAAAATGATAGGAAGAGTGGGTGGCCAATCTAGAGACCGGCGGTCTCGGTTTATTTAAATTTTTTTAATCAATTGAGGGATGACATGTGACATAATACGCCACGTCGGCATTTAACAATGAAATTAATGGTTTCGGCTTGATTTTGAGAAAATCTATAATGTTGTGCTTTCTTATTTTGAAATTAAAATATTTGGCTTTTTTATTAGAAAATAAGAAAATCATGTGTTTTTTTCATATAATTTATTTTGTTGAGGAGAGTCTTCCCTGTAGGGGCATAAGTTTAAAAGGAGAAACTAGAAAAACTGAAAAAACCGGCCGAACCGGAATTGAAAAAACTGGATTTATGAGTCCCGGGATAAATTCGAAGTGGTTTTTAATGTAGAAAAAACCGGACCGAAAAACCCGGCAGGACCCAAAATCGATCCGGAAATTATGTTAAATTTGTATTATATGTAATAAATTATTTTATTGTTGGATTTTGACAATCAAATAATATATTTAATATTTTTAAACTTGAATCTTGATACATATTTATGTATTTTATTTTCTTAATACACTAAAATATTTATAATTAGTGTTTCTCATTTATTATAATGAATTTTATTTTATTTTATTATTTTTGTATTTAATATATTATTATAATAAAAGTTGAAACCCGAACAAACTGGACCCGAAGTAGGTGGTTTTCATAACTCCTAAACGGTTCTCGGTACGGTTTTTTAACTTGAAAAAACCGGACCGAAAACAACCAGGACCCTATAATTTTCGGAAAAACCCGGCCCGGACCGCCCGTTTACACCCCTACTTCCTTGTCACGACTCGTACACCGTGTGTCATCTTTTTATTGGTAAGCGGAATTCGATTATTTCTCCTACTCTTATAAATACAGGTTAATGTCCAACTTGTGGCATACTTTGAAAACATTATATTCCGCTACTTAGCACTCTTTGTACAGTTACTAATTTAAGTATCAAAAGGTCAAATTAGATGACAACCTTTAATTTAACTTTCTTTTTTTTTTTTGTTGTTTCAAGTCTTAGGAAGACCGCCCAAGGCCTACCTCCAACTAGTGGAGACACATCGAGGACTGCCAAGTCGTCTCGCTAGGAACCAGTCGGATTGCTGTAGTAACAGAAATTTCGAAGAATAATTTCCACTGTTTTACAAAAAATAGTGCATTTAGAGAGTTCATCGTTTTTTAATTTATTTAAAATTTGAAAATTGCCTTTAGTTTTGTTTTTCAAATTTTGTGAGCGAAAATATTGATCTTTTATACACCCAACAGGTGCATGTCCTTCCTTTTATTTGGATTCACGTATTACGGGAGTTGAATTATTCAGGATTTCACTGGTAAAATTTATAGTAATATTGTATTACAATAAAGTTTAGATAGTGGGTTACATTAAGATTTATTGTTGGCTCCATATTGTATGAAATAAAATAGGTAATTGTTCCTATATTCGAAAGCTCGAAATACGTGGAATTCTTATTGTTGCAGTCAATTTCACAACTGTTTTTCATATACTTATCAGATTTTATAACCGACTTAATATTACCAAAAGAAAAATCCCAGTTTTCAATTTATAATAAATGTATTAATGGAGAAAAATAATGTTATTCCTCTACAACTTTTCAAAACTAACACTAATTTGTAGTAAATTGAAAAATTAGCACCATTTTATGATAAAAGTCGATTTTGCCCCTCAACCCTCTCTCTCCTCCTCCTGCAGCTCCTCCCCTCTCTCTCCTCGTCCTGTAACTCCTCAACGGAGCACTCTCTGTCCCTTTGCCCCTCTCCTCCTGCCATGGGCGTCGGAGTGTCGACGACGTCAGGCGTCAGGCATCAGTGGTGTTGGTGGTGTCGACTGCGTCGAGGCCCTCCTCCTGCCATGGGCGTCGAAGCGTTGGCAGGGTCGGGCATCGAGCGTCGGCGGGGCGGGGCGTCGGTGGTGTTGGGGGCATCGGGGGTGGCGGGGTTGTCAGTGGCGTCAAGGGCGGCGGGCTTCAGGCTTCTGACGGTGGGTGGCTGGGAGGCAGTTTAGTGAGAGGAAGAAGAAGAAAGAAGAAGAAAGAAGAGAAGAGGAAGAAGAGGCGTGCGGGTGGGAAGGAAAATGAGGAGGGTTTTTTTGGGATTATAAAAAAAAAAGTAAAATGAATATATATGGTAATGTTAATTTTGAAAAGTGATATAAAGTAGTGTTAGTTTTAAAACTCATTCTTTTATTAGTGCTAAAAAAATTTTCAATCTCTAAATGTATAAATCAAGAAAACCTTATAATTTTTACATTGGTCTGAATCAAAGGTCCCCTAGTTTGTCTCAAATAATTGTTTATACCTTGCAGATCTTTAATTTCGCCCGTTTTACAAAAGTCATGCATGAAAATTCTTTGGTGTTTAGTAAAATTGCTACCGTTTTTACCATATGATTTAGATGTTATATATTCGATTTTATCAATAGAATTTTCCGTACCATTTTATCTCGTCTTCTTTCTACTTATTTCCGTACCATTCCCTTTTTCCCAAATTTTCAGTGGGAAGAATTATCGATCATTTACAATTTTTTTGTCTAGTCGGTTTCCTTTGCACGACTTGACCATAAGGAAAATGAACGGAAATTACCCGCTTGACTCTGGAGAGTTCCCATCTAATTGAAAATTTCAAATTAATTATTACATTATTTCTTCAAAAATTAAACAGCTGAATAAAAAAATACACTAATTTGCAATTGTGTATTAAACATGGACTTGGACTCGGTCGGTCTTCAACATAATAATTAAACGATAATTACCGATTAACACTGGAAATAAATATTCGGTGCGTAATAAATAGTGAATCTGTTGTGTAAATTCAGTAAACTTTTACTAATTAATAGTCGAGTAGGGTATAAAAATTCTTCTAATCGTGAAATTTTTTATGCACAAGATTCAGAAACGAGACTCTGCTTTTCGGATCTCATCAATGTCGATGCACGTAAAAAATGATAATATGTTTTATTTCATTTGAGCATTCATAACAGTACATCAACGTCTCTCGCTTACAAGAAAGTCATCGGTAGAGCAATTATACAATGTCCCGGTGGGATACATTCGTCCAATCATGATTTGACATGTGATTAGTAATCATACAGTTACAATTATTAAATTATACAAAAACCTAAAAGAATGTAAAAACTATAATGAATGATAAATCCTAATTTAATAAATATATAAATAGTAAATTCTAATTAAACAGATATACTACGTCAACATTAACACATAATATAACTGTTCCATTCAAGACTTTCTTCCTACCTACGTATGTTATCCAATTCATTATGTAATTATCAAAGGCCCACAGATTTTAAAATATAAAATCTGATAAATTTAAATATATATATATATATATATATATATAAACAACTCTAAGTCTCAATAATGGCACCGATTGGGTAGCTTTAGTTGTCAAGAAGGAAAAAAAAAAAATTAATATGGCACCGATTCCTTCAATCGAATTCATAGAGGCAGCTCTCTCCAATGGCTTCACCAGCCCTTTCGGTCTCTCCTACTCGGATCCCGACCAGAAGTGGCTGATCAGGAACCACCTCCTCTCCCTCCTCGAAGACTTCCCCTCGTTCTCCCCTTCCATCGACACCTTCTTCCAGGACGACGGGGGCTCCACTAACCTGCTCGTGGCCCGGGGCAGCTTGCCTGTCCCGGGCCCTGCCCCAGCCGTGCCGATTGCCATCTGGCTGCACGAGAACTACCCGACAGTTGGGCCCATGGTGTTCGTTGACACCGCCCCCTGCTCCAGCATCCACCGGGACCATCCGTTTGTGGACCCTACATCGGGACGCACTGTCACACCGTACCTCACAACGTGGGGGCATCCCCGGTGCAGCCTATCCGACCTGGCACGGAACCTCGCGAAGGTGTTCTCGAAGGATCATCCATTCTTCCGGAGCACGCCACGGCCTCCGGGCACCATCCACCCTACCCTTGTATCGAAAACCGAGGCCTTGGACCGGCTCTCGGCCACGGTCCACTACCACATAGCGGTCCTGAGGTCGAGGGTCGATGAGGAGGTGGAGGGTCTTCTGGGGCTCCAGGAGCATCTTCGTGCACGTGCCGCCACAGCCTCGGGGGTCGTGCACGGGCTCAAACATGAGAGGGCGGCCCTCGAGGGCAGGGTTAGGGAACTAGGGGAGGAAGCCAGAAGGATAAGCGATTGGCTAAAAGGTCTCGAGACCGGGTCTGCTGATGACACCGACATCGTGGATGGTATCGATGTGATAGGTGATGTGTTTGGAGCTGTTGACGAGAAGTCGAGGCTGATCCTGGATTGCTTAGCCGGCGAGAGGGCGATCGAGGACACGATCTATGCGATGGACGAGGCGATTGAGAGGGAAGGCCTGAGTTTCGAGACGTACATTAAGCTAGTGAGGGCATTGGCAAGGGAGCAGTTCCAGTACGTGGCTACGAGGATGAAGCTTGAGGAGATTAGTTCTCCCCATGCTCCTCTTTCCTGATCAATGCCTCGTTGGTTTTACCTTTCCTTTTTGCCTTTTTTATTTTTTTCAATTCTTTTTATCCTTTTGGGTTACTTTTGAGGGTATGGATACGGATTTAGCCGCTTAAAGTAATGAGAAACAGTAAAATTGTGTGAATTTTACCAGTTTTATCTATTTTTATTGAAATATTTTAACCGATGCCTCAAATTTGTCCTTTTACCCCGATGAATTCACAAGTCCAATTTGATGGGCTTTGCAAGTACATGAGCCCTAATTGGGTCCTCCACCAGTTGTTAATTTATAAAAGGATGAAGGGGGAGGGAGTGAAATAGGAAGAAAGTAGTTTCACTGTAATTTTTTTTATGCGTATCATATAATATGCAGGAATTCTATAAACTCTCACTAATTTAGATTCGAAAAAGGGTAATAATCTTTCTGATAATGAATTTCTTCAATTAATAAGACTCAAACATGCAATTTTTTTTAAAAAAAATGTAGCAAGATCTACTTTTTTGTGGGAGTGATCTTTGTCAAAGTTAAGTTGTAATAATGGATCTCTTGCTTCCCTAAGGTCCTCTTTCATTGTAGCCACCTTGTCCTTACTAGGAGCAAGTGTACGAAGGCTCATGGGAATAGGAGGGATCGAGATTGAATTAGGGCATGCCTCTAGTGCACGATCATTAAGCTACCTCCTGCGATTGGGCTCGCAGAGTAGCCATCTCGTTCCCGACCGGACCATGGCAAATCAGAAATCTTCATACCCTTGGCCGTTGTCTTTATGTCTTATAAAAGATTTCTTATGGAAAGCACTCTGTCTCGACAAGTTCTGTTTATTCTCCATTTGAAACGTCAGTTGTCGTTCCGACAATTTTAAGCTTGTGTATGATTTCAACCTAGTTTGTGTTATCAAACGCCACCTTACTCACAGGTGCTTCCTCGGGTCGAATGTGATCGTGGCGATTGTAGTTCCACACAGTTTCTAGAATGTTCACCACAACTATAAGAGATTGAACTCTCAGCCATACTCTATTTCTATTCAATGACCATTCTCGGTTTTCTAATACAACTGGAAATTCCTTTCCCTCCCTCCACTCCTCCTTGGATTCTTAAGGCTCCGAGACGCAGTCACAGTAAATTTCTTTTTTTTTTTTTTTTTCCTGGGAGAAGAGATTGTTGTATTGCAATTGATACGAGATATTGTAAATACTGTAAAACGGACATGTCATCAACACTTTCGATTTATTAAACAAGCGAATCAGAAGGGCTAGATGTTAATCACCTCGTGAGGGATCCAGACCATCCGCGGCTTCAGTTGAGAAATTCATATCGAAGGAGGAAACAATCTGAATCGGGATAAGGCACCGATGCTGGAATCAACACATAACTCGAGATTACATGCTAAACAAAAGTTATTCGCCAAAACAATACTGGTGGCTATCGAGATAATTTGAAACCAAGAAACAGCAGGAGCAGCTATGTTGCATTATTCGAAACCAATCACCTGAGTATTAGGAATTTTATTTTAGCAGGCATCAAGATCCCGACATGGCGGCGGCTTCGGGTCAGTCAGCAGAGTGGTGTTCCCTCCTTCTGGTCCACTCTTAATGCGTTTCGGGTTTTGAGTCCCAGGCTGAAATAGAAAGGATGAGTTTTGTGAAGCTTTAGGTAAATTCGAAAGTGATATGAAAATCAAGATCCACGGTTGAGTGGGCCTTACCGGAGGCTTTTTGCCTGTTCTAAGCATTTCAACTATCTCAACAACTCTCTCCGGAGTAACATCTTCCTGTAATCAGGAGACACGAGACAGTGAAATCCTGAAATTGTGGACGGGAATCGGTGGAGTTTGAAACAAAAGTCAAGTTATTGTCGACCCACATAGTAATTGTAGGTATATCCTTCCGAGCCATTGGAGTAATCAGCTACAGTGATCATGGGAGCATTCACACAGCATCCCTGCAAAAATTCATTTGTCATGAACAGAACCAAAACTCTACGGTTAAGACAAGCACAATTGCATGCATCAAGAGAATTCACCAGTCTCATGAACTTGAAATCATATTCTCAATATTAGCACGTGTCAAATATGCTCAACAGGGGAAAGTAATACTGACCATGCATTCCATTTCTCCAACAGAAAACAAACCATCCTTTGTCACTTCTGCAAATAGGAAGAGAAAGTCACTACGGCGAAGTCTCAATCATATTACATGAAAAATTGTAATATCAAATTAAAACAATTGACCAATTTAAGTAGTCTAGCACTTGCCATTGCGCTTAACACCCAAGTATTTCAACAAAGCTGCCTCAATGTCTCGTGAGCCATGTATAACAAACCAGCAGGTGGTACTTGCCCGCCTACAAGTAAAAGAGGATCATATCTTTTTTTTGGTCAAGTAATAGAACCAATTTCATTCATCACAAGAGCTTTACAAGGCTTCACAAAATGTACATTTTAGAGATCTACTTTCTACATCCTAATTCCTAAAGGACCAGCTAGTTGACTACTAGACAACTTGAAAGCTAGATTTGGGACAGATAAACGCTTAGAGTGGGCAGAACATACAATAGTTTCAAAAATACATTGAACAGAGAATGGTTTGCCTTGGAATAAGAGGTTGTTCCTTCCTTGCCATACATAGTAAATGTACAGAGTCCAAATCAGCCTGTAAATAGTAGAGTCCAGGGTCTTTCCTTTGCCGTTGGTGATACCTTGCTGCAATTCCCAAGCCCAGTCCTTTGTTGGTCTGTTAAACAAGAGGAGACGGAGAACCAGAGACCAAACCTGGGCAGTGGATGGGCAAGCGAAGAAGAGGTGGTCTCTCGACTCACTGTCTTGCATGCAAAGATCACATAAGGTCGATATGCTTGTATCCCATTTATATACACGGTCTCTTGTGCTCAGTCTGTTGTTAATGGCCAACCAAGCTATGAACGAACATCTTGGAATGTTGCCCTCAAACCATATCAATTTATGCCAATCAACAATAGGCTTAGGTGGTCTTAGGCTCCTCCATGCACTAGAAGTTTTGAAAGAGGTCTTAGTATCCCAACAAAGCTCATCATAGTTTGAGAACACCACATTTTGGACAGCCTGTTGAATAATAGATGAAGCTCCTGGATGGTTGCTTCTAGGCCAAACCCAAGTGTTGTCCACCAGAACTGATGATAAGGTATCCTTGTCCCTAATTGAAGGGAAGATTCTCTGCTCGCAAGGACAAAGGGAGAGGAAGGATCCAATTCCAGTCCAATTATCGTGCCAAAAGGAGATAGGCTGACCATCACCTATTCGATAGCTTACATGGGGTCGAGCCATCTCCCTAAGTTTGAGAATTTTCCTCCAATTTCAGCTGCATGATTGTGGCTCAGGTAGTGTCCAGAAATTCCTCCCCTTGATAAGATATTCATGTGTCCAAGCCACCCAGATAGATCCAGACTTGACAAGCAGTTGCCACATATTTTTGAGAACACAAATCTTATTCCATAGCTCAATATCTTTAATGCCTAGGCCACCTTCTTTTTTAGGCAAACAAACATCTTCCCATTTTACCTTTGAACCTTTCTTCTCTAGGTTTCCCTGCCATAGAAATCTAGAACAACATTGCTTCACCATTCTTACAACTGTTTGAGGGAGAATGAAATGTTGACACCAGTAGTTCAACATCCCATGTATTACAGAATTTATTAGCTACAATCTACCTGCAAAAGACAAAGAAAGAGCAAGCCAAGACTTCATTCTCCTCGTAATTCTTTCAACCAGAGGTTTGCAGTCATTAGGAGACAACTTAGAAGATATGAGTGGGACTCCCAGATACCTGATTGGCAGCTTCCCTATTTTATACCCAGTGACCTCTGTGATCAGACTTAATTGCATATTAGACAGACCTGAGGAGAATATCTCAGATTTTTCAGCATTTAGCTTGAGGCCAGAAAGATGATAGAATTTATCCAAAGAGGATCATATAATCTAAGTACATGTATAATTAATATGACAAGGCACTTAGAGTTTCATTCCTCACCTTCGTCCGGTTGAACACTCAATAAAAGGTTGCAACCTCATATACACGGATCGGAGCAACTTCTATGATCTTAGCAACCTGTTGAATAAAGATAATCTAAGAGGGTATAATTTCAGGCAATACTTCTGCAAAATTTATGAGCGAAACAAATCATATGCCATCTCCTGACATACTGCATGATGGAAGTATATCATATCAGGCAATCTCTTAAATGATGAGATAAGACAATTCCTTGCAGATATTTGCAGAGAAAAACCAAAAAAAGAAAAAAGACATTCACTATTCAAACTCAAGACATAATAAAGTAATGAAGGGAAATATAGAGATAACTGCAGTGCAGTGAACAGACAACTTAAGGGCAAAAGTGGCTACAAGTTCATATGCTAAAACCATTTCACTGACAGCAAGGTTCAGAAAGTAATTGATTTGAGGTAGCCCAAATTATCATCCAATATAACATCAATATTATGAATCTACATGCTATTATCTTCTAAATTTCTATCAAGCGATTGCATAACTTTTAGAAAAGTTTCTCTCCTAGGCAGTCATTATACAGCTGCATATTAAATTGACAAAAACTGAATCAGCAATAAGCAAGCACATGCAAGGAGACGTGTTGTATTGATCTTTATTAATCCATTAAAGGCTGTATTGACTTAACTGAAATAAAAGAGCATGATGTTTTTCAATTACCATGACTCACACATTAGATCAAGCACTAGATTTTGTGAGTTAAGAGAAGGAAGATGAGAGCATATTCAGGATAAAGGTACTGAATACCAACTGAGTTATCAGCTCCTCCTTTTCACCATGGATTAGAACACCAGCCATTTCTTCAAAGTTTTAGACATGATGATATGACTGGATTTTGTGCCCATGAGTAGTGCTGTGCTGTATGAACTTTAATCTCTATAGTTCAGCTGCTCTCTTTCTTACCTCACGGTATGGCTTGACTATGGGCACCAAAAGAATGCTATTTCTTTACTTCATTTGATTATCATCTGGCGTTACAAACTAATATATAGAACGGAGGGATAAGTTTGGAAAAATTGCTAGTTAATTGAAGATTATGCATAGGGAGTGACAGGGAAGTTAACAAAAATGAGAAACAGTGAAAACACAATTTTTCAATGTGGAATATAGTAGTTCTGAGGGACTGTTAAAGGAGATGAACATGGACTACTCTACCCCCAATTTCTGTCCAATTCAGTGGTTTCAAATTTTTGCAATTACATGCTACAGGCATGCTTAAAAACATCTAAACTGATGATTCTCCATATTGTAGTAATATTAACAAATTTTGAGGTCGAAAAAAGAAAACTTATAATTTCAATGAGGTGCATTAATGAATGCATGGACTTACAATAGCGTATTAAGATAAGAAATTTCCACATACTCATGAAAAACCCTACTGCATTCATTGCAGAAACAGGAAGCCAACCACCATGCTGCTGCTGTGCAAGGTTAAGTAGCGGAATTACAGCAGATTGCTTGTAATTGGATGGATAGTGAGACAATATTTCCTTGACCTACAGGAGCATAACAGCAAAGTATTTGTTAGATGCAAACAGCTCCTGAGAGAAGGAGCCACAACTCGTGAGGGTAATTAAAAAAAATTGTACTTTAATTATCCTAAATAAGACCAAAAATGGAAGTTGTTGGAAATCTAGGCATGTATATGAGAACTGTTTTTTTGGTCTACAGCCATTTTTCTGTCAAAATCTCTGGTTTCCATTAGTTTTCGATTTTCCTTTAAGATATCTATTTCTATTTTCAGCAAATCGGAGATGCCTTTCAGAAAATAGGAAAACTGAAAATAATAAAATTTATAAAGGAAAGAAGGAGAAGACTGACAATAAGGGAGGTGGGACCCCAGTGCCAACCAAGACACCACCGGCACCAATAACTGTGGTCATAGAGGTTGCCACTAATATCGTAAGAGCCATCGGTGACCACTGCCGAGGCCCCAGCTCCCCAAGCACCAGTCACCACATTGAGATTATAATAGTTATATCACTTATTTCGTCAGGTCAATTTCAGTCTACACAATAAATAACAGATTCATTCCCTCTTCATCCCCTCCTCCCCCTATTTCTCCAAGTCATGTTCTTGTTAATAGTTTCTAACTTTCTAACTAATTGCACTTAATTATATAAGTCTAAAACAGAGGCAACCTAACTTTGGCATAATACTCTCCATTTGAAAATCAATGTAGCAAGATCTAGAGCACATAGGCCGGACAAATCAGGATTTTCATCCAATCTAAAATATGACTGCATCACTAATTCACAATTTTTCTCTCAATTAGGGAGCAAAGTTCAATTTTGAATCAGTGAGGGGAAAAGCTGCACAATGCAGCTCAATGCGCTTTTGCTAGACACTCGTCAAACAGGGTTGAGCTCGAGAGTCATACGTAAGTGATTAAAATATCGCACATAAGAGGAATAGTGCAAGTTGTAAAAGAGCCATCCCTTAACATGAGGCAAAAGGAAAAAGAAGATACTTCCTTTCAAGAGAGCATTCCCAGGAGGAACCAAGTATTAAACTGCTCGACTGCACCAGTCAATCTGATATCTCGAATGGCACTAACCTTCTGTTTGTTCGAATCAGTGAACTCCCAAGGGAGGTCGGGATTGTTATCCGGCGTATCCAAATGCCGCACGATCGCATTAACCAAATAATTCCTTCAAGATTAGCACAGAAACACCAGACTCACTAAATCAGCAGAGAAATCAAACTAATGTAGCAATGCACCGGTCAGGTAATTCAGAGCGGTGGAGAAGGATCTGGACGCCCGCTGAAACCAGAGAAGGAAACCACAGGTTAATGCTCAAATGAGGAACTGAGGCGAGTCCGACTGGACTGGAGAGGAACAAGAGGAGAGCGCGAACCTGAGAAGGAGATTGACGGAAGACACGGTGCAAAATGTTTTACCGCTGTTCTTTTTTGGTACAAAAGGAATTCTTTATTTTCTCGTAAAATCTTTTAAAACTATTTCCTATTAATATAATCCATTAATTTACTATAACGGTGTTAAATTTAAAACTGACATGGTATCTAATTGAATTTAAAAGTTGATGTGGAATCTGTCAATTATTTTAACCGATCCGACCAAATTTTTTCTTTTAAATTTCACCCGACCCAATTCATTTATCCTTCTACTTTTCATTTTTCTTTCTTTTAGGGTTTTAACAAATGGACATACAAGAGACACCCGCCAGATCGGATCGAGTAAAATAAGAGGTAGATTTCACATCACCTTTTAAATCAAATTGGATGCTATGTCAACTTTAAATTTAATACTGTTAAGACAAATTAATGGATTGTATTAAGGAGAAATATTTTTAAAATATTTTATACCAATAAAAATAAAAAAAAATTACACCAAAAAGAACCCTGGCAAAACATTTTACACCATTCGTGCAATTTTCCCTCCTGAAGACGTTTGGCAGCGAGGCGGGCGAGCATTTTGGAAGCAGAGATTTCAGGGAGAGGAAATGTGAGCTCCAAACTCCGACCATAGAACTCCCGCGGGCCGCAGGAGACGAGAGAGGAGGGGAGAGAGTGGGGTGGTAATTCAGGCCGGCTGGGTTTTATCGTGCCGAGCCAGTCCAACAAAGATATCGAGCTGGGCCGGCACAACCTAATAGGAAGGAAGTCCAACAAGATACGGCCCGTCGGGCCCAAGTATGGAACGTACTGCTAACTAGAGATATGCGCAAGTATAAGATAGATCTAGAACTGGTAGGAACTTATATTATTAAGTAAGTTCTGGATAGATTTTAATGAAAATAAGGCAAGTTCTGGGTAATAAATTAAGGAAGAAGTCAATTCTGGTTCCAGCACACATAGTATCCAAAACTGGAACCGGAATTTGTTAACTTATTCGGGCGGTTAATTTCAATCATTTGTAATTTTCTCGTTTGAATTTCAATTCACGGACTGTTTAAACCGTTATATTTTAACTTGATAAACTTTCATTTAACACAATATTTATGCATATTTGATGAATTTTTCATGTCTAAAATATTATTATAACTTAAAATCGATAATAAATAATATTTAAATACAATGTAAACATATTTAAAAATTACACATATTTGTTTGCGATAAAAACTATATGAAATAAGAATAATTATGAATATTTTATTATAGAGGTAAAAGAATAAATAATAAACATGTTCTAACAGAATACTCGGAACATGTGGTATCTTACATATTCCGTATAGAGTACAGTTCTAAAATTTAAAAGGATAGAGTCCAGTTCCAAAATTTAGAAATCAATCTTAACCAAAAAAAAAAAAGAGTAGAGTTCGGATACTATAAAAAAAAGTATAATCATCCCTACAGTTGACCTCCTTTGTTACCAGAAGAAAAATGGACCGATTTTAATTTATCTCCTGGGCCTCTATCAATTCTCCTCTCCATCATTTTATGGCGCACACGGCCCATCGTCGTCTACCTAAACCCTCCAAGAGCTCCTCTTCCTCCTCAGCTGCTGCTCCGGTAGCTTCCGCCGTCTCCCTCTCTTACTCTCCTCTGCAACTTAGCCCGCTTCGCTTCTGCAGACGCGCTCTGTCATCTCCTCCGCCAGTGAAAGAGGTAATCGTTTTCATGTTAAGAGTTTTGTAAATTTTGATTTTTTTTTTTCTCTTGGCAATCGTCCCCTCTATGGATGGCGATGCCTGCAGTGTAAAGCCCCAATTTTTTGTTGGGATTGGGAGCGAACTGTTGTTGTGTATTGATCGATTGTCCTTGAGTTAATAGATATACCGATACTTGTGAGTACCTTCATAATCTAAACTGTCCCGTCGCCCTCACTTTGTATCCGTCCCTGGTGACTATTGTTTCCAATCTGTCTCGGTTACCAAGACTTTCCTTAGCTTTTCTCTTTGTACGTGCTAAATGCAGGGATTTGTTCACTGCTGAGTGATGAGTTTGCTTTCGCAAAATATTCCGTCCAAGAGGAACAGATCCGAAGACTCCAAATTGGACGAGTCGGAGAGCGACGAACCTGTTGTTCTGAAAGAAAATGTGAGCGAAGATGATGGGGAATTATCTGATGACTTGGATATCTCGAGGACAAAGAAGAGGAAGAAGGGAAAAGATAAGGGTTTAAAAGTAGAAGAAGAACAGGAGATGAAGAGGCTTGAGAGCTTCTTGTTTGGGTCTTTACACTCTCCCATTGACTTTGGTAAGGACGAAGGGGGTGAAGTCGAAGATGAGGTTCTGGATGATTCTGCTTTGTTCTTTGTGGATCGCTCCGCAAGCAGTATGCTTTCTGTCTATGAAGAGGATGGGAAGCTGCCGTTAAATGTTGAAGATGGGAGCAGGAAACAAAGAAAGCCTGCTTGGGTGGATGAGGAAGAGGAGAAGACCAATATCAATATAGCCAAAGTTAACAGGTTGACGAAACTGAGGAAAGAAGAAGAGGAGAGCATTCTTTCCGGGTCTGAGTATGTGACTAGGCTCAGGGCTCAGCATGTTAAATTGAACCCCGGAACAGACTGGGCCCGTCGCAATTCAGCCCATAAGGAAGATGGCTATTCTTCCGATGAATCATGGGATGAAGAACGAGAAGGACCCATGGTTGTGGACAGTATCCTTCGAACAGACGAAGAGCTTGTAATGAAGAGCAGCGCAAAGTTGTTGCCAGGGCTTCTGGAGTACTCAAGGCTTGTGGATGCCAATGCCGAGGACCCATCAAGTGGTCCAATAAATTCAGTTCAGTTCCATCGGAATGCTCAGCTGCTTCTCACAGCTGGGCTAGACCGGAGACTTCAGTTCTTTCAGATTGATGGGAAGCGAAACACGAAGATTCAAAGTATCTTTCTCGATGATTGCCCAATCCGTAAGGCTTCCTTCTTGCCTGATGGGTCTCAGGTCATCGTGTCAGGAAGGAGGAAATTCTTCTACAGCTTTGACCTCGTGAAGGCGAAAGTTGAGAAGATTGGGCCACTCGTGGGTCGAGAGGAGAAGAGCTTGGAAGTGTTTGAGGTCTCTCCAGACTCTAGCACCATTGCCTTCGTGGGAAACGAAGGTTATATACTACTGGTATCATCCAAGACAAAGGAGTTGATCGGAACCTTGAAGATGAATGGAACGGTCCGAGCCCTAGCTTTTGCCAATAATGGACAGCAGTTGCTTAGCACGGGCGGGGATGGTCAGATCTACCATTGGGACCTAAGGACCAGGTCTTGCATTCACAAGGCAGTGGATGAAGGCTGCATTAATGGAGCATCTCTATGCACATCATCGGACGGTGGATATTTTGCTGCTGGATCGGACAGCGGGATTGTAAATGTCTACAACAGGCAGGAGTTCTTGGGAGGGAAGAGAAAGCCGATCAAAGCCATAGAGAACCTGACGACCACGGTGAACTTCATGAAGTTCAGCAACGACACTCAGATGCTGGCGATATGCTCGGGCATGAAGAAGAACGGTATGAAGCTGATACATGTACCTTCATTCACAGCATTCTCTAACTGGCCTCTGCCAAACAAGTCCTTGGGGTATCCAAGGTGCATAGACTTCAGCCCGGGAGGAGGTTTCATGGCCGTTGGCAATGCTGCTGGGAAAGTGTTGCTGTATAAGTTGCATCATTACCAACGTGCCTAATTGTTATACGGAGAATAGAGTGTTACTAAACACGCTGCAACCCTGCCGTCCATTGATTTAGATTGAATGTTACGTGGAGGTGAGAGTAAGCTGTACCCTGCAGTCCGAATGTTGGAGATGCCTGAGTTCTTTATGTATGGTATTCGAACAATTTTTGTTCCCTGTTTAAGAATGTCGAGATTTTCTCGGCCAAAAATTTTGATGTGAAAGTGGAGGGCCTAGTCCTTATAATTCATCCATCGTCTCTTTCAATGAAAAAATGCATTTCATGTATACTTTTTTGTGGACGAGGTTGTGTTACAATCTATTCAATTCTTTGTCTGCTTGCTTTGTCTTAATAACCCTTTATCTTACACCATGAAGAAAGCTTCTTGATCCGAGGCTACAGTAATATATTCTTTTGCCACATGCATTTTTTTGTTTCATTGCCTTCTTTTCATTATTAATTTGTTGTTTCTTGTCAATTTTTTGAAGTGTCTTGTCAGATTTTTAAAGAACACACTGGTAATCCATGCAAGTTTTTAGACATTGCAGGCCATGTAAAATGGGATGTTAATGTCCATATGAAATTATGCAAGGTTGGCATGCATTACCTCTTTGGATAAGTCTAACAATTGTTCGCTGATCCAGTTTCAGTAGGTCCATCAAAGGCGAATCTCTTTCAAGATGAGGGAGGGGCAGTTTTTATCTAGTTATTGATGAGAAAAGTGACTACGGGACCATTTAATTCCCTTCTTTAATTTGAATTACTAATTATAGAGTGCTAGATTAAACTGTTAAATAGTCTATAAGAAATGAAATGCAAGTGTTTCCCCAAAAGAGAGTCGACTGTCCTCATTTTTTGATGAAATCGTCCGTGTTCTTATTTTAGGAGCAACTATGTACAATTGATGAGGGATCTCACTGATGCAAAATCAATCAGAGGAAATCAACTGATGCAATGCTAAACTTATCTTTCAGGGATGAAATTGCCAATTTACGCAATCCATTATACCATTCCTATTATACACGACTTTCAGGCACGGTCCCCTTGGAAGGGATGAGACTGTATAAGCTGCAAAAACAGTATTTCTTGCACAAATCTAAGCCTGTGTCCTCACACCAACTACTGACTCAGGCAACCACAGCCAACGTTACTGGCTTAGCCTCCCACCACCACCACCACCACCAGCACCCGCCACGATCATTATTACCGATTCAAACAATGATTTGTGAAATCGAGAAAGAGAGAGACCAACAAGATAGCAGAGGAAACATGATGTTGATTTTCAACATTTAACACGAAACCTGACTTTTAGTGTGAAGAATATCCAAGATCTGACGGTGCCTACACAACAAACAGCGAATTCTGTGTTTCACATCTTCTGAGCTCGATACAAAGAACAGAAGAAGACAAGAGGGACGGAAAGCAGCAGATAAATAGAAAGAAATGCTTTATTCAGACAATGCACAAAAAACAAACTGAAACCTGTGGCGGGAATCATCCCTACTCTGTCTCTACCTCTCAGCAATCCCGCATCTCCATATATACTCACGAATGTAAAATTAGTGCACGATCAAACGTACAACTAAAGAACAACTATTCACACCTGAAGCCGCTGACTCATCCCAGCGGTAAATAGTTCTTGGTTTCAGGTATCCATTGTAACGACAAGTTGAACAATCCAAGGCCGAGGATTACTCTGAATCAGCACAGTTCCCACTCCAGTGACTTCCTACAATCTGGCAGAAGATTTTATCAGATACAGCTCCACTCTATATATAAAATTATATCAACCCTCAACAGTACTTCACTAAGGAACATCTCCCATGCTCATACCCAAAAAAATAAAACAAAAGATCTTCTATGCACATTTGGTTTTTGATGCCCTGTGAATTTCCTCGCTATTGGCTCGAATTATTTATGCAAAATCCAGTTGAAATTACCAAACTCTAATCAGCTACCTACATATGCAGATAACAAGAATATATGGACACAGGAATCTCCCTGCAAGATCGTTTTGACAATTGTTTTAACCTTGACATGCATACGCATGTTTCATCATAAACCATGATAGACTAGACCCCGGCTGCAGCCTTAGCCTCAGAATTCTTCTTGTCCTGAGAAATTACAGAAACTTCACAGAATTAGGTCAATGGTAAGACCCACAGATGCCACAAATTCAATCTTGCAAGTTCAAAAATATTTAAAATCAAGAAGCTCCCATTATAAAACAGTTGCCGACTGTTCATTTACTGGCAAAAGTCATGAGGGCTGTTCAACAGCCTTGAACAATCCACACTATGTCCAATTGTGCACTTTCCAGATGCAGTGCTAAAATTACTATTGATACAGAATTAAGCAATGCAAGGTAGTTAGATGCCCATTGTTGATAATTTTGCAACTGGGCGATATTCTAGTAAATTCTTATTTTGAAAGTGGGGAAATCCTTCCTGGAAGATATTCCCGCGGCACTTTTGCAGTCACATCTTTGCAAATCTCTGCAACTTTATGCATAACAAAACACATAATATGACAATTCACTCCATTTCTCTGTGTAACTATGTTGATAAAAGTTATCTGCAATTTGACCAGTAACACTGCCATGGCAATGCACTCAAAAAGGTCCAAGATAACGTAGTTATTAGATTGCCAGGTCTCATGTAATAAGAAACCTAGAAGCAGTCAGATTATCAACAGCAATCACCGAGTGACAGGTGTCAGTGTCACTGCTTTACATATGCTGAGTCCTTGATGAGCTGTAAAGCAGATCAAAAAGCGCACAAGGTTTAGAACAAACCTCAGGAGGAGAGCTATTTCTTATCTTCCGCGTGGGAGTCCTCATTGTGACAAGTTCCTCAGCAGCTGTCGGGTGAACACCCACTGTGGCATCAAAGTCTGCTTTTGTAAGACCAGCCTTAACAGCAACAGCAAATCCCTGTATGTTGGTGGGAAATCAGCATCAAGATCCGAACTATGCTCTTTTTACTTTTTATCATGGAGAACTTATGTAGTCTACACAGTGAAGCTTGAGCTCATGAATGCAACACAAAATTATAAACAGACGCAAGTCTTGGCCAACACATTTGAAACCAATTCCAGGGCAATAAATATTGCATAAGAACATGCATCCATGTTAGTTTACGCGATCTGATTAAGCCATTAAGCCCTAAAAGGTTTGGAACAATCACCATAATCAATTGTGTTATGTTGCCATGTCTGAGTCTGATTCCTCTCAGCATTAGATAACCAATTGAACTTGGGAATTTATGAAGTAGATTGGCTAACTTAAATTAGCATATCAGATTAAGAAGCAGCTGACCTGCACAATTTCAGGAGAATCTTCCCCACACATGTGCAACCCAAGAACCTTGTCTGTTTTTGCACAGACAATGAGTTTCATGAAGACCCGGTCAGGAAGCCCAGAAAGGGTAGCCTTTAAGGGCCGGAAGTTTGCTGTGAAGATATCGACATCACTGTATTGTTGTATTGCCTGCAAAAGAGTTGTCATATAGTTAATCATAAGGGACAACAGCGGCTACTTAAATATGTTAACAAATTCGCTGCACCTGTTCTTCAGTGAGACCAACTTGCCCAATTGGTGGCTGAGAAAATACAGCAGATGGAACAAATCTGTAGAAAAATGTAAAATAGAATCACAATCACAATAAAGCTTAAAATAAGAAGCAAAATGAATTATATAAAAAGTAAATCTAAAACAAACATCAATGTAAAATGATTGACTTTTCCTGGATCTATTCAAAAAGCAAACTATTGTACAACCATAAGACTTGTTCGAAGAAATATTTTCTATTGCACATAAAAGTATGTACAAAAGAAAAGAGGAGAAAAAAAACAAAGAAACAACACTCGAAAATACATTTAGTTTGAGAATGAAGGGTCCATTTCAATTGTAACACTTCTCCAACTTCCAAAAAATAAGGCTCAGAGATAGTTAAAATCATTATGCCCTCAGAGGTTTGATTCATCCTAAACTCAAGCCTTTGAAGAGAGAAGGCAGAAAGTGATGAACAGAGAGCAACATAGTACAAGCAATACAAGTACAGTTCTTTATACCCATAATCAGGTTTTGTTGGTTCATTGAGAAAAAGTGTTTTTGCCAATGCACCTCCCTCCATCAAAGCAACTGGAGTCAAATTTATTCTATCAGTAACATCTCCAACAGCCCAAATGGAAGGCACTGATGTTTGGGAGAATTCATCAACCTACAACCACAAAAAGAATCAACAGAAGGAAACTACCAAGAAAGGAAAATTAAAAGATAATATGGAAATATACCTCTATTGCACCATTCTTCGTCATCTTCACTCCAACTGACTCCAAACCTAAATTCTGCAAAGCAAGTATATATTATAAAATAATTTGTTTGATCATGTATATATTATAAAATAATTAGCAACAAGTTTCAACTCCAGCAATCTAGGCCGTCGAACAACAACAAAAATAAAAGAGAAGTGCCCTCAATGTGGAAAAGATGAGGATAAACAAGCCGAAATGAGAAAATTTAGAGATCAGCAACATTTGTTTTCTTTTTCCCCCCTTTTTTTACCAAATTAATTACTTTTCTTATACATGTTTATGTAAAGTATGCAGTCACATTTATAAGCAAGACACCTTTAAAGATCTGAAACAAAATAAAATTGAACATCTATGAAATTCAAACCTTGGTATTGGGCCGGCGTCCAGTGGCAAACATAACATGTGAGAAACCATCAATTGTTCCTTTAGTTGTCTTAAGAGACAGTGAACCATCAGGTAACTTGTGGATCGCCTGAGGTGATTCCTCTGTATGGAATTCTATTTCCCGTAGAGACATCTGTTCTGCCACAAAATCTCTTACCTACAAAATTAGATTGGAAAACGGCTTTGGCTAGTACAGTTAAAAGATGCATAACCAAACTTTAGCAATTCAAACAACTTCTTACCTCTTCATCAAAACCTCTCAAAACCTTTTTCTGCCTTATAAATACATGGACCTCACTTGTCAAGCCATTGAAGATCCCAGCGAATTCTAAGGCTATGTATCCACCTCCAATGATTGCAATTTTTTTAGGTTTTGAAGGCAGATCAAGTGCTGCATCAGAATCTATGGCATATTCACTTCCAGGAATTTCAGGAATAAAGGGTCTTCCCCCCACTGAAATTAGTATGTGCCCTGCTGAGTAGCGTTTTCCATCGACATCAACTGTATGTGGGTCAATAATCTGCAAAATTCTTATCAAAATGAATAAGGATATATGAGATGTAAATAAAAGAAAAAGGTTTTAAAGGTGATGTTGACAAGTCCCTTTTAGCTCTGGTCTCATATTATAGAGACCAAGCTAAACATTAAGTGGAGTCCAAAATGGTCCAGCTCTACCCCAAGTTTGATCTAAACGAATGTTCAATATCTCAAAAACGAGGGTATATTTGAAGTTTGAATTCATATTTTCCAAAAGTTAACGATATTGGAAGATACTCAATTAGGCTGCTAAGCCTCTCAAGCCAAGCAATATTGAGTTTGAGCTCCCTTGCTAGACCAGAAGCTTGGTCCAAGCTGTCTCAGATAAAAAGGAAATCAAGTCAAGCTCTAAGAGTCACAAGATAAAGTTGAGTAGCTTCACTTGCTTTTAACCTCAACATTACCTACCTTCCCACGGCCTTCAAGCAAAGTGACTCCAGCATTCTTCAGGGTGTTCTTATAAATACCAGTCAGACGCTGCAACTCAGCATTCTTGTTAGCTATTAAGGTACTCCAATCATGCTTGGGTTCACTGTCATATTTCCATCCAAAACCCATGCTCTCTTCAAATTCATGAGAGTATTTGGATGCGTAAACGAGCAATTTCTTCGGCACGCATCCCCGAAGTACACATCTGAGACAGAAGTATACTTATTAGAATAAATGCATACGAAATCAGATCCAGTCACATTTCAAGACGCTCTCTCGATCACTTTATTAGATCCATATCCAACTGAACCGAAATGTAACAATCATCTGACAAAACTCTCTCTCCAGTGAATGAATCAGTTCTACCCATGAGAAGCTACTGGGTATCAATCAGAGATTTTTCTTTACATTCAACAAATCGATTTGAAGGAAACTCCTTATATCCATGCTATCTGATATCACCTAAACTTCCACCCCTTGCCTTGAACTCCTTGAAACTAAAATTTTTTCAATCATAACTCCCAAATTATTTTGTTCTCGTTAATTCTTAGCTTAATATGCATCAATGATAATACCAAAGCAACATCAAATGAAATCATTAATTTACTCAAACTGCAACTTTTGAAATTGTGGAAAAAAATTATCACGAAAGATTGATGAGTAAAACATCACATATTCCGAGTGGGATATCCATAAGTTCTTCCATAACCTTCTCATCCTAAACCACACAAGCTGTCGAAATCCCAAACCTAAGATGTCTAAAACTCGAATCTTGAGGCAAACACTTCATCGCTGGAGCTAATGTGGCTCATAAAGCATCTAGCAGGGGACAGCTACAGTAAAACTTACGTTCCACCTACGCCGCCGGTGGTCTCCGAAGAGATGGTGGAGAAGGGTAGCTCGCAGACAGCGACAGTGGCGCCGAAACTTGCGGCGAACCTGGAGGCGCGGACGCCACCGCTGCCGGCGCCGATGGTGAAGAGGTCGAAGTCATAGTGGCGGGGGGCGGAGGGTTCGGCGCCGTTGTCTGACTCGGCGCGGACGGAGAAGCGGCGGAAGCGACGGCGGCAGAGGGAGTGGGAGTGGGAGCCTAGGGTTTGGGGAGGGGAAGGAGCGGAGGAGAGAGAGGAGACTGAGAGCTTGCGGGAGAAGAGGAGGGTCTGGACTAGGTAAGGGGAAGAGGAGAAGGAGGTGGTGAGCTTCGGGGTGGTGAAGGAAATGGACGTGGCCGCCATCGCCGGCGTCTGGGGTGGTGGTGGTGCTGCTGCTTCTGGGAGAGGAAGCAATAGCTTTTTCTTAAATTTTTATTCTATTTTATTTTTACTATTGTTGTTATTAATTAACCAAAACGACGTGTTAAATTCGAATACCATCTCTCTCTCTCTCTCTCTTGCCGGATATTCGGATGTTATCATTAGATTATTGTAGTCCAGATTATTATGTATTTTAATATATTTTATTTCACAAAATATTATATTTCTAGTTTCGTCATTTGTCCGCTGGTTTGTGGAGAAAATTATAAAATTAGGAAGAAATTTTTAAAAAATAGAAAATGAATTAATAAGGCAGCACAAAATATTTTAAAAATAATCAGTAATTCTCCTCATCAAGTCCTGGGCAAAAATACAGTCTCTTTCAAAAATCTATAAACTTTATACTAAAAAAGGGTTTTTAACTAACCCCTCTGCTAAGGATAGCATAGTAAATTTCCTACCTTTAATACCTTTAATAGATTTTCTTCTTTTTTCCTCCTCTTCAATTTTTTTATTTCTAATATTTCTCATAAATTTTAGTATTTCTTCATTTACATCATTTACCTGTTTCATCTTTTTTCAATGGATACTTTGTAACCGAAAATTATATATATAAAAGTATTTTTTGTTTTTAGATAAGATGATACAACCTTTAAAAATATAGTTCAATAAATATGTTAATATTATAAAATGAGAACAATTTCAGTCTGGTCATTTTACATATTGTTATTCATAACTTTTCGTTAGCTGAACATATTAATATGAGAACCGTATAATTATCTATAGATAAATGCATTAAATACTAGTCTTTTTCTTACTCCATAGGGCAAATACAAAGAGTTCTGTTTGTACATGTATATCTTACACAGTTTAAAATAAAAATTAATATATCACATTTTCATTTAAAAGTGGTTGGATGATTAGCAATGTATTGGGATGTCTCGTCATAAGTCGGAACTCGAAGATTAGAAGACTTCAATAATGAGTTGGAGATCAAACTTAAGATACAAGATATGTACGAACAATGATCAACAGTGATAATCATGGTTTAGAAGCACAGAATATCTTGACAGAATTTTGGTACATATTTGAGAGATTTTATGGATATTATTTGCTCGTTTGAATATGATATCATGAATCTCGTAATCTATTTGATTTAGATAATATTTTCTAAGATATCAAATAAGATATGGTCTTCTATCTATAAATAGAGTCTTGTACGAGTTGTGAAGTAGTGTCTGGTGCTGTGAAACCTCAAGGGCCTTGGGATCCGGCTGAGAGAGTCTAATGATAGATCTTTCTGATAAACTTCTCGAGAGCGTGAGGAGGTGAGAACTTGAGAGATTGAATTGTGACTCTTTTCTGAGTGGAATTTGTAATGGGGCTTGGGATTGATCGTATCTCTAAAGACTGTAATCTACCGATTTGATCTAGTGGAAACTCATGTTTTATCCGTGAATGTTTCCTTCTGTGTTGAGGGTTTTACCACGTATACTCTGTGTCAATTTTCTAAATTTCTTATGTCATCATCTCGCTCAGGACATCTCATGACCCGACAGACGGTATCAAAGCGATTACGATTCCCAACAAGTGGTATCAGAGCCAGGTTCAGAAGATATCAGAGTCAGGTTAAGAATACTTCAAAGTAAGGTTCGGGGTAGCTGAAGATGTCAGGTGTGAGATTTGAGATGGAGACATTTTGATGTTGTCGGATATCGGCAGATGAAGGCGAAGGCTTTGCATATTTTGTATAGCCCGAATGAATGCTAGAAGGAGATGTCCAGTCAACCCTAATAACGGTAGAAGATCTCCAGCACGAAGGGTGAACGTGTGCAAGGCATTGTGCACTGCTTGTAAGACTTAGAAATTCGTGAATAAATAATGCCATTTGATAAACCTATTCTGGTAGAGCAGTTTAAAGACAGGACTCGAGTGAAGGTGCAGGCACTTTGGAGAGAAGGTTGAGTCGACGAAGACTTCTCGAACTTAGCTTGAGGAGATGGGAGTTGGTAAGTTGGGAGACCCGTAGAGGCAATAACTTCTATAAGAAAAAGAGCATGCCCAAGACAGGTAAAGGAGGCAATCAAGATCGCCTAAATGAAATGGGGCTTCAAGGGATGGTGGTGCTGGAGAACACTGAAGTTATATCAAAGTCGACTTGTCGATCAATCAGCAGGAGTGCTGACGAAGCCCAGCACCTAGGATAAGTCCAAGGGCAATTTGGATTCGAGCGGCGCGCACAAGATGGGGGCGGAGCCTATGAAGGGAGAAAGTCTCAAGTGGATCGGTCATACTACATTTGTATTGCTTACATGGTATATTCGTCCAATAAGAATTCACTATTTATATATTATTTCTAATTAGAATTCATCATTTAGTATGCTTTTAATACGTTTTACCATTTATATATTATTTCCAATTAGGATTCACTATTTATTTAAGATTTTTTATATTTTTAATATTTTTTAGGATTTAATAACCATAATTGTATAAATTATTAATTACATGTCAAGTTATGATTGGACGAATATGCCAAGTAAGAGATGTTATAACTGCTCCACTGAAAACTTTTTCCCATGAAGGACTAAGACAAAGCAGTTGAGAGGGCGAACTAGTCGTGCTTGGTTTATGCAAACCAAGGTAGAGATCTGTTGGAATGTCTTGGTATAAACCGAAACTCGAAGACCGGAAGACCTAAATAACGAGTTGAAAATCAGGTTCAACATACGAGATATGTGCGAATAATGATTATCGGTGGAGATTGTGATTGGAAGTACGAAATCTCCTGAACAGAATCTTGGTAGATATTTAGAAAATTTTGTGGATATTATTTGCTGGTTTGAATAGGATATTATGGATCTCATAATATATTTAATTTACAGAATATATATAGGTAATATTTTCTAGAATATCAAATAGAATATGATCTTGTATTTTTATAAGTGAAGTATCGTACGGTTGTGAAACAGTGCTTGGCGTCGTGAAACCCAGGAGCCTTGGGGCCGAATGAGAGAGTTTTGTGAGAGATTTTTCTGATAAAATTCTTGGGAGCGCGAGGGCGTGAGAACTTGAGAGATCAGACTGTAACTTTTTTTCTAAGTGTGGTTTGAAATGGGTTTGAAATTGGTGGTATACATGAAGACTATAATCTCTCAATTTAACCTAGTGGAATTTTTAGCTTTTTCCATGGACATCTCCCTCTGCGTTGATAGTTTTACCATATATATCCGATATCAATTTTCTTAATTTCTCATTTCATTATCTCAATCGGGACATCTCAAAGACCCAACAAACAGTAACGAAGCGATCACAATTCTCAATACAGTGAGTGAACAAAACTATGTATTTTAAGTTTGACATTTAGCATTTGCACTTCTCATTAATTTTTCTCACTCATATCATCTTCTTTTAACTTTTTTTTAATGAGATAAAGCGCAGATTTTTTACTCTAGTAATCCGTATTCTTTTTAGCCAGTACTTCAACACAAATACCTAAGTATTAGCCACCACATTATTCCATATTTTAAAATGACATTAAATGACCCAACGTGGTGTCCGACGTGGCTTAACGACATCAAATATATATTTGGATCAATTATATAAAAAGATACGTGTTTTATTTCTTTTTTCAAAAATTAAATATTTTAAATTTAAATAAATAAAGTCATCTAATTTTATTATATTTTCAAATTAAACCAAACATTTCAAATTTGAAAAACTAAGTCATCTAGTGTTATTTCACTCTCAAATGAAGCCAAATTCTTTAAATTTGAAAATAAAATCATTTTTATTTATTTATTGACATGGTAGATTAATACATGAAAATATAAAATGACTAGACAAATAAATGTGAAATACAGGGATGGACCTATGAATTAAGATCGTTATTTATATCGTAATACAATTTAATTCATTTGAAATTCGTTAATTTACAGTATTAGATAATATATTTTTAATTGTTATTAGTATATTATGTCAATTTTACATTTTTAAAGTTTAAAATTTTAAATCATTCATTAAAAATTGATTTTTACTATTAATATTATAAATACAGATAGAGAAAAATGACTAAAATTATTATTTTGCCCTTAATTGGGAAGATTTTACAAAGTATATGCATATAATAGATTTTAATATTTAAGTGATATTAAGAACAAATATGAAAAACGAAATAGATACCAAACTTCTCAAACATTTATATATAATAGTATTATTTTCTTTTCTTATCACGAATTTACAAATAAATAAAATTATTGTAATTTTAATTTCAAGCTAACTTAACAATTTTTTCTTAAATTATGATTAGTATTAGTTATGAGAAAATATTAAAATAACTTAATATAAGAAACTAGTGTAAATTTTTTAAAACATTCTAACATATTTTTATCTCGCAGTGAAGAAAAAAGTTATAAAAAATTAGTCATCTAATCATTTAATATCAGGTTAACGAATTAGCCTGATTTAATAATAAAAAAATACGACTTTAATTTTAAAATATGAAATTTCTGGTTTAGATTGGGAATAAAAGAAAATCAAGTATTTTTACTTTAAAATTTAAAAGGTTTAACTTAATTTAATAATAAAGTTAAACTATATAATTTTACTTCTCAAATTTAAAGCCTTTAAATTTTTTTTTAAAATAGCAAACCATATTTTTTAATGAAATTTACCCTTTATTTTTTTAATAAGTAAACTCTCAAAACGAGGTCATTTTGTAAGTAAAGGTTAAAATTACTCTTCCTCCCTTTCTATTCATAAAAAATTTTTCCCCTTTTGTGAGCTTCCCAGGTGCATATGGGTATCATATAAACTTGAAATCAATAGGAACTTACTTTCTTAGGCACTTTTTGGTAAACTAAATGAAAGGCGTAGGTCATAGTTTTAAAAATTGGATCGGACTGGGAACCAATCAAGGTACTGGTTCCAGGTTCAACTGGGGGTTCAATGGGTCGAATTGGATTTATTTAAAAAATAATAAATATATAAAGTACACGTAATTACCTAAAATACACAACCGGTTGGACCAGTCACCAGTTCCAGGTTCCAAGTTCAACCGGTTAGACCGGCCGATCCAATCCGATTTTTAAAACTATATGGTGTAGGTATCCAACCTATTGATATATCTAGGGGTGTTTGGTCATATAATTCAAACAGAAATAGAATAAGATAGAATAAAAAACTAAGTAAAATATTTCGTTTTCTCTTTAGTATAACTCGAAAGTAGAATTAAATTTCCCAATTATTGTTTGACTAAAATTGAAATAAGGAATAAATTTATCGAATAGAATCAATACAAATTAAATAAATAAAAGAAAATTATCAAACTTTTGAATAACGAAAATGATCAAATTATTAGAGAATTCGTCAAATTATACTATCACATGCGAAACTCTCCCACTTCAAAGTATCGAACTAAAAAATAGAAGTGTAAATTTATTAATTTTCGAAATGCAAACTAACATATCACCAAAAAAAAATACAAACTAATAAAGTTTCCTAAATCATATAAGAATAAATATATATATATACACACAGTGGCATATATGAAGTCATATAATAAATATAATAGTGCTAGCCACGGATTGGTTTGAGTCCGGAATCTGCCCGGTCAAAACCGGACTGAAACTGGTCAAAACCAGCACCTATTCAGAACTGCTCTCGAACCGTGAGAGCTAAGGTTCAGATTCCGCTCTGGTAATACCAAAAACGGAACCAGGGGTAAAGGTATTTTTTAAAAAAATTTTGAAATTCAAATTTCCCGCACCCCCAATCATCATTGCAGCCGGCACCCCTCTACCCACCCCAATAGGCTGCCACCCTACCACCAATAGGCCTTTAACTTTGTCTTTTTTTTAATCTAGAGTAAATATTTATTGTATTAATATAAAATATAAATAAGTTTGTTGTGTAAATTATTATTTATATCTTGAAACTTATAGAATTGGTCATTAAAAATTATAAAAATTTTATACATTTTTAAGAAGAAATAAATATTCTATTTTATTATATTTATCAACTAACATTTTTTATTTCAATTAAAAAACAATTACACCTTGATGAATATGAGTTTCTCTTACTATTGAAAAATTATTATATTTTTTAAAAATGAAATTATTGAATAATAAATTAATATTTAATAATAAATTAAAAAATACATAATAATTTATAACGAAAAATTTTAATCATTCCCTTATTTGTATAGGATAAAGGACAATCTAGTAATTTTTTTTACGTTCCAGTAATTACGTGTCAATACTTATATATAATTCCACATTACAAAATAAAAATATTGTCCAATTTAATTCTATCACAGTCCTCTTTACTCATTTATTCGATTCATTGCTAATTCATTATCTATTCGGTTCATTGCTATCAAACATGTCATAAAAAAATTTTTATCCATGTATCGGTAAAAAAAAAGTTTTTTGGAGAGATTTTTTTTTTTTGGTGTATAGAAGAGGGACGAGCCTAAAAAGAATAAAAGAAAGAGGATCATACAAAGGTACGGAAAATTCCGCGGATGAGATCTAATCCATAACTCTATATTATAAGGTGGGAGCAGTATCAGCTGTACTAAGACCACTTTCTTGAACAACACTATTTCATCGATCATGATTCCGTACCTATTTTTAAAGAAAACAATTGAATACCAACAGGAATGGCAACTTCTTGTGAGAACGCTGAGTAGAACAAAGGCAACTGAGCCCAAATGAATAGACTAAAACACTTCAAGTGTATAATATAAAACAGTTGGAAGATCAAAGTACTCTTCGATTCTTCATTCATTCACATCGAATCCGAATACAACCGAAGGAATGACATCCACTTCGACTTAAAGAGACAGGCCTGATTCCTCGTCCTCTTCGAGTCCGGAAGTGTAGATGAAGTACAGAGCCCATACGAGACCGAAGATGCCGAACAGGATCCACCCGAGGAGGTTGTTGCTGAGTCCGAAGGGAAGTCCGGTTCCCTCGGTGCTCATTCTCTCGTCCACCAGCGCCATTGCCGGGCTGGCGGATGCCGTGGCGGCACAGACGGCTGCGATCAGAGCTGCGTTGGTGGCCGTGGCCGTGGTCCCGGATGGGGATGGCTTTCCATCCATGCTGCATCTCACCCTTCCCTTCACTGATATTGCTGGCAACCCTGCATATATACACGTACGATGATCAAGTTCGATCCGAAGTCCACAACGTGGACAGTTTTCAAATTCTATCTTAGGAATATGGACTTATTCGAAGTCACTTTTGTAGATCCCGATAAAAATTTCGATAAATTTCATATAAGAAATTGAGAAACCAGTTCCAATTCTGACACATAGAGTATCCGAAACTGTTAGGAGAACAGGTTATGCAAGAACTAGTTCACACAGTAGACTTCAGTTGGGATTCTGATTCTTAAACCGCTTGTGCAGTTGGATTTTTAAGTTGACAAACTTTGGCTTTTATCACATCCAAGGTATTATAATAACTTATAAGTTAATAATAAAAAAAAAAGTCAAATATACTGAAAATAATCTACTAAATTATGATAAAGAAGTAAAGTAAATTAATAAGAATTATAAAAATACACCAAAATCGATTCTTAACATCATTTAATTTTCAAAATATTTTTGTATTTAGTATGTAAGAAGGGAAAAAAATAATGAAAAGATTTAAATAATGTATCTAGATTTAACAAGATCAAGTCTAGATCCAAAATTTAGAGACATGTTACCTTACCAGATACGGACCCGTACTACACATGAAAAAATAAAAATCAATAAATATGAAATACGGTATCGAATTCATATAATTATATCATTTGTTTATATATGGGAATCTGAGCGATTAATAAAAGACATTTTCTGTTAGGATTGTAGATATAAGATGAGAGGAAAATAAATGAAATTATTGTTTTTCCATTAATATGGAAATCATATTTATATCATAAATTTTAATATGTAAATTATAATAAGGGCGAATATAAAAAAAATAAAAAAAGACACCAAATTTCTCACAAGTTTACATATAATAGTGTAGATGGGTTACTCCAGTAAGATGCATAGAATGATCTCGAATTAAAGTTAATTGCAACGAACTGAAAATACTGGTACTTTAACGATATCGATGACAATGGAGGCTCTTGTGCAGGAGGATCAGTACTCTATATTTCATGATCCGGAGAAATTATTAAGTGAACGGAGCTTATAGATGATGTTGCGAATTTAACAATTAAATATTTGACACGTAAGTAAATATGTCAAGTCATGTATAAAAAATTATTATTGTTAATTAATAAAAAAAGATGATGTGATATTTAATGATTGTGTGTTAAATATTCATTGGTAGAGTTGGATTACGTGGCGAATTGAGTTCATGTAAGAATCTCTCATCTGATGACAACCATGATCTGAGTACTGCTGTGTTCGGGCTCGGATCTGATTGTCGAGCTCGACTGGGTCATCCTTGTTGATCAATGGCAGACTACATATAAGGATGTAATAAGCTGGCGTAGACTTTAAATCGGACATCCAATTAACAGAGAATAATGACATAAAAAACGTCCCTTATCGATCTTATATTTTTCACTGAAAAGAAGACGAGGTTACCGAGAACGGGGGAGGAGGCGACTCCCAACGGTCTCCTCTGAGAGACGCCAGCGGGGCGGGCGACGAGAGAGGCTGATGTGGAGGCGGCGGCGGCGGCGGTCACGGAGGCCATATCTGCTCTTATCTTGTGGGCTGTGGCGGGTGACGGCTTTGCTACGTGGTGGTCGAGAAAGAACAATTGGCTGGACAGTTCAGTTCGGTTCCTTGTACATCAGACAATACAGATTAAGATTTAGTTGTTTTTTTTTTTTTTGATATCGATGGTGTCCGGCGCCGTAGCAACCGACTAATCCACCGGAGGGTGTATTTACAGCCCTGGGCCCCACATTAAACCCAGGATGCCGACCTCCAGGGGGTTTCGAACCCGGGCGCTCTTGGAGTTTATTCAAGAAGCCTGCCCCTGGAGGTTAAGATTTAGTTGTTTGAATTGAAAGGGAGCCGCTCATTTACACTTCACGGACATCCTCTTATCTCCACATGTCCAACCACATTTCGCCACGTGTCTCGTGATCCATTTTTGAGCCTGGAGAGAGTTTTGTATATAACGTGTATATCATGTTACAGTATTAACGTGGTATAATGAGCCAATCAAATCAAGTTATTTTAGGGATTTTTTTTTTCTTTTTTAAGTTTCATTAAAAAAACTCTCAAAATAATTTGAATTCTATTAGCTTGTAAAATAATGTCAGCAATATTATATGGTATACTCATTACACACAAGACTGTCTCTTGAGGCTCAGCCCCAACAGCAGAAAGTCTTGATTGCAGTGGTTACACTGTGTATCAATGTTATAATTCAGTTATTTATAAAGTTAATGTTTTTTATTTTAAAAAATTTTATTAAAAAAATTTTAAAATGAATAAATTACCAGCATCAACAATTCACAGTAGATGAGTACATGCATTCGCGGCCTGTGGATGAGGGTATTCCTGTAATTTGAGTTATACTATTCTATTGGTCAAGGTGGCACGTGATGATACTCTATTACATTAGTACGATTTTTTTATTAACTTTTAGACACGAGATTATGATATCATAAAAATACATACTGCTCTGATAAGGAGAATTCGATCCAGCGGTACCGCTCTTAGCACGCGAAGAGATCTTCAATTTAATTATTATTGGTGAAATTTCTTGCAATTCATAATTATTCATTTTTTATATAAATATGATTCTGGTTTAAACTTAATATAAAATCGATCCAAATCAATTTTTTCCAATTCAAATAAATAATATTCAATTAGGCCGAAACATTTCGCCAAGGGAATTAAAATAAGATGAGAATAGGAGGAGAGTACACATATTCACAAAGATAAAAAGTTATTCGTCGAAGTTCAGAATCACGATAGTATAATTTTATTTATATGATTGACTCAATAATTACACGAGACGATCCACCTATTTATAGAATTAGAAAATCAATAAACTAGAAAATAAATAATCACATATTTTCACGAAATATCTAAATCATATTTAGAAAATATGGAGAACATAATACTAATTAACTGATTGGTTCTCCAATATTTCTTTTTTTTTTAGATGACAAGGATAAGATCTCCAACATTTTGGGCCTCAATAATATGTCAATTAATCAATGACCTCATTCAAAATTTCATTTGGCTAGCTTTTCTTAAGGAAAAATCATGTAATTATCTAATAAGAATAATCTTTTCAGAGCAAACAGTCGTGTGAGTATCCATCTCTATTAATTATCAACTAAAAATTCGACTCGTTCTGGTTAATCACAGTTAATCGAAACGACCAACTTGGAGGCCGGTTCGAGCTTAAGAAACGGTTCGAACTGTTCGATGATTTTTTTTGTTCGGTGCGGTTCAACTTGGAGGTCGGTTCATTTATTCGGTTTTTCTTTTTGTAAACTCCCCTAGATGAATAAAGGCAGTTTATAGATCCGAAACCGATAGGAATTTGCTTTATTCGATAGTGTCCGGCTAGGGTACCAGACCTATTAACATATCTGAGCTCAGTACCAACAGGAATTGCAACTTCTTGTAACAACGCTAAGCAAAACATAATGCCATTGAACCAAAACGAGAAGACTAATAATACTTCCAGGTAGTGTATCAACAGTTTGAAGATCAAAGTACTCTTCGATTCTTCATTCATTCACATCGAATCCGAACAGAACCGAAGGAAGACAGCGATTTCAACTCAAAGAGACAGGCCCGACTCCTCGTCCTCTTCGAGATCGGCGGTGTAGACGAAGTACAGGGCCCATATGAGACCAAAGATACCGAATAGGATCCACCCGAGAAGGTTGTTGCTGAGGCCAAAGGGAAGTCCGGTCCCCTCGGTGCTCATCCTCTCGTCCACCAGCGCCATCGCTGGGCCGGCCGATGCCATGGCAGCGCACATGGCTGAGACCAGAGCTGCGTTGGTGCCCATGGCCGTGGTCCCGGATGGGGAAGGCTTGCCATCCATGCTGCATCTCACCCTTCCCTTCACTGATATTGCTGGCAACCCTGCATACAATGATCAAGTTCGAATTGAAGACAGTGTTACGAATATCGACTTACTAGCATACGTTGTGGTGAATATACTTCTGATCACTTTTGACATGTTGAAACCGACAAGATCAGTCAAATGTGATGCAGACAGAGATCATCCAACTCGACTCCAGTCTACTTCCCCGGACTCAACGTTCTGACTGTCAAGACATCTAGGCGACTAGGTATTCGGACCATTAACTTCAACCATAGTACCGCACACGACCCAGATCATATCAACAAGTTGCAAGCTTTAGTTCCGAGAGAATCTTCTGGCGTAATCCATGCCCATACCGCTGGTGAGACCATCCCTCATTATGACTCTACCAAGTACTATGGTCTACTCACTTATCAGTAACTACCCATCCAATCTCTTACTTTAAGTATCGAACAGTTGATCAGAAGCTCAAATCCTAAGCCCGACTCCTTGGCAAGTACCCGGATACACCAACTTGAATCCAAGACCCGTTTTAGAAACCTGAACACTGGTAGGCCACCCGACGGAACCATCAAAAGCATAGAATGACAGTCGAATTAACGTGAAAATGTATTTCATGATTACCTAAAAAAAAAAGGAAATGTATTTCATGAATTGAGTATTTAGATAGCTGAGTTTGGCTCTGATGGATGGGATCATTCTTGTAGCCCAATGCTTTTGGTAGGAAAAAATGGTGGGCTATTTAGAGTTTGATGAGCTGGCTTAAATGTCAAATCGGATTATCCATTTAACAAAGAAGAATGACATCAAACATGTGTGAATTTACAATACCATCAACATAATCCGATCCTATAATTTTCACACAAAAAAAAAAAAGGATGAAGACCCGATTACCGAGAACGTGGGAGGAGACGACTCCCGACAGTCTCTTCTGAGAGGGGCCGGCAGGGCGGGCGATGAGAGAGGCCGACGCGGCAGCGGCTGTCACAGAGGCCATTTCTGATCTTCGCGGGTGGGCTGTGGCAGGCGACGGCTTTGCTCTGTGTCGGTCGAGAAAGAACAATTGGCTGTACACTTCAGTTCCGTTCAGTTCTTTGTATATCAGACTAGACAGATTAAGATTTAGTTGTTTGGATTGAAAGCGAGCCGGTCATTTCCACTCCACTGATATCCTCTTATCTCAACATGACCAACCACATTCCGCCACGTGTCTCGCGACGGCCTTATCTCCGTCCCCGGCTCCGTGGCGGGGATATTCCTGTAATTTATGTTTTCATATTCAATCGGTCAAGCTGGCACGACGTGATACTCACTCTACTACATAAAAATACGTACTCCACAGATAAAAAGGACTTGGTGCAGTGATAACATCCTTGATATATCAAGAGGTTTTAAATTTAATTTTTATCAGTTAAATTTTTGTAATTATATTTCTTCTTTCTTTTATCTCCTCCAATACATATACGTCTATTTTATACACTAAGAAAATGTATATATTACATTTATCACTTGTCCTTAGTCACCCGCTTTTAACTACTGTAATGTCTAGAAAGGGCAGGGATGGAATTATAAGTATGCGGTGAGTCGATTGCCTCCTAAACTCAGCAAAATCTGTAAAGACTTGTATAAAATTTACTGATTTTACCTGTATTTTTATTAAATTACCTTGTTTCATCCATCTTGATTTCCACACGAACAAACATCTCCCAGCTCTGATGATTCGGAAATTCAAGATCATCTCTCGGTGGGGAGGTTTGGCAAAAGAGGACACAAACCCGGAAAAGTGTATACTGAACATGGACCGGTCGGGAATCTTTTACACAAACGGTCATCTTCAAAATCAATTAAAGATTTCCTCACCCCTTTCGTTCCTGAATGAGTATGCACAAGCTGCCCCTGTCTTAGTTCCAAAACTTGGTTCAATGGATTGATAAAATACTGCTACTTCTTCTCGATAGTTTTCGAAGAATTGAATTCAACTTGGAATCTGTCGAGTCCAAGACACCTCATAGTGCATGGCCACTCTCGAAGGGCAGGCAACCAGCAGGAAGACACACCACGGCTTTTACGTGAAGGCTCACATATAATTTTTACAAAATAAAATGATTTTATTATATAAGCAAAGTAAGCGATATTATTAGATAAGACACTGGAGTTTTTGCCTTGAAAAACAACGATTTTTTAGACTACATTAGATGTTTGGTGGTACTATATTAATGATGGTTAGTATCAGTACTGGTTGTTCAATTTGCCTGATACATTCGTGGTCGAACACAAAAATTCAAACATCACATAGCGGGATGACTGAGTCGCCGCTACTGCTATCCTCTTTTCAACTGATAAAAAATCAAGAGTTTTGTGTTTAGTAGAAAGGAGGGTACCACCATGCTACGTCATGTTCCATCTTTTATATTCGATCACGAATATATAGAGTGAGCTAGACAACTAGACTCAAGTTGATGTCCGCCAAAGTCTAAACCCTAAAAATGCACTTGCAGCAGTAGATATTTTGACACGATGAAATCTCGATTTTGTCAAATCATATGAAAGTAAGCTTTGGACCATCTATACTACCAAGGGATGGGAGATCTACAAAGAGTTCATGGCATTCAAAAAGAGCAACACATTGCATTACTAATAACACTTGCTGCGAAGAAGGATATCAAGTTCAATCCATGCCTGCCTGCACTTCCATTCCCAATTCGAACTCTACAAGGCAGCATCTATGGGATGTTTGCAAAGACAAACCCACCGATGGGAGAGCTCTGATCATTGCTTAGGCTCTGTTGATGCAGAGTCGGAGTTCGACAGCCTCAGGCACTCGCTCTGGCACCGCCGGAGGCATGTGTCGTTCCAGTTGGGGACCTGGTGCTGGTTGACGCACACGGTCCTCGCACAGGCATCGGCGCAGGCGTCGAGATGGGAAACGCCGCACACGGTGACACAGGTATCGGCGATGGGGTCCTTGGAGAAGGCGCCCACCTTCTTCAGCATCCTCTTCGAAGTGCACACCCTCTCGCACACGAAGATCTCCTCCGAGCTCTTCTCGCGGCCCCTCGCGCTCTTCAGCCTCTGCTCCTCTGCGCGCATCTTCTTCATCCTCCAAGCCTGGCCTCCGATTATGGCCGGGATTACCGCTCCGATCAACGGCCACCATGCCTCCACCATCACTTGCTTCACTAGTCAAACGAACCTTCTGCTCGATTTAGAATCAACGCTTAAGGGTCCAGAAGGGCAAAAAGAAAAGAAAGTCTCGTGTCAAAGACCACTGATACTGACAGAAGCAGACATTTTCATCGGACACAGGAAGCATTCGGGAGCAGGCACAAGCAGTGAAGCAATAACTAAAGGTGCAAATGAAGCTCCCTGACACAAACAGTGGAGCAAGTAAACGAGCTCAACAGCAAGAACCTATAAACCTGGTCTAATAAATCAGGAAACTATTGGCAATTCCGCCAATCTCCCCCAATTACGCCGGAATTTTTCTGCAAACTTGTTAAACCCTATAGTGAATTTTGTCAAATCACCTCTTTCACTTCAGATGGGGCAGTAGAACCCGCGGGTGCAGCGGCCGAAGAGGTTGGATAGCCTATCGATGGCTGCCGAGTGTGTGGATAGAGAGAGTACGAAGGAGGCGGAGGGGTTCGGCGGCCGCCAAGCTGTACCGGTGGAGCGGAGGAGACGTCGGGAGATGAGAAAGAAAGAAGAGATAGCAGAGAAAATGGGCTGGGCCTCCAAGCATTTAATGGGCCAATATTTCCATATTAGAGCGTTCCGAGAACCCCAATAAAACCCTATGAGTGCATCTTCCCTTCCTCTCCTCTACGCTACGACTGCAGCCGTCCCAGCCTCCTCACCGGTGATTGCATCTTCTTCCTCCAGCGGTAAATTACCCTAGTGGGCTTATTCCTATCGTTCCTCGTTTGTCGATGATCTCGTTAACTTGAGCGTAACGCATACAGACTTTGGACTTCTTCTACAGCGATTAAAGGGAAAAAGTTGTAATTTTTTAAATTTAATATGTTTCTGCTGTGAAATTCAGCGAGGTGACCGTAATCTTTTCTCGGCGGAAGGGAAGATGGCGTACGGGATGAAGCCGACCAAGCCGGGTTTGGAGGAGCCGCAGCAGCAGATCCACAAGATCAGGATCACCCTTTCTTCTAAGAATGTCAAGAACCTCGAGAAAGGTGTTCTTCTGTATTTCTGAGTCCTATTCAAACCATTCGCTCTCGATTTTCATTAGTTTTTCGGATCTGCTATTTTGCTGATAATCGTTTCCGGGGAGTGCGTTCTAGCTCTACATTGCATTGTTATGAGGAATGTAGGATTGTGGTTGTTGATTTTCATTACGATGGAAGTCGGTAACTATTCGGCGAGCTACCTTCTTAGTAAGAGTTGACTTTTTGGAATATGTAGATAGGAACAAGGTGATAGCTTCTAGGCAGTTGCTTGCTTCGGGTTTAATTTCTTGTATAAACAAGATGCGTGAATTGCTATTTTTGGTACTTGGTGATTCCAAGTTGCAGGTAATCTTGTTTGTGGCGTTTGTATCCTGTATCCTCACTTCTTAGGATCTTCTATGCTGGGTGAAGTTTTGTTGTATTTTCAGTGCGGTGTTTCTAGAGCTAACCTTTTGTTCCATTTTTTTTTTAAGTGTGCGCCGATCTGGTTCATGGTGCCAAGACCAAGGATCTTAAGGTCAAGGGACCGGTGAGAATGCCCACCAAGGTTCTTCACATTACCACGAGGAAGTCGCCTTGTGGAGAAGGTAATAATTCATGCTACTCTCGAAATTCATTTTTTTCTCACTTCTCTATGGCAAGCCTTTTTCATGTTTACATATTATGCTGTCATAGTCTTTTTTGAGTGAATATGTTATTATAGTCTTGTTGAGTTAGAGTCATTTTATGTCAGAAGAAGTTGGCGTAGGCAGTGCAATTCATTTTTTTATATCCTCAAATTTTATGTCTAATATGTTTAAGACACCTAGATGCATCATCAAGTTCATAGTCAGGAATCAGATCTTCACACCTAAATTGAAAGTCCCGTCGGGGCATTTTAATTTTATAAATGAAATTTGAAGCTGCACAAAAATATGTGCACATTCACAAGTCGGTTGGAATCAAGATACAAAAGTAAGATGGCTGGACTCATTATTTAGACTGAAATATGTAGAGGAAAATTGGTTGACAAGCTAAAGAAATAGGTGGAGTAAAACTTGCCTGAAGGTCTTTAAACGTAGTACTTATGATGTTATGCCGAGTTTGATCTCTGGTACCTTGCTGACTGGACTTACAGGAACGAACACCTGGGACCGATTCGAGCTCCGTGTTCACAAAGCGAGTGATTGATCTCTTCAGTTCTCCAGAAGTGGTCAAGCAAATTACTTCAATTACCATCGAGCCAGGTGTGAGGTTGAAGTCACCATCGCCGATAGTTAAGCTTTCCTTCAGCTATTTTCATATTGCTTCCTATATTGGTTCGTAGAATTTCTAATTGGTTTTGTGATCTCAGACCTGACATATGGTGAGCTTATCTTCAAACTTGTCATTCACTTATCAAGAGAATGAGTTCTGTTTTGACTCTGGTGAAAACGCAATGTGTGGTTTGATTGATTTAAAAGGCACTGAGCCTGGCAGATGTATGGGATGGGAAATCCAGATCTGTTTGGTGATACGATTGCAAAAGTATCTCCAATGAATTGCCCGTGATGCCCGTCTGCTATAAACTTGATTCACAGGACAGAACATTATACTGACCTGTGACACTGTCTGGGTAGGAATCACCAGTTGGTTAGAGGGTGTCATAACGGTAAGGGTGAAGCTGCACGTACAGTAATAGTGGCTGCCCACTTTTTCAATGTTTGTTTTGAGTTTTCCGGCCTGAGTGCAATTACCATGGAAGACTCTTTTGAAGGCCTCTTGGCCAGTGCACTGGAGCAGACGCAGTGAGTTCTCAAATGGCTCCTTGCCTTCGATTGCCATATCGATCTCTCAAGAGGACGCGCACCCTAGCAGTGAGTTTTGATTATAAATACCGCTTTTTAAGAAACTGTATGTGAAAAGATTGTTATAAATAATATACTTCCATATTGGAACAAAACTGCATTTTAAAGATGGAGTTTCAATTTTATGAATAAATCGCATTTTTAAGATGTGATTTTGGTACGAAATCAAATGTAATTTCTTCACAAAAACTGAGGAAAAACGTGATTTCTTCACAAAACTGAATTGCATTTTCTAAGGTGCAATTTTATAATGTTTTGCTAGAAACCTCTTCTTACAAATTAGTTTTAATTTGTAATTTTCAAGTGTCTGTGAAACTTTTTGTGAAAAATTGTTCCAAATAATATTTTTCCTTCAATACCGGAATAAAACCGCATTTGAAAGATGTAGTTTTAATTTTGTGAATAAATTGCATCTTAAAATATGATTTTATATCTTAAAATATAATTTCTTCAGAAAACTGAAATTGCATCTTTTGTCCGAGATCCCCTTTTACGAATTAGCCATTCCCCCCATCCCTCCCTCAAGAGTGCTTGAACCCAAGGCGGCTCCGGCATGGGTCCATCTCATTCGGGAGACAGGCCGCTTGCGTAAGAAAATGAATGTCAATTCCCGTCTCTCTGCATCCCCGAGGACCATTGATGACCGTCCCCTATCTCACCTCGCTGCTGAGTTCCTTGGCTTCGTATACGCACCCCATGTACCTCAGCTCCTCTGCCAAGCACACTTCGACAGGCCC
>CM075309.1:9199501-9230424 GCA_037672795.1 Lagerstroemia speciosa
TTTCCATTTTTTTTTTAAGTGTGCGCCGATCTGGTTCATGGTGCCAAGACCAAGGATCTTAAGGTCAAGGGACCGGTGAGAATGCCCACCAAGGTTCTTCACATTACCACGAGGAAGTCGCCTTGTGGAGAAGGTAATAATTCATGCTACTCTCGAAATTCATTTTTTTCTCACTTCTCTATGGCAAGCCTTTTCATGTTTACATATTATGCTGTCATAGTCTTTTTTGAGTGAATATGTTTTATAGTCTTGTTGAGTTAGAGTCATTTTATGTCAGAAGAAGTTGGCGTAGGCAGTGCAATTCATTTTTTATATCCTCAAATTTTATGTCTAATATGTTTAAGACACCTAGATGCATCATCAAGTTCATAGTCAGGAATCAGATCTTCACACCTAAATTGAAAGTCCCGTCGGGGCATTTTATTTATAATGAAATTTGAAGCTGCACAAACAAAAATATGTGCACATTCACAAGTCGGTTGGAATCAAGATACAAAAGTAAGATGGCTGGACTCATTATTTAGACTGAAATATGTAGAGGAAAATTGGTTGACAAGCTAAAGAAATAGGTGGAGTAAAACTTGCCTGAAGGTCTTTAAACGTAGTACTTATGATGTTATGCCGAGTTTGATCTGGTACCTCCTTGCTGACTGGACTTACAGGAACGAACACCTGGGACCGATTCGAGCTCCGTGTTCACAAGCGAGTGATTGATCTCTTCAGTTCTCCAGAAGTGGTCAAGCAAATTACTTCAATTACCATCGAGCCAGGTGTTGAGGTTGAAGTCACCATCGCCGATAGTTAAGCTTTCCTTCAGCTATTTTCATATTGCTTCCTATATTGGTTCGTAGAATTTCTAATTGGTTTTGTGATCTCAGACCTGACATATGGTGAGCTTATCTTCAAACTTGTCATTCACTTATCAAGAGGAATGAGTTCTGTTTTGACTCTGGTGAAAACGCAATGTGTGGTTTGATTGATTTAAAAGGCACTGAGCCTGGCAGATGTATGGGATGGGAAATCCAGATCTGTTTGGTGATACGATTGCAAAAGTATCTCCAATGAATTGCCCGTGATGCCCGTCTGCTATAAACTTGATTCACAGGACAGAACATTATACTGACCTGTGACACTGTCTGGGTAGGAATCACCAGTTGGTTAGAGGGTGTCATAACGGTAAGGGTGAAGCTGCACGTACAGTAATAGTGGCTGCCCACTTTTTCAATTGTTTGTTTTGAGTTTTCCTGGCCTGAGTGCAATTACCATGGAAGACTCTTTTGAAGGCCTCTTGGCCAGTGCACTGGAGCAGACGCAGTGAGTTCTCAAATGGCTCCTTGCCTTCGATTGCCATATCGATCTCTCAAGAGGACGCGCACCCTAGCAGTGAGTTTTGATTATAAATACCGCTTTTTAAGAAACTGTGTGTGTGAAAAGATTGTTATAAATAATATACTTCCTTCGATATTGGAACAAAACCGCATTTTAAAGATGGGAGTTTCAATTTTGTGAATAAATCGTATTTTTGAGATGTGATTTTGGTATGAAATCGCATCTAAAAAATGTAATTTCTTCACAAAAACTGAAGCCGCATGTGAAAAACGTGATTTCTTCACAAAACTGAATTGCATTTTCTAAGGTGCAATTTTATAATATTTTGCCAGTGACCTCTTCTTGCAAATTAGTTTTAATTTGTAATTTTCAAGTGTGTGAAACTTTTTGTGAAAAATTGTTCCAAATAATATTTTTCCTTCAATACCCGAATAAAACCGCATTTGGAAGATGTAGTTTTAATTTTGTGAATAAATTGCATGTTAAAAAGTGATTTTATATCTTAAAATATAATTTCTTCAGAAAACTGAAATTGCATCTTTTGTCCGAGATCTCCTTTTACGAATTAGCCATTAACCACCCCCCCCCCCCCCCCCCCTCCAAGAGTGCTTGAACCCAAGGCGGCTCCGGCATGTGTCCATCTCATTCGGGAGACAGGCCGCTTGCGTAAGAAAATGAATGTCAATTCCCGTCTCTCTGCATCCCCGAGGACCATTGATGACCGCCCCCTATCTCACCTCGCTGCTGAGTTCCTTGGCTTCGTATACGCACCCCATGTACCTCAGCTCCTCTGCCAAGCACACTTCGACAGGCCCAAGTTGATGCCCGAGCATGTACCCCCCTGAGCTTGAGCCACAAATGCCGTCACACATCCATGCGAGGCTGCTACTCACTGTAGCTTGAGGTCTGGTGCAGGTGTAGGCAGGGGTAGTTCTAGAAAATTTATCTACGAGGGATGAAACTCAATGGAAGAGTGAGGAAGGAGTTCAAGATGATGAAACAAGATAATTAAATTAAAAAAAAAGGGTAAAATCAGGTAAAATTTATATAATATTGCATGAATTTTCTCAAGTCCATAGGGCAATCGCCTCCATCCCAAATCCAACCCTGGGCGTGAGGTGCTGCTCTTATCCTGCTACGCGTATCAAGGAATCAAGGACCTAACAGGAGTAACGGTGCAGCGGTTGGAAGGGGGAATCATGGCCATGACTGATCGGTCTGCACTGATGAAGATCTGCATCTTTTTTGCTCAAATTCTTCTTTGTTTCTCATACTAAATGAGAGAGGAAGTATCCTTGAATGTTGAAATGAGAAGAGAAACTGGAAAAGGTCAAGAGATTGCAGATGCAGCTGCAGCTCTGGCTCTGGTGGAGGATGTCTTTCCATTGACTTCATATGCAGAAGGAAGGTTCAGAGCCCGAAGTGCGTGGGAAGAAAATAAGAGTGAAAGGCGAGAAGGTTAATTGGAGTAAAGCCATTTGGTTTACCGGGCACATACCTAGAGTATCGTATGAACAAGCTAGCTGCAGAAACACAAGAGTACTGCAACGATATACTATTCTGTCAACTGATAGATGTGAATTTTGCTCAAATCAAACAGAAACGAGGCAGCACTTATTCCTCTCTTGCCCTGTCACCTGGGAAGTGTGGTTAGGATGCGCAGAAGGATGGGAATCAATAAGCAAGCAGCAGATTAGGAGCCAGAAACACTTTGGCTCCTCTCCCAGAAAGGCAAAAATACTGGATGTCATTCTTAAGAAGTTAGCTCAGGCTCTAAGTATGTATCTGGCTAACTAGCTAGTTCGCACAATGTGATGATTTTTGGAAGTATTTTCTTCCATTAATCAACTCTGGCAAGTATGATTTTCATTCCAATGATCAAGAAACTCACTGGCTCTGCCAACAATTGCAAGTCTACACTGTACAATGAATTACAACACAGAATTCTCTTTGAATTTTGATAGAAGAAACTTCTGCATATTTTTTGTCTCATGTTTTACTTAATGTTCTTTTCAGTATGCACCAAAGGACGATGGGTAAGGAAAAAAAACCTTAAAAAGGAAAATAAAACCTTCTGCATTATTTTTCCCTCATGTTTTACTTAATGTTCTTTTCAGTGTGGACCAAAGCCCAATAGGTACAGAGCAATCTGGTACACATCTATGGAGAAGACATTCAAACAAGAGGTGGAAAAATTTGCTAATGGAAAGCAGCATAATACTACCCAATTTCATCACAGTTTCATGGGAAACTCTAAAACGAAACAGATAGTAGACAATCATTCATCCCAAATATCAAAAGACCACACTGATGTTCGTGCCTGTTTCCTGAAAGGGGGCCTAATGGTACAACGGCTAGTTTATCTTTGTTTTCTTGGAACTGACCTGTGGCTTCTCATTGATTTCAGCATCATCTTCCGAGGAGCTCTCCACGAGCTCATCGGGCACATCGTTTGGAACGTTGTGCCTGGTGATGTACTCCTTGAAAATACCCATGCTTTGCTCCTTCATCGAAACCAGCTGCTCGGACAGTGTTCCCTCATTTGCTGTGATGCAGTATGTCTCTGATCCGAGGCAAAGTGAAACTTTTACAAGAGCTTGAGAAGCAACATCAGCACAAGCCTCCATATCCACGAAAACTGTAACACCACCCATTTGAGATGTTTAACAATTAAATTATCTCATAGTGACCATGAGTACTAAGCACCGGCAGTAACCCAGCAAATAGCTGTTATTCTGTATAAAACTAAACACCCAAAGGGTGAGGTTGACATTGAGCAAGACCATCATCGACTACTCAGGGTTCGCTGCAGTGGAATTCGCCATTGACCTGTAATGGTTCTGGTTCGATACTCAGAAGCGAAGCTTTCGAGCACCTCTTTACTCCTCTTCTTCCTATCGTGTATCAGTATAAGAGCATCCCTTCTCCTTTCACTTGGGAGACAGCCGGGGCTAACAATGCTCATGCAAACCCCCAGCTTAGACCATTAGCCTCACTGCTTCGAAAAGCTAGATGATAATGGATTGCTTTTTGGATGCAGGGGAGGGTTGTGAAAGCCTTAAAAATTCCCTCCAGAACACTGGCTTCCATAGCCACCCATGACCCCTCCATCCAGAAAGGCAACGGCTCAACGACAGTTCTCAGCTCGAACAGCCAAATCAACCGAGAAACAGAGCAACGGCTCACGGATAACTCAAACGGTTCATGGAATCTGTAACCAGCTTTCCGAAGCTGGGAATCCTATCTACGGTCTTTACTAGCTCTCATTCAATCCATGAGAATCGAGGCAAGAACGGACCCAACAATTACAGAGAGAAGGAGAAGGTAACGAATGACCTGAATTGAACCGAAAAGAGGAGGAATGGGACTCTTGTTGTCGCGAGTGCTCTGGTCGGCCAAGTTCCAGAAGCTGCCTTCTCTATCGACTGAAACGAAGGGAGCGGAAGAAAGGAGGCAACGTAACCTACCTTTCCCTCTTCGATGCCGGAACGGAAATTACGAAATGTTCCCTCAAGTATTATAAATTCTAAAACAAGTCCCTATACAATCGGATTCTCTCCCTTTCACCCAAGACAGTCCCCATGCTACCGAAAGAATTATGGAGTTTAGGAGCCGTGCTCTGTTCACAAAGATGGTGCAGTTGCTATTGTTCTTAATATTTGACTTAAATATTTAATCTAAAAGTTTCAAATTTGATCTCACCAGTGGACAAAGAATAATGCTAAATGACAAAGTAGCACAATATTCTATCTCTTTTCATAAAAGAAGAAGATAAATGGTCACTAGCAGTCGGACAACAAGAAAATGCCATGTGACACTTTTAGATTATGATGATGTACATTTTCCTCGATTCAAGTTACTTAAGGATATAAAAATAGTTTATCATGCTATTATTTTACTCATTAATAGACATCTAACTTAGTTGAGAAAAAGCGTAATATGAGATACAAGGAAGTCGTGTCCCGTCCCACATGGACGAATCTGATTGTATGCAAACATCGACTTGTAGGTTAAGTCCAAGAGTCAAACTTCATGGAGGCTAGCATGGAGAATTTACTTGGCTCGCCCCTTCTGTAAATATAGGATCTCGAGGAGGGCGCAATTCCCAAATCGGTCATTATGGCGCTCGAATACCTTAGTTATATTAAAAAAAAAATACAGGGAAGTCTTTGTCATCTTTCTATTATTTTATTCCTTATTCATGGTCAGGATTTTTAGCCAAACACACGCCAAACATATTATCACATCGTTCCTGCAAAAAAGTACTCTTATCGAACTTCAAAATAATGTAATAACTTAAATAAAGATAAAGAATTTATAAGGGGAGGAACAAAAAAAGTCAACAAATAACCTGTCAGCGAACCTAAATATCCTTTTCTATAATAACATAAGCAAGCAGGCAATTAGAACTGTTCTACCATCTCAAGTTTCACCTTTGAAGAGCTCTTTCTAACGTTTCATCTGGAGTCAAAATGTATTTCATCACCTACTCTCTGGACCTTTCAAACTCAGGCAAAACTCAGATGGAGTTGTCTACTTTGAGATTTTAAAAGCCGAAGAAGCCGAGCTCGCTGGCTTTTTCCTTCTCAAATGTCTCGAAGTACTGATAGATAATTGTGACTGCGAGTAGGATTCCAGTCCCTGAGCCGATCGCTCCCATGAAATCTGCCAAAACGGTCAGGGCGCCGATGCACATCCCACCAAATGCTGCAGCGGTGGGGATGTAGCGGTTGAGCTCCTTGTATAGGTTGGAATCTCGGTGACCTGGCATCACCATTTGTTGTTCCTGCGGGAAACCAGCAAGAGATTGTGAGAAAGGTCAGGAAAAAATCGAGTAAACTTGGTGTTGCAAATCCAGCAAGAACCATCAGATTCTAGGACAAGCCCCTCCAAATAGGTAAAATGACGGTAACGATCAAAGCCAGTTGTTTTCAGATAGAGTCAGAAAATTGAGTTTTATGTAAATGAATATGCAGAAATTACAGTTTCCACTTGCTTGTTAATGCTTTTCCAATACTAAGGTTGATATGTTTCTCCGACTTGAAATAGAAAACTGCAATATCTCGTATCACACCCTATGGCGAAGACATGGCAGATAAGCACAATAAAGAAACTTGAATCTAGTGGCATCCTCTAATAATACAGGTAGTTAAATTTGGGGGAATCAGTACCTTGAGCTGCTTGGCAACATCTCGAGCAGAGGAACCAGAAACTTCAATCCATGTTTTCGAGAACAGAGCACATGCACCAAGCATAAACACAATATAGAAAAGTGCATGGAATGGATTGGCCACCATGTCAGCTAAGCTGTTTGACATAAGGAGGGATATCAGTGAGTAGCTGCATCGCAAGTATTGGGCAAAGAAAAACAAAAGGTACATAGCCAATATCGCATGTAAGAGGAAATGAATGACAATCACCTTGATGGTGCAGTGATATAATAGGCAATACCCCCAACAGGGATGTATTGACCACCTGAATACTCAGACTCCTTCCATATACCCAAGAGGTTGACAAGAAAGTTCCCACCGTATTTCCGATACAGCAACTGTACAGGGATACAGACAATGGGGTTAGAATATATGCATAAACCATCAAAACTAAAATGAATACCAATTCTCGAGACAAAAATGACTTCTGGACCTGCGAAATAAAGTAAACATTTGAGACGAGAGCTGATTGCAGGATGATAGGCATGTTAGAGGTGTAGAAGAGCTTGATTGGATAAGAGCCCTGCTGTCCCCGGGCATTCTTTGATCTCACAGGCAAAACCACACGGAATCCTTGGAAGTAATTCACAATTCCAAAGATAAATACCGTTGCTAGAAGATTTGTCACATTTGGCAGATTTTGCCGGTAAAATGCTTCCCTAAGCGCGCGGACCTTGTCAGTACGGGTAATCAGAAGATGGAATAGAGCAATGATTGCCCCTTCAAATTCAGCTCCTCGCCCACTGTTGATGGTAGTTGGGCTGAATGCCTTCCAAATAATGTTCTCACTGCAGGAATCAGACATGTTTAAGTACCGACACTTCCTTTTCCAGAACATTTATAGATCAAGTATACCCATCTACCAGCTCTGAAACAAGGGTTTCCACCTCTGTTCTCATTAACTTTAGAAAAGATGAGCGACCACATAATGCAGTAAATACAAGACAAAAAACCAAGTATTGATTCAGAGAAGTGAAACTTGGAAACAACTCACCAAATATTGGTCGCAATGAAGAGGGAAATACCAGAGCCCAATCCATATCCTTTCTGGAGCAGTTCATCCAAGCATATGACAATGATTCCCGCAAAAAAGAGTTGAGCAATAATGAGAATGGCATTACCAACTCCAAGTTGGCCAACGCTTCCATACATCCCTGAAAGAACGTAAGCCACAGCCTCACCAATGGCTATCAGGATGCCCAACAATTTCTGTGCTCCATTTCTGTGCAGGGAAAGGGAAAAGTCATTTTTTAAATCATGAAGAAGCATAATACATATTCAGCAAGAGGCACTAGGCAAAAGTGTGAAACTGGATTAACAACGTATAAGCATCAGCAATCAAATTGCTTGCCCAACTAACAAACAGGTATCTAGAAACCACATAACACGGTACACAGAAGGTATTCAGGAAAATTGATGTGGTGAATTGCAGCAAAGCTGTTCATGCCATAAAAAATTGATCTTTAAGTTGGCACTTACAGAAGTGCTCGATCCTCACGGACATTGTTGTCCACTTCAATGATCTTTGAACCAACCAGGAGCTGCATGACCATCCCAGATGTTACAATGGGAGTGATACCGAGCTCCATGACCGTGCCACGGTTAGAAGCGAGAATAACCCTCATCCAGTAGAATGGATCCGCGCCAGTTGTGGAGTGTATACCATACAGAGGGAGCTGACTGCACACCAAGAAAATGAATAATGCGATCACAGTGTAGATGACCTTCTCACGGAATGGAACTTTCCTGTCAGCACTCTGAACTTCAGGCAAGACAGAAAGGAATGGCCTGACGAGATGAAGAACTCTAAATCCACCTCCCATTGTTCCTCAATTCTACTCAGTAAAACCTGCAATTATTTACCCAAGCAAAATCATGAAAAACCAACCAATCAATAGATCAACAGTGTGTCATGGGTCTGAAAACTTTGTCGAGTCAATTTGCATGGATCACATGAAACAAGGAGCTATAAGGGGGAAACAATAGATCGACAAGGCGAAATTTAGGAGCACATCCACAGGCGTTGATCAGCAGATAACATTCATGGAGCTAACTGAGGGGGAAATCTAAATCCATAAATTACCGTTTGTATTGATAATTTATCACCAACAAATATCTAAAGAATTATGCAGATCGATTCCCATCGCAAACGGAATCCAATTCTCGTGAAAAGGAGCTCCCTTTCAGAGGAAAATCACCACCAAGCACCAAATATCGCATGCATGTAAAGGTAGGAGACACACAATCGATCAAAACCCTTTACGCAAAGCTATACATACACGTAATATTGAGAATGGATCTGCGCTCCAGATCTAAGAACAGCGGTTCCACACCTCGATCGGAGATCGAGCCATTCAAATGCAATGCGATCCAAACTTTGAAATCGATCGGAGACAGCTTACCGTAGATGTCTATGATGTGACACTCGGAGGGGGCGACCCAGAGGTCCAAAGTCGGCTCTGATGAAGGAGACGGACGAGGGTGGAAGGAGGGATCGCCCCTTATGTAGGAATTTCGTCGAGAGGCGAAGTCCTCTGGGTTTAGCTTTGGATCGGAGAGAGCAAAGAGGGCCAAGGGCGAACTGGGCCGGCCCGACAAAATATCAATGGGCCCTTTTCTGTGATTTCATGAGAGTGCCAATTTCTTTGTGATGGTTTGGTTCGAGTAATGTTAGTTTGCAGAAAAAAAATTAAAATACATAGGAAGTAACTACTTTGTATGAAAAATAATTTATAATATGAAATTATTATATTTATTAAGTATTTTAAGTTATTGGGAAAGTAGATGAAAATTTAATATAATAATATTTGATGTGATAGAAAATAAATATATATTTGCAATAACACCCTTCTTTATTAAGTAAAAGTGAGAAAATTGGAGGATAATTTTAAAATTTGACGAAAATGGGCTCACAATCGAGTTTTTTTTTATAACTAAAATAGTCCTCTTTTTCAAAATAATTATCATACTAATCTTCCCCAGAAAGTATTTCTCATTCTAATCTTCTAACCGTTGATGTGACAGAAAAATGTTGATGTGTAAAAAAAGCTCCTGACTTGGCAAGATTGCAACCTGATCTCTTACATTTTTTTCCAACCTTGTGTCTTTACAGAAATTTTTAAGTGATTTTACCTTATTACGTGATATGAGAAAATACTAATTAAAATATGGCAAATAAGTAAATTAGTGTTAAAAACTCAAGAAATTATGTAATTTAATTAATTAAAACAATTTGAATAGTTCTTTCTCATCATGATATTATGAAATAAGACAATCTAAGGTTTTTTTTTTTTGTGTTTTCAACTCATTTATATGTATTCAACTATAAATTTTTACAAATATGTACAAATATATTAATTGAAACCCATTTCAATTCACATTCTACTATATATTAATTGAATTCTATTCCCTCACTTTTATGTATGAATATTATCGAGAATATTCTAATTAGATTTTCATAAACCTAATTTATATAACTGAGAATATATTGGTCAGAATTTATAAACTTTTATGTATGAATATTATCCAGAATATCCTAATTAGATTTTCATAAATTTAATTTGTATAACTGAGAATATATTGGTCAAATTTTTATAAATTCGCTTTAAATTTTAAGATTTGAAAATGTTTTAATTCAATTCCATGATATCCTTATACAATAAGAAGTGTATTATTATGAGCTATTTTGGTCTCAACAAAAATTTGGAAGCTTGATTTAAATTTGAACTAATTAAATTTAGTTGCAAGAAAATACTTGTATCTTATGTGACCCATTGGAATTCAAATTAAGTAGGCGGTTAGCCCCTATAAAATTGTTGAAAAACACATAAAGAAAAAAAATCTTAGATGATTTTACCTCATAATAACGTAACGAGGAAGGGCCTATCACATAATTATTCAGGTGATTAACATCGATTTACTCGTTTGTCACAATTTGATTGGTATTTTTCCTACTCCACGTGGTGAAGTAGAATCATCCAAGAATTTCTCGTACAGTAGTGAGCAAAGTGTAAATTTTCCATGTAAAGTTAGAGGACTACATAAATCCAAACAAGGGCTTAATTTTTTTAAGGGATAATTACATTGACGGTGCAAAACCTTTTTGAAATATTTTATGTTGGTGCGAAACTTTTTTTTGTTGCATTCCGATATAAAACCTTTCAAAAGTGTGTTGCTTTGATACATTCCGTCAACTTCACACTGACGACGTTAAATTTCGCTGACATGGCAATCTGACGTGAATGTCACGTATGCATAGTTGCTGATTTGGCGTATCCACGCAATATTTAAAATAAAATCAAATAAAAAATTTAAAAAAATAAGAAAATTTTTAAAAAAACTTAGAAAAATAGTAAAAATTTATTAAAATATTAATAAAAATGTTCAAAAATACAAAAAAATTAAAATTTTTTCAAAAAGTTAAAAATTTCGAAAAACTTAGAAAAATAGTAAAAAATTTAGGAAATATAAATAAAAATTTAAAAAGCTAAAAATTGTAAGAAAGTTTTAAAAAATTTAGAAAAATATAAAATTAATTTTTTTAAAAAAATTAGAAAAATATTAATAAAAATTTTCAAAATCTAAAAATATATAAAATATAAAAATTCTTTGAAAACTATTAACAATTTAGAATTCTAAAAGTTTAAAATATGTGATATAAATATAAAAAATTGAAAATTTTATAAAACATAAAAAAATAAAAATTTTAAAAAGCTAAAAAATGTAAGAAATTTTTAAAAAATTTAGAAAAATATTAAAATGCAAAAAATTATATTTTTTTAAAATTAGAAAAATATTAGTAATTTTTAAAATCTATAAAATTGTGTGAAATATAAAAAATTATAAAAATGCAAAAAATGGAAAAAATGTAAAAATTTAGAAAATACATAAAAAAATTCTAAAAAATTCACATAAAAAATTTAAATATCTAAAAATAGGAAAATGAGAAACCCTTTTAAAATTTAAAATACATAAACATATTAAAATAGTTAAAAAATAAAAATTTATAAAAATATGATAATTAACCTTAATCCTCTTTTCCCCTATATTGGCTGCTCGTCACCCGACGCGGAACCACCCCCAGATGCCGCGCCCCTTCCCCTCAAGTGCTACCGACTGCCTCTTCCTCTAGGACACCTCCATTTCAACTTCCTCTGTACGAATTCATCTCTTTCATGTCTAATTTTTGGAAGATTTGAAAATTATGGTTTGAGAGAAAAGAGGATTGGGTGAAATTGGTAAAGGGGAAAAGAGGATTAGGGTTAGTTTTTATATTTTTATAATTTTGTATTGTTTAACTATTTTAATATGTTAATTTTTTATGTGAATTTTTTTTAATTTTATATGTATTTTCTAAATTTTTACAATTCCTTTTCTATTTTATTGCACTTTAAATAAATTTGAATTTTTTATATTTACACAATTGTATAGATTTTTAAAAATATTAATTTTAGATTTTTAAAATTTTTATTAATATTTTTCTAATTTTTAAAAAATTAAAATTTATGAATTTAATATTTTTCTAAATTTTTTTTAAAATTTTCGTACAATTTTTATATGTTTTAGAAAATTTTAAATTTTTTTATATTTATATGATATATTTAAATTTTTATAATTCTAAATTTTTAATAAGTTTTAAAGAATTTTTTATATTTTATATTATTTTTAGATTTTTAAAATTTTTATTAATATTTTTCTAAATTTTTACTATTTTTCTAGTTTTAAAATATTTAAATTTTTTAGAATTTTAATATTTTTCTAAATTTTCTAAAACTTTCTTAAATTTTTTATTAATATTTTTTACTATTTTTCCAAGTTTTTGCAAAATTTTTAACTTTTTTGAAAAAAAATAATTCCTATATTTTTTAAAAATTTTATTAATATTTTTTAAAATTTTTACTATTTTTCTAAGTTTTTTAAAAACTGTTTGGAAAAAAAAAATTATTATTTTTCTATATTTTTAATGTTATTTTATATAAAATATTACGTGGATAAGCCAAATCAGCGACTAGGCATACGTGGCGTCCATGTCAAATCGTCATGTCAGTGAAATTTAACGCCGTCAGTGTAAAGTTAATAGAGTGTACGAAAGTGACACACTTTTGAAAGATTTTGTATCGAAATGCAATAAAAAGAGTTTTGTACTAACATGAAATTTTTGAAAAGGTTTTGTACCGCGGGTGTATTTATTCCCTTTTTTTTTAATTATATAGGACGTACAACCATAAATTTAGAAATTTATTAGAGGAATTTATATACTTAATAGTAAAACAAGGTTCTAATGGAGATGTTCCAGTCTATTCATATGGTGTATTTTTCATGTGAAACGTGTACTTTTATTTTACATATATCAACAATGTGAATTGGTTCGGATGGGGATTCTGAGGAGGTAGGATGAGCAGTTGGTCAGATCTAGTATGGATCGTAGTCAAAGCACCCATAAAAGCCCCGTGTGCACAGAGGCCTACGATTACTATTCTGGGCTCCGAGATTCCTATCCTTATTGCATGATAACCAGGCAGTTGCAAGTTCAGAGTCCAGCTATGGTTGCTTTTTCTTCTTTTTGTTTAAGAGTTAATGTATATTGTCTTTGCCTCCGCCTCCTGTGCCCTCTTCTTATTTCTTTCTCTCTTTCTCCTCAAATTTTTAAAATATTTTCACAAATTTTAATATTTCTTCATTTACATCCTTTTTTTTTATCATTAACCCACTTCTTTCATCTCTTTTTAGATGGAAATTCTGTAACAAATATATATATATAAGAGATGACACGAGATATAAAATTAGAAAATATTGCTTACTTATTAAATTTTCAGTATTTTATTATTTTTAGATTAGAGAATATAATACTTAGTAAAACATAATTTAATAAACATGTCAAATTGTAAAATAAGAGTTAATCCTAATCTATCCATTTGGCATATTAATATGATAACTTTATAACTCTCTATAAATAAATTCATTAAATATTGGTCTCTTTTTTACTTCATAGAATGAGTATCAATGTTCAACACAAATATAAATAATAAATAATATTACAATAATAACTATTTCAAACCGAACCTAACCACATATTTGGTCGATTTCATTAGGGATATCAAGTGCGAACCATAACTATTTTACTATAAAATAATCGAACCATATAGACCATGCTTTTATGGTTCGATTAACCAGCTAAATAGTTTTTATAAAATAAATAGAATTCAATCGATAAGATATAATTGATTTGGTTTGGTTCAAAGTTAAACCAAACCAAATATGTTAAAAATCCAATTAATTGTACATTTTAGTCTAAAATTGTATATTTTATTTTCATTTTATTTAATTATCAATTAGAAAATTGGTATTATTTGGTTAACCGCAATTAACCAAATCAATCATATTAAGCAATTAATTGAATCTCTTCTCTGTAAAAATCGAACCACCATTAGAGAAATAATTCGACAAGTTCAATTATTTTTTTTTTCAATTCGATTCGATTTTTTGGGTTTTTTAAACGTTCCTAATTACATGTGTGCCCACATTGACCAATAGTAAACCCATCACCAGTTGGCTTCTGGATACTAACGGTACATCAACAAAAAAAGGGATTAAATATGTTTTTGATAATGGGGATTAAATATTAAGTGCGTACATCCAATAAAATTTATAAAAACCAATTAAAATTAATTTAAATTGAATAATTAGACTATAATGAGACTGATTTTTCTTAAATCAATTTTAATTAGCTCACACATGTATGATGAATGAGTTGTGCACATTAAATATGATTTCAGTGTATGAATTTACTTTCCAAGGAATTGCTATGAGAATTTTTGCGAGAAATTTTCCGGGAGATAGTATCTAAAAAGATCCGTTTATTTCCAAATGAAATAAAAATTTGTGTGTAGGGTTTTCTCGAAGTTAATTTAGTTAGAAATTTAAATCGCAAAAAACTGACCCTCGACCATACGCGATAAAATCGTTAAGTGATGACTTTATCATAAGCGTACTTGGATCAATTCCAGCAGATATGTAATTGGATTGGCCCTTACTTTGATCAATCCCTGATCCCGATAATTTATTGAGACCTGAACAAATAAATTAAACTAAGAAGATCTTCCATGGATGGAATGTTAAGATAGTGAAACATGTGACTTAATTAGGCGGAGTTAGGACCTCTTGAAATTAAATTTTCTTATTTATCCTTCCATCAAAATATATATCAAATATCTTACTCAGATATTGAATCGGATGTGAAATGATGACTACCTAATAGAGATTTGATTCCTTATTCGGATATTGAAATATATCCGACACATTTTCCTCGTAAATTTATCGAAGAATTTCAATTTCCACCGTTACAGTCCGACTACCGAGGGATTTCGCACGTAAACTTCCTGGAGGAATCGCATTATATCTTGCAGTGACCAGACCTAGACAAGCTTGTTGGCAAGGGTAACTGTAACAGCAGTCGCACCAAATTTTCACTTAAATCAATTTTAATTGGTTATTCCGAGTTTATGGATAAATTATACTTCGTCACATGACGTGAAAAAATAGTAATTAAAATATAACAAACGAGTAATTTAGTATTAATCGCGCGAGGTTCGGCCATAATTATTAATAATTATAATTTAATTAATTACTACCAATCATATCATTATAAGATAAAATTATTTAATATTTTTCGATATCATTTCTCCATCACAAGGGATTTATTTTATCTCATGGAAGACTGGTGCTACTCCTTTGCTGACGTGTCAGCTGAGGGACATGAGCTAGCGAACACCTACTGGCTGAACGGGCGCCACGTGTCAACAAAAAATCTGAAACCGGCACATGAGAAGTGGACGAGGATATCACCTTATCCCTGGAACGAGGCCAGGTGTGAAACCCTCGTTGGCCGCCCAGATCCCCAGCCTCATCCCCGCAACCTCAGCCATGGATTCCTCCCTGGCCCCACCCCTTCTCCCGTGGCTTAACTACAGCGCTCGCGGGAGTTCCTTCTTTACCATCTCTCTCCCTGTTCTTAGCTTTCTTGAACTTCATCGGATCGGTGTCGCGATCGGCTAGAGAGAGAGAGAGAGGAAAGGAGATGGCAGCGCAGGCTCTGGTCTCGTCTTCCCTGACATCCTCGGTGGAGTCAGCCCGGCACCTGCTGGGAGCGAGCCGGCCACTCCAGTCTTCTCGGAAGGCTTCCTTCGTCGTCAGAGCCGCCTCCACTCCTCCCGTCAAGGTCACACTCCCTCTCACTTGATCTTCGTCAATCTCTGGAATTTCGGGTCAATGTGCAGAAAGCAAGCTTATTGTGAGCCGTGGTTTAGTGGTCCAAAACTCGTATAGTATAATCTGATAGATGCTAGATTTCATTTTTGAATCCTTCTGTGCGTCTATCAAAAATGTTTCATGGATTTAGACACCGACTTCTTGAAAAGCGATTGCCAGCGCCATGCTAATGGGTTAGTGTTAAATGCTAATTGTCGTATAATCCGACACTAACCCCAGAAACCAAAATACAGCAAATGGCGTTTGTCTTGCTGATTCACCACCAGATTGTGTTTTGTCTTTCATATGTTACTTTAAAAAAGTACAAGGATTATAAAAGGACGTTGGTTGAGGTGATATGATGTATCTTTTCTTTTAAGTAATATTTTGGTTCGAATTCTATGAATAGAGAAAATTTACTTTGAGAGAGTTTTACCCTTTACTAACCCTCTCACTCAAATTAATTAGTCTGGACCTATTATACTTATGTGTAGTAGCTATTTTCGCCAGAATAAAAATGCTCAAGGAGTGCTTTTTCTTACTCTAATGTCATATGAACCCGCGCTACACTGCGGATTCAGATAGTAAATGTAACAATATGTTTTATAAGAAAATAACTGGATTATATTCAAATATGAAAATTTTTTAAAAAATATAGTTGTGTTCAACCCACATTCAAATTTCTTTTTCATAAAAAAAGTCATTTCTAATTTAAATAAAGATATGTTACAGATAGTTCTACCTCACAATGATATGGTAAGGAAAAATAATCAAAATACATTGATTGGTAATAATTACAGTAATTGTTGGCTGATTAATATTAATTAACTTATTTATCATGTTTTAATTAATATTTTCTCACATCATGTAATGGGATAGAATCTCACATGATTTTTTTATTAGCAATATAGAAATAATATACATTACAAAATTACGACAGTTTTTATTGTGTTCTCCCAAGACGAAAAATAAAAAAGTTAAAATAGCGAGGTGAGAAGGTTCGAACAACAAACCTCTGACTTGACAGTGTTATAAAGCAACCAATGAGCCACGCTGTAACCATTGGGAAAGGCCTATAGGTGAAAAAAGGTTAAGACACGTATCAGTAGAACAGCCTCGTAGCTCTCTTTTAGTCTATAAAAATAAGATAAGATTATTCTACTCCATTTTTTGTTTAAATTTCTTTTTGTTTTTGTCCTCCCATTACAGCAAGGAGCAGACAGGCAGCTGTGGTTTGCATCCAAACAGAGCCTTACCTACTTGGATGGCAGGTAAATAAGACTGTTTCATGGCAGACTTCGTTTCCATCCAAAACCTCAACATCTACTAATGCAATTCCCTCTGGTGATCTCCATGTTCTTATTCAAATGGTTGTGTACGTTTCTTTGAATTTGACAGCCTCCCCGGTGACTACGGATTTGACCCGCTGGGCCTCTCTGACCCGGAGGGCACCGGCGGCTTCATTGAGCCAAGGTGGCTTGCCTACGGTGAGATCATCAATGGTCGATTCGCCATGCTTGGTGTTGTCGGATGTCTTGCCCCCGAGATCCTCGGCAAGGCCGGGCTGATCCCTCCTGAGACCGCCCTCCCCTGGTTCAAGACTGGAGTCATCCCACCAGCCGGGACCTACAACTACTGGGCCGACCCGTACACGCTGTTCGTGTTTGAGATGGCTCTCATGGGCTTCGCTGAGCACCGTCGGTTCCAGGACTGGGCCAAGCCTGGCTCAATGGGCAAGCAGTACTTCCTAGGCCTCGAGAAGGGGCTCGGTGGATCAGGCAACCCGGCATATCCCGGTGGACCCTTCTTCAACCCGCTCGGGCTCGGGAAGGACGAGAAGTCGATGAAGGATTTTAAGCTCAAGGAGGTGAAGAATGGCCGGCTGGCGATGATGGCCATAGTGGGATTCTTCATCCAGGCGCTCGTGACCGGGGAGGGACCCTACCAGAACCTGCTCGACCACTTGGCCGACCCAGTTAACAACAACATTTTGACTAACCTCAAGTTCCACTAGGTTTTCTAGTCTCAAGAATCGAATCTGAATTCTACGAGGAACTTGTGGGTTAAAAAGCTAGTCGGGCGCTTTGTTTCTGTAATGTCAGATCCTCTGTGTAAAATCATGTGAAAAGAGACATTCTTGTAATATGTGGGAAGAATGACATGTTTCTTATGATACCCTTGAAATTGTTCGATCTGTGAGAAGTGCTTAGGCAGTCCATTCTGATCCATATGGCATCATGTTCCGGGGTCCAAGAGTCTTATAAAACATTATTGGTGGAAAAAAAATGTGAATGAAAGATCCCATTGAAATTGAATCAGGTCCATACGATCAAGTTTGGTGGGTTAAATAAACTCCGATACGGATTGCACAGTGACATTCTTGTTGAATAAAAGGATGACAATGGTGATGGTGACTCAATTGTCCGGTTCGAACTTCCATATACTATTGTGAACACATTAGATGAAATGAACAATCATCAATACAACATCACCAAAAATCTAGTATAATTCAAAGAAGCTGTTGTCCACCTAACACCTAAATCCAAAAGCCCGACAAATGTTTTCACACAAGCACGTGAAACTCATTCACATCTAAATATTCGACCAAACCAAGCTGTATGGGAATTTTCAATCGTTAAATCACTGTCCTTCATGATTACTAAATTTTTCCTTATCGTTAAGGATTTAACATTTTCTTACACACTGTCTGGTTGAGTCATGAGTGTCATATGGGTAGTACTGTAGCCTGTAGACATTACTGTCCACCACACACCATCCCACGAGAACTTCCAAATTCTCATCTCCAACAATCTGCGGCATTTAGTCGTCGGAACCAAGAAAATCAAGGGAAATGCAAATTTTTTCCGTCCTTACATGACAAGTTATACAAGGTAATGTGATCGGTGTGGAACTCATCGCCAGAATTCCTTGAAATATACCCCTAAAATGAAAAGTTACATTACTTTCCAACTCTTCTGATTTCGAACCCACCGGTAAAAAGATGATGCAGAAGTCCTCCCGATCACTTGTTACACAGAAGCGTAATCAGATGCCGAGGAGTTAAGACTCTTTATTCTCAAATAAATATTACTCACTGCCAGATAAAACCAAACATCTGACAAAAACTCTCATCCATACCAGGAGCATGAAGCATCCGGGGAGGGGGTACCTTGAATGAAATTTCTAGCTGAGCCATCCGCGACCCGATATTACCATGGAAATAACCATATCTATCAGATAAGTGAAACAAACTTAGCTCTTTCAGTTCCTGAGCAGCATGTCTTTGACACGAATCAACCTGTCATGGCTTTACCAATGTATAATGCTGTTTTTGAACTAAACAGCCCGAGCAAGAGGTTCAGATCCTTCATGCCTGCAAGTTGCAATATAAACAACACTCTGTTAGGCAACTAAATATTCTATATTGATGCAGGCCAAATCGCTCTGCAGGTACATAGGCACGATTGTTACAGAGAATCTATATGGTTCCTTGCTTTTTCCAACTCTCGTGGAGTTAAAGACAGGTTTTCCTTTCTTTAATCACTGGTAGAATTTTCTGTTTTCATTTTTCTTTTTTGGAAGGGGTGGGGATAATGACTGTCCTGAATAAACTCACTGTCTTCCTCTGTCCAAAGAGTACAAAGAGTACATTGAATGTAAAGAAATTGCTATACAAGAATTCTATAATTTCTATTACATTTTTTTGGGTTAAAAAAGATTAGGTTTTTCAAAGGAAGGTTTTGGTGAAGTGTATTCCAGGAAAATTTTCACTTAATTTTGTTATTTTCCAAGAAAAATATGACAATGAAATGGACTTCTTTCTTGCTCTCTACAATAATAATTTCTGCATAACATAGAAGAAATAACTCAGAAGCTCAAGCTACGGCCTTTGAGGTAATCGACTTTAAGGCATGTTTTTTTTTTTTACAATAAAAAATCATTTGCAAAGAGCACACCCTTGCTTAAAGTTCTTGGTATTCCTTTGTGAAGAAGCCAGCATCATAGTTGTTTTGTTTTCTTCTATCACTATAGTTACAGAATTGAGAGACTGAACCGCCAATGCAATCTTATGCATAACACAAGTTCCTACATGAGCAAAGCTTAACTTCCTACCAAGCGACGCAAACATATATTTGCGAGGCTAAATTGTAAAAATTGCAGTATAGAATTTTTTGAACTTTAGCTGAATGAATCTTTAAGTTATGATCATAGTTTTCATGACATGGTTGTCATCAAAACAGCCAGACTATGGGTGTATTTATCATTATATCCATCCAAATATTGGAGCAATTGCAGCTGAATTTTCAAAAAGATTTTTCCAAAACATTGACAAACATTTATTTGGTAAATTCATGTATGTGTTCAGGGTTAATGGTGCAACTCTCTTATATGAGAACTGGACCATCCAGTGGTTGGCCAGGTCAGATCAGCCAGTTCAATCCGTATCTAGGACTAGGATAATGATAGTTGCTAGAGTTGTTAAGCACTTGAACTATATCGTAGTTCCTACTTTCAGCAGTTCCTTTTTCTCTTATGTAGATGCTAAAATCTGTAGCTATATTTTTCCAAGGGAAGTAGACAAATTTGACAAGTTCCATCCATATTTATGCCACTTCTACAGCAAGATGTACAAATCTCCATAAGTTAATAGCCGAAAATTAATCGAAACAGGGAGGGGAAGGCTACCTCTAAATTCCTTCTCCAACTTCCATTCTGAAGAAATTTCCAATCTTGACAGGTGACCCAACTTCCTTGGAGAGGTTATCAATCAGAGTCTGCAGACCAGAAAACAATTAAATACATTCGAAAACTTATCATGAAGCGGAAATTCTAATTTTCAATGCATGCTGTTGTTTTCCTTTGCAAGTAATTTTCCATTTATTGTTATGACATTTGCATTTTGGTGGGCATTGCGTAGTACTAACACAAGTATGAAGAATTTAGCAGGTCATTTAGTCAGAAGCATTTACTGGGTGTATTAGCTGCTTCAACATTAGCTTATAACTCAACTGTTGATTCAAAGATATACATATATACATATACATATATATATATATAATTAAGCAAAAGTTTCTCTTATAATTGTTCTCCTTCCCACTCTCCACTTCCTGACCCTTGTCTCTTCATTCTGCTTGGTTCCTCAGTTCTAATTCTTCATGTATTACTTTAGCACTTTGTTCGTTCACTGGCAAGGTACGCAGAAATGAATAAGAGACAAGTCAGAGCTATACGAGATTATTTTTCCAAAGGCAGCTGCTAAACTCAATTTCACATTAATAGTTTTGGCTTAAACTGGAGGATCAGCTCCTTGTAATGAATGAGCTCCTGTTCAACAATATCAAGAAGTTTTCATTAGCAGACAGTGTCTAAACTAAATGCAAACCAATCTGATCTTCATTCTTCCAATGCACCTTGAACTAGGGAAAAATTACGCATTAAAAACAACAAATATTTCAAATTTCACATTCAACTAAATTAGTTACAAATTCTGCAGCAGATAATTACTCATAAAAGCCAACCTTGGAGCATTGTGTAGCTTTATCTATATCAAAATAGGGAACAAACAAATAACCAATAATGTGGTCCTTGTTCCATCACTTGTCTTGAAAACAAATTAGTATATCCAAACGTAAGGTTCTGTGTGGTACACTAGAATGGAATGGAATGAGTTCGATAGGGTAAAATGTAATAGCATTGAAAGAAAATTGGTGATTTTTTGGGTTAATCTTGAAAATGTGAAGGAATGTATTTGAAATAAATTTGAGAAAATAACAGAATGAGCATTCTTATACTCTTTTGAAGGAACGCCCCTTCCATCAACTTTAGTTAAAAAATGTTATATTCCAATAGCACACACATTTTGACCCTCAATAGCGTAACGACATTAAGATATAGAATGAGAGAGTAAAATACACATTCCATTCCATTCTACTCTTAATTGTACCAAAAGTAACCTAACATTATGCAGCTAACTTATGCTAAAACATTTATCTACAAGGAAACAAGAAAGTCCTACAACCAATCACCCGACACCTTACAGAAGATGCTAGTCTAATGTTCACAAACATCCACTCCAGCCCCTTTCATGCATATGAAAATTTGAGAATGAGTTAGACTCAAGACACTGCATCAGCCACCTCAACTTCTGGATTTCTCATGAACTGCTATTAGATTGACTGCATAATACTGACTGTAAATATTTTCTACATCCAATGTTGCAGAGATTTGTATGAATAAAAGAGGACAACATAGTCCAATAAAAGCAGATTTCTGATACCTTTACATTGATAGAATCATTCACAACAAATTTTTGCTCCATAAGAACCACCTCCTCCATGTATTTGCGTAGACGACCTTCTACCATCTTGTCTATGGCCATCTGAGGTTTTCCTGAGGTTGCTGCCTAGAATATAGAAGAGTGCACTCTTAATAATCTTGCATCCAATTTATTAGATACCACAACCTGGAGGAAAAACCTTCAAGTTTTATGGAAGTATAAAATCTAAAAGGTTCATTGAGCATTCAAGGGAAGAAAGCAGGTAGCACAGGAAAACAATGAATAGGCAATCAACCTGAGACTTCAAAATCTCTCGCTCATTTTCTAAAGCATCAGCAGAAACAAGCTCCTTTGTTAGAAATAGAGGCTTTGCTGCGACAACATGCATAGCTAACTCTGAACCAACACGTTGAATAGCTTCAATCTGGGAATTTCCATTTTCGACTTCCAGAGATAAAATTCCAGCAATACGACCGAGACCTACATTTAAACAAAACATTTAATTGTAACACCAAGTTTAGTTCTTTATTGTGATCTAAAGAGTAACTTGTTATTGACAGAGTTCTACAAAGTCTACAGCTAGACTTCCAAATTTTTGGCAAAGCAGGGCTATTGATAATATGTGTAGTCAGTTAAGAGTTCTTTTATTCCTTCTGGCTTTTCTTGTAATTTCTGGTTGCTGTAAATGTAAATGGATTTCCATACTCAGGGTTTTTCTTGATTAATACACATACAGTCACATGTACATCAAAGAAAACATTTGCATGAAGCTGATCTATCAAATTCCCTTACCAGGCTTTGGACTGGTGTGGAGGTATGTAGAAAGAACACCACGAGGAGATGCACTCATGGTATAACCTCTTCTGAATTTTACATTCTCTCCCATCACTGCAGCTACTTCTGCAATTGCATTTTGAACGGTAGTTTCTCCACTAATTTTGGGATGATCAAGATTTAACTTCATTTCCTGGAGGACAAAATTTAAAGAAAAACGAAATCTTTCACAACTAAAGGGATAATGAAACTCAATTGGAGCTCAAAGTTCAAGCATGTGATCCCAGCAAATCAGGACATCTGATCATAAGACACCACCATACTTATTGGTCCATATTGTGATATGAAGAGGCAGATGGCCCACCCTTTTGAGGATGCATTACGAACAATTTCCTTTAAAAAATAATAGAGAGTTCACTTGTACAAGAGAACCATGAAAGTTAAAGCGCAAAAATTATCACAAGCACTCCTATAGGATGCTATTCCAATATATTAACAAGTGTGAAAATAAACCATTACTTTCACACACCCAAAAGAAGAAGCACAATCTACGAATGGATGCATATAAGTGAATGATAGCAAGAATAAAAGTTCAAGATCAAATACAACCTTCTTACCTCCAAAGACTCGGGTGCAATAGTAAAGTGCCTGTAAAGTTGCTCAGAAGGATTGTCCACCAACAGAGCTTGCTTCGCCAAAGCCAAGGCCTATAAGACCATTTAAGTTCCCAGGGACACACTTGTCAGTGCATGCAGATTAGATGGACACCAATGAAAAAGACAAGGAGCACTTAAACTTTCCTATCGGGAATAAAAGGCTAATTTCAGTTTGCTCCTTGGGCTCTATCCCTCCATCAAAGATAAGTTTCATATTTACAAACAGTGGTTTGATATTTGCCAAATGAGGCGTAAAATTGTCAATTCTCAACGAAAATAAGTTTTCATGGCTATCAACAGAGAAGGGAAGAGTAGAAATTTCTGATAATTGAAAATATGGTGTGAGAAGTTATTCCAAAAGCCTCTAATATATATATAGTCCGGCGCCGTACCAGCCGATTAATCCCGGACAGTGTATTATACGGCCTAGGCTGCCATTAAACTCCAAATACCAGCCCGGCCAAGGCCGACTTGGCCTACTGCATGTTGTCAGATTACCATCCGATCCAGAGGCATCTAATTACAGTAAACTGAAGCAGGCCCATAAAACTAAAGTGAGACAACAAAGCAATGCAGAGAGGATACTCACCAAACACTGGAAAATCTCATTCCTCGCAACAAAGTCCGTCTCGCAGTTGAGCTCGATTATGGCGGCTTTATTCTCATCCCTTGCGAGAGCGAGCAATCCCTCGGCAGCAGTCCGGGAAGACTTCTTTGATGCCACGACCTTGCCCCTCTTCCTCAGCTCCTTCTGGGCCTCCTCAATGTCCCACTGACAGTCAACGAGGGCAGACTTTACCTCCTTAATCGGTGCACTCGTCCTCTCCCTCAGCTGCTTTATCAAGTTCATCTGCTCTGCAGAGCCCACGCTAGCACTGTTGCTGAGCCCTCTTTCTAGGAACGCACTACATGCGAGCCTCTTGTAGAGGGCGAAGCCAAGGTGGGATTTTGTTACGGTTCTCAATGATGCCATGGATGGGAAGATCTAACCTCTGTAAAAAATTCAAGAACGACACAACGAATGAATTGATGTGCTTTTCGGCACCTTTTTCAAAGTTCAGCTTGCCCGGGGTACAGGTAAAACCCTAGAAGAGAGAGAGAGGGCGGGAGAATTGGATTGGATGGGGGATTGGGGGCCTTGTGAGCTGGGCCTTCTACGAGAAGATGTACGGCCTCAAAAGGGTACAGCCTGGAAGCATAGTTTTTAAAACCGGATTCGGACCGGAAACCGGTCAATGTATGGATTTTCGGATTCAAAGGTTCAATCGAGTTCACTAGGTCGAACCGGATTTTTAGAAATAATAATAATAAATATATAAAATTAATAATAAGAAGATAAAATATCATATTCTAGACATTAATCTGATCATTATAACATATAAGTTCAAAATAAAAACATAAATTTAAGTCCAAAAGTAAAACATATTCATCATCTAACTTCCAAACACATAATATTCCCACCATGCACATAATCAAATTCAAGTCAATATAACAAATAACGGAAACAATTAATTGGTTCATATTCCAAGCACTCCAATTAAAAATAATTAGTAGCAACCAAAACACAGCAGTAGCAGCACGAATACAAAAAACACCAACCTTACAGCTGCATGGATGCACCTCAATCATAGCAGCAACCATAACACAAGAAATACCAGCAGTAAGAATGCAAGCAGGGGCAAAATATAGGCAAGAATTTATCCCAAAAAAAAAAAAAGGCAAGAGGGCGACACAGAATGCAAGCAGCATCGTGGGTGCAACTCAATCAGTGTTTAGAGCATGTAAATGATAAAAACCAGAGTTCAGGAATGAAACAACAGAGGCGAAAGATAGCCAAATGGTCTGAGAATCTCACTTGGTTTATCGAGCAACAACAGGGGCAGGCAGAAGACTCGGGCATGGCATCATCGGCAGCAGCAGCGGAGCCAAGAGGAAGCCAGCAGCGGTTACACGAACAGCAGTCCGCGGAGGCTTGAACAACAGCAGCCTACACTGCAAGGCTCAAACGACAGCAGTCTGCTCTGCACTGCAAAGGCTCAAACAGAGATTTCCTTCTTCTCTCGAACAGTGACTGTCTGCAGAAACTCTCTCAGCGTCCCTCACACGAACGGCTGAAAGGAAAATGATCACGTTAGGGTTTTTTTTTCTGTCTTTCAATTTTCTCTATGTTTTTAAGCCGACTGGTTTTTTACCGGTTTGATGGATTCAGCCAAAACCCGGTCAAACCGGCTGATCAGCAAGGTTCAACCGGATTCCATTTACAAATGGAGTCATTAGTAAAACCAGACCAAACTTGTGTCCGGTTCACTTTCCGATAATCCGATCTGGTCTGATTTTAAAAATTATGCGTGGAAGAGCCGTAGCCTTAGTGGACTGGCTCTTAGGACACATTTTCATCACTTGAGGGCTAAGAGCAGTGGCGATTGCAACATTTAAGAGAAAGGAAGAGGAGAGGTATTTTTGAAGATTGTTTGAGTTGAACTGGGAGATTCAGCTCCTACGAAATCTAGAGTTCTTATGTTCGTTTTTTTTTTTTTTTAATTTTTATTTTGAACGATGTTGAAGCGAATTAATGAATTCTAGTTTGATTTCTTAATGTTGTATCTATTCCTCGTACTTTTTGGTTGCCTGTTAAATTCATACTTGATGTTATTTACTTTAATTGTGCTTTATATTTTCTATTCTACTGGCCACTTATTAGAATGATTACGAGGCCAATGAACTCTAGAGGGGAATTTGGGATCACGATAGGATTAGAATAATTTAGGACAGGAGCATAGAAAAATAGCAGATCGCTCTGACTATCCGATTAGAGTTAGAACTCAATGAATTATCTCATACCATTGGCTTAGAAATGGAGTGGGTTAGTATTCTGAAAGGGATCGCTACATCGAGAGGTATTGATTGAATTCAAGTCTTATTACTTCTATCGAGATCTTTTACCTTCATTAATTATTTTCTTACTTATTTAATTTTGATTCATTTTAGCTTCAAATTATTATTTCGAGATCTTTTACTTTCTTTAATTATTTTCTTACATATTTAATTTTGATTCATTTTAGCTTCCAATTATTATTGTGAGCCTAGGTTTAGGAAAAATTCACGTTTTGGGTATTCGTGGGAACAATCTCGTACTCATCCACTTTATTATTCGTTCGTTACATATACTTACATGCTTCGACTCCAAATTAATCGCAACATCCACTCTAAGCATAATAATTGTTAGAAGGGATTCTTGATCTTGGACTTTGGCGGACACTAACTTCTTCAACTATACTAGATTATTAATAGCAGTATCACATTGACGAGGTCAGTGTTAGTACAACTACTCAGTTTATTTGATATATTCGCGGTTGACCATAAAAGTCTAAACATTGTATAGTATTAGCGGTTGAGTTCCCACGACCAGTTCATTGCATTATGCAGCATGGAAATAAGCAAATTTTTAGTATAGTAATGTACAATTACTTCGTTAGATTTATACGATGAAATTATTATATATTACACGTTCAACATTTCCACCATGGAAATACGCAAGAAAATGATTTGATATTTTGTCCTGTGGAAGAAGATGGTATCCCCGCGATTAGCTTTTATAGGAGGTTCCATTAACAATTTGTTAGGATTTGGATCGAGTGAAGAATGAAGGTAACGCAAAAAGGGAAGAAGATGCACATAGATATTGAGTATAAGAAGGGATAACATGAAAAGCGCATAACCGAATTCTCAAGGCTCGTAAACAATGCAGAAGATGAATCTCAGAAACCCCAATGACATGTTTGGTAGGCTAGAATGGAATTGAATGACAATCACCGTTTCGGTCATCATTTCCTTAGTTTGTATTGAGGCAGAAAAGTTATTCGAAGATTCTTAGCATGAGAATATAGGAAAGAGCAAGAATTCAGGAGGTTGACTTAATCTGACAATTACAAGTATCGTGTAAATTCATGAGGATGAATATTTCCCTATTTAATTTTGATCATGTGAATTCATTTCTCTATTTATTTGTCATTGATAATTCTCTTTTCTTCCTCTTTAGCTCTAATTGATAATCTGTGTTATTTAACTTCTTTTTTTTCATAGTATATTTATGTCGTGTATCAAATCAATACAAAAAGTCATACTCAACTTCTTTTCATTCATTTCTAAATCCTCAAGTTGGTATCGGAGCCCTACGAGGGCACAGAGACCTTTTCTTATTTTCAATACCTGCACTGACCAAATACGCCTTTTCCTTCAAATATTAATGTGGCAAATTTAATTTATCACCGTCAAACTCAATGATACAAACTATTTGCTGTGGGAAACCCAAGTCCTACTTGGTTATTTCTATTTTATAGGTAATTATTATTATTATTTTTAAGGTCTTGTTAAAAAAAGCTTATTAATTTGTAATACTGCATTAACACTGATACTGGTATGCTTGTCACATACCAGACATTTTGTTGTTAACAGAATGCTTTGTTTGTCATGTTATATCAATCACACAAATATAAGTATGGAAGTGAACAATATATAGAATCACAACTTTCTAATGTGGTCCTAAGCACGTTTCAGATGTCAAAAGCCGTACTCCCAATAGCGAATTAACCGTTATATAAGAAAAAAATTCTAAATGGTCATATCTTACAGTAATATGGTAAGAAAAAACTAATTAAATTGTTTTGATTAATGATAATTAAGGCAACCGCTCGGGTTATTAACACCGATTTGCTCGTTTGTCCTAATCCGATTGATATTTTCTCGTGTCACTTGATGGAGCGAGATCATTTAAAAATTTCTCGCTATATATCTAGAAAAAATGCTTACCGGTGATATGTTATAGATCAACCCTAATTGATAGCGAGGTTGATCATGTATAGTATGATCTCTCAATACAAGTTATCTTATGGTAAGTTTTGCCTATAGAATTACCCTATGAAATTCAAGAGACATTGAGTGTAACGCGTATACCACGTGACAAGGCTGACGTGTTGTCGCAAATCAACAAGGTTTATGCATTTTTATATTTTTTAATAAAATCCTAAGGATAAAAAGTAACTCTATAAATGATATAATCATATTGGTTTGGTTTATAATACCACGTCAGCACTACCACATGCTATTCCAACATTTACCCCCTCATCTTTGTTCTTCTATCCTGTGTTTCCATTGATCCGAATCAAAGGTATATGGAAGGAAGGAGATATTACATGGAAAATATTAGGGGTGTGAACAACGTGTAGGGTAGAACTAGAACTTGATGAGAACATTTTGGATAAACCACAATGAAATTCGTGTGTTTCATAATGAAATTAATGAACCAATTTCATCGCACATGGTACCCAGAATCGATTCCAGAACCTTTAGAAACTAGTTCTTGTAGTTAATTTCAATGATTAATAATCGCCTATTTTGGACTCTAATTCTCAAGACGTTTGTAATGTCGTATTTCTAAGTCGTCATTAAACTTTCATTTCATTAAATTTCTCAAGTTGTCCCTTATTTTGTTTTATAGGCTAGAAAATCATGTGATTTACTGTTTCGAAACCGCCAGTTCTGGTTCTGCGGCCCCATGGAATCGGTCCTGAACCTTCCTTTGGACGGTTTGGAACCGGACGGTTCCGGTTCAGAACCACGGTTCCATCCGGTTCCGAACCGACTGGTTCAATTTATGTTAAAATTAAATAAAATTTAATTTATATAACGAGTTTTTTGTATAAATCACCGTTGACACGTGCAAAAGTTTTACACTTATTGACGGTCAACTTTATACGTGTCAAGATTTGAACGGCGATTTATATAATAAATTTATTTATATTTTGTATCACATAATAAATATTACGAAAATTGAAAGAGTTTGAAAATAAAAAAAAGGAAATCAAAAAGTCAAAGTAGGGAGTGTGGGGGCTGGGGGCTGACATGGGGCAGGGGGGTCGCTGACATGGACAGGGGGTTGTAGGCATAGGGGCTAGGGGCTAGGGGCTCGGGGCCAAAAATTTCAAAATTTTTTGAATTTGCCGCCGGTTCCGGTTTCTGAGGCAGGATGAACCGGCCCTAAACCTTAGACCTCACGGTTCTGGGGTGGTTCCGGCATGGTTCCGATTTTGACCAATTCCGGGGCTATTCCGGGCCAGCCCCCATGCCCAAACCGGCCTGTGGCCAGGACTACACGTGTCAAGTGTGCACATGTTACCACATAAAAGAGGATGTTGAGATATAAATTCCACATCGAAGAATTAATGAGTTAAAACTTGATTTATAAGAGAGCGGATACCACCATCCTATCAAGTTGAGTTTTTAGGATGAATATAAGTCTAATCTCTTGCGGGTGAGTGGAAATTTAACATACTCCATGGTAGATTCTTATCATTTTGAAGGATTTCCATGTTAAATTGTTGTTTTGAATGTGTTCCATCTCGAAAGATTTGTCCGCTTTAGGCAAGGAGAATACTCTTCCCTTCTCTTTGTAGTGATTCCAAAAGGGGAAGGACATGAGAGATGTTGAAGAGGGCCTATTGGCAATAAGAGGTGTGTCGGATCTTTCATAATTATAGATGATGGATTTTCTTGAATGTAACTCCTCCATGCATTTTTTAGCTTTTAAGCTCCTCTCGATTTAGAGTAGATAAGGAAGGGACTGATGAGGTTAATACACTTGACTCAATGTAACGTGATGGGTCGACGTGGTTGACCCGACATGGTATGGTTGGTCTAAAGTCCATTCTAGGAAAAACTCACTCAGGAGGTGTTGTCCATTTTAATTTGGTCGTTGTCAACATGATTTTGTCCTCTAAAAGTTGCTTCTAAAATTGTGCCGGCAACGGACCCATCACACTACGTTGACTTGACCACGCAACCTCATCAATTCATGCTCCGTTGAGAGGAGATGACGAGCTACAAACACACGCATTCAAAAATTCAAGATCCTCATCCAGCAAACTAGTCTCATGATGAGTTCGTACGATCCCCATCAGAAATAGATCGGGTGTCTTGACCTCTACAAAACCCAACAATATCCTGTTTCTCAAAGTGGACAACACCTCTTGAGTGGACCTTTCCATGTGTAGATTTTGAGCCCATCATGCTATGCCACATCGACCACATCGACCCATCACGCTATGTTGTGTCAACCACTTTTGACCTCATCAATTTTATCCTTATCAAGAATCAATAGATACTTGATTCAAGTTTCATTCGTAGATTTTACTGTATCTCCTTATTTTCCTTCTTGCTAGAAGAATTGATTTATTGTAATTTATAAAGAACGGTTATGGCATCCGACATGATCACAAAGAAGAGTTGCATATTTCATTTGAGTTGATTGTTTCTCCATGAATATATGCATGACAGATCAAGAATTTGTAAGTGAAAAAGCAAACTAGATGGATAACATGATCAATGGATCAGTAGTCGCTATAAGAACAAATTATGCGTAATGGATCAAAATGG
>CM075309.1:9230924-9471676 GCA_037672795.1 Lagerstroemia speciosa
AAGCAAATTTTTAGTATAGTAATGTACAATTACTTCGTTAGATTTATACGATTGAAATTATTCTATATTACACGTTCAAACATTTCCACCATGGAAATACGCAAGAAAATGATTTGATATTTTGTCCTGTAGAAGAAGATGGTGTCCCCGCGATTAGCTTTTATAGGAGGTTCTATTAACAATTTGTTAGGATTTGGATCGAGTGAAGAATGAAGGTAACGCAAAAAGGGAAGAAGATGCACATAGATATTGAGTATAAGAAGGGATAACATGAAAAGCGCATAACCGAATTCTCAAGGCTCGTAAACAATGCAGAAGATGAATCTCAGAAACCCTAATGGCATGTTTGGTAGGCTAGAATGGAATTGAATCATAATTACCGTTTCGGTCATCATTCCCTTAGTTTGTATTGAGGCAGAAAAGTTATTCGAAGACTCTGAGCATGAGGTTACAGGAAAGTGTCGGAAAAATGGCATTGAAATTGAATAATGAGTTTAAGTCTATGTACTTATTATTTGTAATGTGGATTGGGTTATGAAGAGCCCAAGCCCACAAGGGCCCATGGAGCCCGTGGTGGTTTCCAGCTTCGGTTCCAGTTCGCCTCCAGCTGCAGGTCTCGTGCAACCTCAAGCTTAACGTCGTTTTATCCTGGGAGATTGAAGTCCACGCTTCCTCAGCATGATCGAGAGGGGACGAATCAATCTTAAGGACACTGTGACCGCCACATGCCTCGACTCAATCAGTAACAATTTTTTTTCTTAATTTGTTACATTGTATTTCTGTGTTCTTTATTTTATAATTCATCTTCTTCTACTCCACTTCTGGTAAGGTTCTTTCTTGCACGATTTCTTGCCCATATAAAGAAAATCAAGAAATCCATTTTATTTATAATATTTTCTTTGTGTGGCCATAAAGATTGTTATCATTTTATATTATTCCGAATTACAAAAAGAGCAAGAATTCAGGAGGTGGAGTTAATCTGACAATTACAAGTATCGTGTAAATTCATGAGGACGAATATTTCTCTATTTAATTTTGATAATGTGAATTCATTTCTCTATTTATTTGTCAATATTCCCTTTTTTTTTTCCTCTTTAGCTTTAATTGATGATCTGTGTTATTTAACTTCTTTTTTTTTTTATTGCATAGTATATATATGCCATGTACTGTACATATGAATTGTGCAAATCAATACAGAAAGTCATACTCAGCCTCTTTTCACTCGTTTCTAAATCCTCAAGTTGGTATCGGAGCCCTACGAGGGCACAGAGACCTTTTCTTATTTTCAATACCTGCACTGACCAAATACCCCTTTTCCTTCAAATATTAATGTGGCAAATTTAATTTATCACCCTCAAACTCAATGATACAAACTATTTGTTGTGCGAAACCCAAGTCCTACTTGGTTATTTCTATTTTATAGGTAATTTTTTTATTATTTTTAAGGTATTGTTAAAAAAAAAGCTTATTAATTTGTAGCACCGCATCAACACTAACACCGGTATGCCCGTCACATACAAGACATTTTGTTGTTAACAGAATGCTTCGTTTGTCATGTTATATCAATCACACACAAATATAAGTATGGAAGTGAACAATATATAGAATCACAACTTTCTAATGTGGTCCTAGGCACGTTTCAGATGTCAAAAGCCGTACTCCCAATAGCGAATTAACCGTTATATAAGAAAAAAATTCTGAATGGTCATACCTTACAGTAATATGATAAGAAAAAACTAATTGAATTGTTTTGATTAATGATAATTAAAGCAACCGCTCGGGTGATTAACAACGATTTGCTCGTTTGTCCTAATCCGATTGATATTTTCTCGTGTCACTTGATGGAGGAAGATCATTTAAAAATTTCTCGCTATATATCTAGAAAAAAATGCTTACCGGTGATATGTTATAGATCAACGCTAATTGATAGTGAGGTTGATCATGTATAGTATGATTTCTCAATAGAAGTTCTGTTATGGTAAGTTTTCACTATGGAATTACCCTATGGAATTCAAGAGATATTTGAGTGTAATGTGTATACAACGTGATAAGGCTGACGTGTTGTCGCAAATCAACAAAGGTTTATGCATTTTTATATTTTTTAATAAAATCCTAAGGATAAAAAATAACTCTATAAATGATATAATCATATTGGTTTGGTTTATAACACCACGTCAGCACTGCCACGTGCTATTCCAACATTTACCCCCTCATCTTTGTTCTTCTATCCTGTGTTTCCACTGATCCGAATCAAAGGTACATGGAAGGAAGGAGATATTACATGGAAAATATTAGGGGTGTGAACAACGTGCATGGTAGAACTAGAACTTGATGAGAACATTCTAGATAAACCATAATGAAATTCGTGTGTTTCATAATGAAATTAATGAACCAAGTTCATCGCACATGGTACCCAGAATCGATTCCAGAACCTTTAGGAAACTAGTTCTTGTAGTTAATTTCAATTATTAGCAATTGCCTCGTTTGGGCTCTAATTCTCAAGACGTTTGTAATGTCGTATTTCTAAGTCATTAAATTTTCGTTTCATTAAATTTCCTGAGCTGTCTCTCATTTTGTTTTGTAGGCTAGAAAATCACGTGATTTACTCTATTCCCGCTTCACCACCCATCAGTTTTCCATTATGATACAATTAATTTACTCCATTGAGTGCATATGTGCCACATATACATTTAAAGGAGAAAATTAATAGCGTTATAATAAAACTTGATGGTGACAAAATAAGAAAAATGAAGTAAGTCTCACACATGCCAGGCCTGGCCACGGTTCAGGAACCGGGCGGTTCCGGTTCCGTGGCCCCCTGGAACCAGCCCTGAACCTTCCTTTGGACGGTTCAGGGGCGGTTCGGAACCGGACGGTTCGGGTTCCGAACCGCGGTTCCATCCCGTTCCGAACCGGTGGCCTGGAACCGGCGGTTCGGACCCCTGGCAGCTGGGGGTTAGACAAATTTTTTTTTATTTCTCTACGGTTCCGGTTTGGAACCGCCGGTTCCGGGGCCGGTTCAGGTTTCAGTTCGGAACCGGCGGTTCCGGTTTCTAAGGCAGCTGGAACCAACCCTGAACCTTAGCCCTCACGGTTCGAGGGCGGTTCCGGACCGGTTCCGGTTTATGGCAGTTCCGGACCGGTTCCGGTTTATGGCGGTTCCGGGCCGGTTCCGGGCCCAAACCGGCCCGTGGCCAGCACTAACACATGCACTTAACAGAGAAAAGTAACAGCGCTATAATAAAAAAAATCAATGACGATAAAAATAGAGTAAACTTCGTTATTTTCCATATTAAAAACAAAGTGACCTCTGCAGGATTTTGGGAAACAACTTTTTTTAGACGGTTTCCCTTAACATTTATGCATATGTGATTATGAGCAATTTAAATTCTTTAATTTAAATTATTAGTAAGATTTCGAAAAATTTATTACATTACTTGTAAGGATGGGTGTTGCACGTGTTTTTCTCATTGCATACTCCTTTGGTAGGTTTATCTATATAACTACAAATATTTCTGCAGAGAAGAAGCATTTCAGGAAACTAAGTCAGTGGGCTCTCGGAACGTTTAGAGAGGTAATTAATTGAGTAAACACTCACTTTACCTTCAAAATTTGTACTCGACCAACATTTCAATTCCTAATCTTTTTTACCAATAATTAGGCTCAAACATTTATATTTTTGCCAACGAGTTGGTCCAACCGTCAGCTTGCCGTTAAAAATACTGACGTGGAGTTCAATGTGTTACTTACAGCATTAGATTTATACTTTTTTATTGGCAAACATAAAAACAATGTCGTTTTACTGAATAGAATGATGTAATAATTGTTTTATCCGTAACTATTGATCATATTTTCAATGAATTACTGTTGGTTAAAAAATAAAGCTTGTTGGAAATATGATCAATAATTAATGATAAAGCAGTCATTACACATTTTTATTCAGTAAAACGATGTCGTTTCAATGTTTTGCCAATAAAAAAGTATAAATTTAATATTGTAAGTGATGTATCGAACTCCAAGTCAGCATTTTTAATGGTAAGTTGACAGTCGGACCAATTCGTTAGCAAAAATATAGATGTTTGGGCCTAATTATTGGTAAAAAAAAAAGGTTAGGGATTGAAGTGTTGGTCGAAAAATTTGGTCATACACAAGAAGTAATGGTTCGATCACCAGGGACTGAACCTAATGATCTGTGGCCCTAGAGCCTGAGTCTGCTTGCCCACTAGTACAAATTTCAGGATCAAAATGAGTTTTTACTCTAATTAATTCCTCGAGTTTCTTGAGCAAAAGTTTCTTATGTGCACTTTTTGAACAGTAAGACTTTCACCATCTATTCAACCTGTATCTATCTAAAAGTCTAGACTTATATATGATGGTACCTGTCTCTTCTTCTATATCGAAATCCCATCATTACCTATCCGATGCCGAGCATTTTTTTCCGGTCTTGGACTTGATTCCTCTAGTTTCATATTTAGTTCAATATCTAACCAGGAGCCTGAACATTCTTCATTCAGTCTCGGTTGAAAGAAGAGTGTTGCGGCCCCTTCATAATGATCAGTGACCAAGGATATTAATGATCATAATAAAATAACTTGGGCTAGATTTGGTAGGAAGGAATTGAAAGGAATATAATAAAATAAATTTTACTCTTTAATTCTATATTTTTATGTGGTTGTGTTATTAAACGTCGATGTGTAAACTCGAAAATGTTATAAATGCTCTCAATATTGTTACATTTTTTTTTGTGTACATATGAGTAACATAGGTCTAAAAATGATAGAAAGAAGATAAGATAAAAGGGATAAGAATGTCTCACAAGTGACGTCGAACTTAGGACTTCTAGGTCATAGGGCGAAAACAGTGCTAATTGTACTAGGCTCTCTTTCTCTATTATTATATTTTACTTTATAAAATCCATTCCTTTCCATTCTTTTATACCAAATATTATCTTATATCAATTTCAAAAAAATATATTATCTTATATCCCATATAAACTCTGTTGAGATATAAATCTCACAGCAAAAAATTAATAAGTTGAAACTAATTTATAAGAGAGCAGGTACCACCATCCTATCACTTAAGCTTTTGGAATGGATATGAGCCCAATTTCTTGTGGATGGAAATTTAATATGGTATCAGAGCAGGTCGATCATGAACTGACATTACGACAAGTTCGAGTGTAGAGATTGTGGCCCGTAAGCCTGAGCCTGGATGAAAAATGCTTGGCTAAAAGTCAGTTGTTAGTCAAAGGATGGTAGGAAGGCCCGCCCGTGATAGTTTGTCCCCCCTCTCCCGAGATTGGAAGAGAAATGCTCGGTTCGAGGTCAGTTGTTGAGGACGGTTGTTTAAGGGCATGCGTTAAGTGTGTACACGTTGTCACGTAAGAGTAGATGTTAAAATATAAATCTTATATCAAAGAATTAATGAATTGAAAATTGGTTTATAAGAGAGCATGTATCACCATACTATTAGCTTGAGTTTTTGGGATGAATATGAGACCAATCTCTTATGGAATGAATATGAGCCCCATACTCCATGGTAGATTCTTATCATTTTGAAGGATTTCCATGTTAAATTGTTGTTTTGAATGCGTTCCATCTCGAAAGATTTGTCCGTCTTAGGTAGGGAGGATACTCTTCCCTTCTCTCTATAGTGGTTCCAAAAGGGGAAGGACATGGGAGAGATTGAAGAGGGCCTGTTGACAATAATAGGTGTGCTGGATCTTTCATATTTATAGATGATGGATTTTCTTGAACGTAACTCTTCCATGCTTTTTTCAGCTTTTAAGATCCTCTCGATTTAGAGTAGATAAGGATGGGACTGACGAGGTTAATACACTCGACTCAATGTAACGTGATGGGTCGACATGGTTGACCCGTCACGGTATGGTTGGTCTAAAATCCATTCTAGGAAAAACTCACTCGAATGGTATTGTCCATTTTAATTTGGTCGTTGTCAACATGATTTTATCCTCTAAAAGTTGCTTCTAAAATCATGTCAGCAATAGACCCATCACACTGCGTTGAGTTGACAGCACGACCTCATCAATTCATGCTCCGTTGAGAGGAGACATCGAGCTACAAACATACATCGTCTCAAATTCAAGGTCCTCGTCCAATGAACTAGTCTAATGATGAGTTCATACGATCCCCATCAGAAATGAATGGGGTGTCTCGACCTTTACAAAACCTAACAATATCCTCTTTCTCAAGAGGCATCTTTTAGACAATAAAATCGTGCGGGCAACGCTCAAAGTGGATAGCACCTCTTGAGTGGACCTTTCCATGTGTAGATTTTGAGCCCATCATACTACGCCGCATCGATCACATCGACCCATCACGCTATGTCGTGTCAACCACTTTTGACCTCATCAATTTCATCCTTATCAAGAATCAATAAATATTGGATTCAAGTTTCATTCGTAAATTTTAATATATCTCTTTATTTTCCTTCTTGCTAGAAGAATAGATTTATCGTAATTTATAAAGAATGGTTACAGCATCCGACATGATCACAAAGAAGAGTGGCATATTTCATTGACCTGATCGTTTCTCTATGAATATATGAATGACAGATCAAGAATTTGCAAGTGAAAAAGCAAACTAGATGGATAACACTATCAATGGATCGGTAGTCGCTACAGGAACAAATTATGCACAATGGATCAAAATGGTAACCTATTCGATACTCTACCTCGCATGCTAGTTGGCCGGAATACTACTAGCGAGACAGTACTGCAATGAGGGAGGGAATGGCAAGTGGTTGGAAACCCTACTTCAAACCATAGGCTTCCCGATACTCATTCCACACTACTATTTCTGTGCACTAAAAACTAGTGGCAGCTCTTTATTAGGCACGACAAAGAATTAAGATTCACCATCCACGGTAATACAGGCATCTCTATACCTTTTCTTCGATGCAGCCATGGCCTCGATGAATATTATGGTCTCAATAAGCTTGATGTACATTCCGGCATCCACGTTTGCACTTATCATGAGCACAACCCCCCTAGCATCCAACGCTTTCTTCGCCTTTTTCTTGAACTCTCAAAAGCCCATGCCTTTGATAATCAATTCCCTCGTTCTCCTCATCATCTCCTCGATCCTTCTCGTGCCTCAGTCCGGCACGGGGCTAAGCTTGGGAGTCTAGGTGTCCAAGGGAAAGTCCGTACTTGGACTTGTTTGTACAGTTGTTTCTGCTGATTTGGTAGGCTTACTAAACAAAATCATTCAGCTATCCTTCCAAAGGGTTCTCAAGAGCAAATCGATGAAAGTGATGTGCAAACTAGTAATACATCTTTCCAGCATCATTCAAGTGGTTTGGATTTCGAGTTTCTCAAGCTAATTTACCTTGCTTTCCTAATCCAAACAGGTGATATACAAGTTAACAATCGCCAGTTGTATCATTATGGTGTGCTTTCTAGCTAGTGGGGAGTGCAAGAGTATTGGGAAGGAGATGGACAAGTTTGCACCGGGGAAGGTCTCATATGTCATGACCATAGTTTGGACAGCCATAACATGGCAAATGGCTACATTCGGGATGACGGGGCTAATCTTCGACATTTCTTCACTCTTCTCTGATGTAATCGGTCGCTACCATGTTCTTATTGCATGAGAAGATGGATCTAAATAAGGCGATATCTATGGTATTAGGCACACGGGGATTCATTTCTTATGTGTACCAACACTATCTAGATGAGAAGAGTTTGAAAATGAAACAAGAAGAAGATAGCAGTAAGATATCTATCTAAAAGAGGATCAATTTCAGTAGTGTTCTTATCGTGAATAAACAATATGACAATTATTGGCAACCTTACCATCTTCTTAAGTATTTTTTGGCGTTCATGTTCAAGTGCATAGGGGTGTGTAGAACTGGTTCGGTCCTTGAACTAAACTAAAAGCACAAATTTGATTGGTTTGACATATCAAATACGAACTATAATTAGTTTCTGGGTAAAAATTAGGTTGGTTTAAGCTAATATAGTTAACTAGTTCAAACCAAATTAATTTTAAAATGGTTCAATCCAGTTTAAAACCAGTCATACCTTATCGAAATTGAATTTGAAATGGATTGGTTCATTGAGATTGGACTGAATTGGTTTTAAAATGGTTCGGTTCAATTCAAAACTAGTTAAAACTGAATTGAATTGGTTTTAAAATTATATTTTGTGTTATTATTATATTATTATATATATATACTAAAGCTAAATTGTAGTTTAAGTAGATAGGATGTGTCTATGACTTATGTGAAAATCCACGAGATCGGATATTTGAATTATCTCTTGAGTGCATAACCCTTTGTGAAACCACCTACACATGAATCTTGGATCCATGGGTTTGCAGGGTGATCATAGACTAGGTAAGAATAAACTCTTCAAAAAAATTGTTTGGTTCGAATTGGTTCAAAGCAATATGTCTTTTTCCCTAGAAAAAAAAAGTTCTAATTCAGACTTATTTGTCAAACCTGATTGAACTTATTTCTATACACACTGTACAAATATAAGAAAGCTAGAGGACGTCAACACTAACTTAAATATATGCAATAAGCCTAACCCGGTAGAATGGAATATAGCCATATGCTATCATTAAATCTAACCTACCACTGCATTTATTTATCTATATATCTATACTTCTATATTAAAATTGACAGAATTTTGGTGTCTTCTTTGCTTTCTCATAGTATTCGTTAATGTATAAAACTTAATTTTAATATCCATTATATTAAGAGAAAAATAAGAATGTGACGGTAAATGTAACTATCCGCTTTTTCTTCACAAGCTTTTTTTTTGGCCGAGCTTTTTCTTCACTATCACCTTCTCTCTTATTTCACATATGTTTTTACTAGCTTCCTTTTATTTTCAATCTTCTATTACTACAAGGGTAGTTTTGATGTCTCTTTCCTCTTCCAAAACTACCATCATACATATTATATGGGAATCTAAAAGTGAGATATCCTCCAACATATTATTGATTAGGATGCAATTGAATTACCAAACTGGATTGATTGAAGTAGTATGATGCATTTTCCTCTTAAGTAAGGTCTCGGGTTCGAGTCTTGTGAATGAAAAAAATTTCGTCTTCGGAGAATTTTACCCCTTAGTGGACTCTCCCAACTTGAACTGAATTAGTTATAGTCCGTTAAGCATCTGGATAATCAAATTTAGTCTAGCTTGCAACAGATGATTTCCAAACCCTACTCACAAGAACACTTATCTTCCAATGTCTGCGATCAAGGGTGAGATTGTATAAGGGCTAGTATTGCATAGTTGTCAGGACAATGGCAAAGAAAGATTTCTTTTTGTAAGAACAGGAGGGCAAAATTTGAAATACTGGCTTACTAAGAAGGGTATTTGTTTTTCATTGGTTAAAAAGATGAGGTTTTGATTCCTGCGAAGTATTTGTGAATAGATTTTATATTAGATTTGATCGAGCTGGCTTTATGGCCCATGGAGATCAATTAAAACGACAATACTATAATAATATATGAAGGATAGCTTTTCGTGTGAAGAGAGGTAGAGAATGTATTGATAGCGAAAAAATAAAGGAAATAAAAGTTGCAAGTTAGTGGTAAAATCATGATGTGGGCGAAGATCAAGAATTCAGCCTCTTTCCATTTGTTTCTAAATTCTCAAGTTGGTATTAGAGCCTACGAGGGTACAAAACCCTTTTCTTATTTTCAATATCTGCATCGACCAAATACCATTTTCCCTCAAATATTAATGTGGCAAATTTTATCGCCATCTTGTTGAAAACCCAAGTCTTACTTGGTTATTTCTAGATCAATTTTTTTTTTATTTTTAAGATTTTATCAAAAAATTTTCTAGTAATTTGTGATATCACGCCAGCACTGATACGTGATATATCCGTTACATATAATAATTTCTCTTATCAGGAGTCTTTAACCTCAGGCCTAACTATTGTTACCAAAACTATTTTGTTTGTGATGACGTTATATCAATCCCACAAATATACAAATCAAAACAAATAATGTAATAATAGGTAGAAAAGTGATCCCACATCAACCTAATATTAATTCTATAAAAAAAAACCGTTTATTTACATGCTTTTGGGCTTAGATTTAATGAACTGATTGAGTTTGACTTGGTTTGTGTGCTTGATTTGATAATCTTTTCCTGTTGAGTAAAACATAGTCAGAATTGAATTAATGGTTAAAGTTTGGGTTTATTTCAAGAACGTTAGTACTTCTGAAGTATATTGTGATGTACGTACATATTTAAAGATCAATATGATCTTAAAGATAAACCTCAAATGAAAAAATGAAACTTATAAGAAGAGCAGAGTATTAGGGCCGTGGCACCACAAAGAGACAGAGGAAATGGACCACGGCATAGGACTGCGGTCCTAGACAGCTGAACAGTGAATTCTAGGATATTTATTATCGAATCAAAGTCCATCAACACAAATATGACAAAATATTTCTAGGCTGATTAAGAAAGATTTGAGGTTGAAAAAATTTCGATTCAACTTAGTGGGGAAAAAGGGAATGTTCCAAGATTGGAAGGAGAAAATGTTGTAAAAATATTCTTCAAATATCATTCAAACACTGTAAATAGACTGTCAATTAAGCTCTTTTAGGATCCAACAATCCATCCATCAATTACTTTTAGAATTCTTTAGTTATTTTTGCTTATAAGAAGATCGGAAGGCTCGTGATCAAGAAGGAAGAGGGTGAAGCACTTCAAGATGGCTCAGAGATCGACTTTGACTTATCTAGAATTTTTCTTACCCATTCTCTCTTTTCTTTGATTCATGATGTATTTCAACTCTTTCTTCGTAGTTGTTTTTACTTCAACAATGAAGTAATTCCCTAATTCTTAGGGCAAGTAATGGAACTCCTTTCTACTTTTGTAAATTCTTCTCTTTTCTCATGTATATGATAGATTATATTTGTGTTACTTATATTATTTTGTCTTTAATGCTTTCTAATTGCTTGGCCATCAATTAGATCGAGTAGGAGAGATCGACAAGCCTGAGAGACAGTCAAAATTATGTTGGAGATAATATAATTTAGGATAATTCACATTGAGACATCCATATCATTTTTGAAAAGCATAGAGACTATCACCTTAGGTATCCAAATTAGGGTTCGAGCTTAATGAGTTTCTTAATATTAATTGTCTCGAGATAAAATAATTAGTATCGTCCTAGAAAAATGTTTTTGTTAAGCTAAGATGTAGGCAATAAGACATAAAACCCTAGTATAGTAACACTGTAATTAATTATATATAGAGATTAGATTGGGATTTAGAAGTAAGATTGGAGGAAATTGTGAGCCCTAGGTCCTTTAATATCGCTTGCTTTCTTCTAATTGCTTTCAATTTACTTTAATTTTTTTATATCGATGGTGTCTGATATCGTAGTAGTGGACTAATATACTAGATAGTGTATTATACGAGCCCCATCTAATTTACTTTAATTACTTTCTTTAAATTACACATCTCATTTTGAATTGCCTAACTTGGTTTTGTTGTTTAGTTTATTGTTTAGTTATAATTGGACAAGACCATCGTAGAAACGATCTCATACTCTTCACTATATTACTTAATTGATACGTATACTTGTGTGTCTTTTAGTTATCAATTCTATCCCACCACCTAACATGAAATTTGACTAATTACAAAATTGGAATAATAATAATATAACATTACAGCCAAATCCGAGAAAACTAATTACGAGGGGAAAAAAATTGTGCAAAGAAAGCTGATTAATCGCTAATTAGGTGGCATGGAGCTCAGAATCACAACTTTTGATGTGGTCTTAGGCACGTTCCAAATGTCAACAGTCGTACTCCCATTAGTGAATTAACCGTTGTATAAGAAAAAAATTGTAAACGGTTTTATCTCACAGTGATATGGTAAAAAGAATTGAGTAAATTATTCTGATTAGTAATAATTAAAGCAGATGCCTATGTGATTAATACTAATTTATTCATTTGTCACAATCTAATTGGTATTTTCACGCATCACCTGATAATATATTATCACCTAAGAATTTCTTGTTGTATATTTAGATAAATACTTATCGCTAATCTGGAAAAATCTTAAATGTTCATACTTCATAATCATATGGTGAGAAAAATCAATCAAATTGAATTGATTAATAATAATTATGGCAATTGCATGAGTGATTAATACTAATTTGCTTGTTTGTCACATTTCAATTGATGTTTTCTCACGTCATATGGTGAGGTATGATCACTTAAGAATTTCTCGATATCTATCATAGATCAACTCTAATTAATGGTAAGGGTGATCACGTATAGTATGATATCTCAATACAAGTTATCTCATGGTAATAGTTTTCCCTAACTTAACATAGAACCCTCTCGATTTTGAGAGAGTATTATACTTGAAGGTATATCATGTGACAGAGCTGATGTGTTGTCACAAACAGATAAGATTCATGCATTTTTATATAAATAACGAAATCATATTAGTTTGTGACACCACGTCAGGTACTATACCTGTTGCATACAAGACCTTCTCCTCGAACACTTCCCCCCTCATCTATGTTCTTTTCTCCTGTGTTTCCTTTGATCCAAATCGAAGATACATGGAGGGAAGGAGATGTTATATCGAAAATATCAGGGGTGTGAACAACGTGTAGGGTAGAACTAGAAATTGATCATAAAGTTGTGAATAAATCTTAATGAAATTCGTGTATGTTTCTTAATAAAATTAATGAACTAATTTCATCGAACACAGTACCCACAACCAATTTCGGAACCCTTAGGAAATTAGTTCCTGGAATTAATTTCAAATATTTATAATCTCTTCATTTGGGTTCTAATTCTCAAGTCACTTGTATTGTAATTCCAAGTCATTTAACTTTCATTTCATTAAGTTTCTCAAGTTGTTGCTTACTTTATTTTAAGCTAGAAAATCATGTGATTTTTTCCATTGCCATTTTTTCACCCATTGATTTTCCGTTATAATACCATTAATTTACTCCATTAAGGGCATATGTGTCACATACACACTTAACGGAGAAAATTAACAGCATTATAATAAAATAGAGTAAACCACGTTATTTTCCATGTCAAAAACAAAGTGACCATTCGAAGAATTTTTGGAAGTCACTTTTTTAGATAGTTTCCCCTAATACTTATACATATTTGATTATGAGCTATTGAATTTTTTTAGTTTAAATTATTAATATAAAATATCGGATTGAGCTGTCGATCAGTCAATTCAATAGATTGTATAAGCTTTCAAAAAAATTATTACATTACTTGTAAGGATGGGTGCCGCACATGTTCTTCTCATTGCATACACCCTTGGTAGGTTTCTATCTATATAACCACAAATGTTTATGCAGAGAAGAAGCAATTCAGGAAACTAAGTCAGAGGGCTCTCGGAACGTTTAGAGGTAATTCCTCAAGTTTTTTTACCAAACTTTCTTATGTGTACATATCCGTATTTATCTAAAAGTCTAAACTTATGTGCGATGGTATCCTATTCTTCTTATATATCGAAATCTCATCATTACCCATCCAATGCAAAGCATTTTTCCGGTCTCGGGCTTGATTCATCAAGTTTCATATTTGGCTCAACATCTAACTAGGAGCGGAATATTTTTTAATCCAGTCTTGGTTGAAAGAACAGTGCTCCAACCCCATAATGATGATCAGTGACCTAGAATATTAAAGATATATTCAAGTAACTTGATTACATTTAGCAGGAAGGAACTGAAAGGAATATAATGAAATAAATTTTACCCTTTAATTCTATATTTTTATGTGATTGTGTTATTAAAAATTTATGTGTAAACTCTTTTACAATAAAGTTTTTTAACTAAAAATTCATTCATTCTCATCCTTAGGGTTAACACAAAAACTTACAAATGCTCTCAATATTATTACATTTTAGTTCATAAATAATCTCGTTCCTTTCCATTCTTTTGTACCCAACTTGATATTATATGCCATATATATTCCATGGTGGATTCTTATCCTTTTGACGGGTTCCCACGTTAAATTGTTGCTTTTAATGTGTTCCATCTTGAAAGATTTGTCCGGTCTTCTGCAGGGAGTATACTCTTCCCTTCTCTTTATAGTGATTCCAGAAGGGGAAGGACATGCGAGAGATTGAAGAGGGCCTGCTGACGATCAAAGGTGTGTTTGATCTTTCATATTTGTATTGTAGATGGCAGATTTTGCTTGAACGTAAACTCCTCCATGCTTTTTTTCAGCTTTTAAGCTCCTCTCAATTTAGAGTTGATAAGGAAGGGATTGATGAGGTTGGTGCACTCCACTTAGTGTAACGTGATGGGTCGACATGGTTAGGCATAGCATGGTTGATTCAAAGCACTTGAAAAAAATGAACTCAAAAGGTAATGTTCATTTTGATTTTTGCCAACATGGTTTTATCATCTAAACGTTGCTTCTAAAACCGTGCAGGCAATGCGCAAAATGAACCATGTCATGGATTCAGACCCATTACACTATATTGAATCGACCCCATTGACCTCATCAATTAGTGCTTTTACTGAGAGGGGATGACAAGCTGCAAATACATACCCCCGGTCTCAAAATCAAGATTCTCATCCCGTGAATTGGTCCAATGATGAGTACCACTACAAACCCACGTCAGAAATGAATGGGGTCTTGGTCTTTACAAAACCTAACAATATCCTCTTTCTCAAAATGCATCGTTTAGAGAACAAAATCATGTAGATAGCACTCAAAATGGATAAAACCTCTTGAATGGGCCTTTCTATGTGTGGGTTTTGAACCCATCATGCTACGCCATGTCAAGCACATCGACCCATAACACGACGTCATGTCGACCACTTTTGACATCATCAAGTTCTTCCTTATAAAAAATTAGTAGATGTTGGATCCAAGTTCCATTAGTAGATTTTAGTATGTGTCTTTATTTTCCTTCTTGCTAGAAGAACTAATGTGTTTATCGTAATTCATAAAGAAGGGTCGGCATGACCAGAAAGAAGAGTCACATATTTCATTGAGCTGATTGTCTCTCCATGAATATATGCATGACAGATCAAGAATTCACAAGGGAGAGCGTAAACCAGATGGATAACACGATCTTCATGAATGGATTGGTAGTCGTTACAAAAACGAATCATGTGCATTGGATCAAAATGGTAACCTATTTGATACTCTACCTCGCATGCCACACGGCCGGAACACTATTAGTGAGACTATACTACAATGAGGGAGGGAAAAGCAAGTGGCTGGGAACCTTATTTCAAACCATAGGCTTCCCTATACTCATTCCACTTTATTACGTGTCTTCACTAAAAACTGGTGGCAGCTCTTCATTAGGTGAGATGAAGAAAGAAGATCAACCATCCATCGTAATACGGGTGTCTCTATACCTTTTTTTTGGTGCAGCCATGGCCTCAACAAGTATTATGACCTCAGTGGGCTTGATGTACCTTCCAGCATCCACGTTTGCACTTATCATGAGCACGACCCAACTAGCATCCAATGCTTTCTTCGCCTTCTTCCTGAACTCTCAAAAGCTCACACCTTTGATAATCAATTCTCTCATTCTCCTCATCATCTCTTCGACCCTTCTCGTGCCCCAGTCTGGCTCGGGGTTGAGCTTGTTAGTCCAAGTGTCCAAGGGAAAGTTCGTACTCGGATTTGTATGTACAGTTCTAGGGCTATGTTAGCAGGCTTACAAAAGAACATCGTTTAGCTATCCTTCCGAAGGGTTCTCAAGAGCAGATCAATGAAAGTGATATTCGAACTGGTACATCCATCTTTCCAATTGTGATATTGGCCACAATAGTCCTACACATCTGTGTACACCTGCGAATGATTCGGGTTTCGAGTTTCTCGTGCTAATTTATCTTACTCTCCTAATTCTAACAGGTGATACATGAGCTAGCAGTTGCTAGTCGTATCATTATGGCGTGCTTTCTAGCTAGTGGCAAGTGGAAGAGTATCGGGGAGGAGATGGACAAGTTTGCATTGGGGAAGGTCTCATATGTCATGACTATAGTTTGGACGGCCATAACATGGCAAATGGCTACATTTGGTATGACAGGGCTAATCTTCGAGGTCTCTTCACTCTTCTCGAATGTGATCGGCATACTTAGCATGCCCATAGTCCTAATCACTGCCATGTTCTTATTCCATGAGAAGATGGATCTAAATAAGGGAATATCTATGGTACTGGGCATATGGGGATTCATTTCTCATGTATACCAACACTACCTAGATGAGAAGAGTTCGAAAATGAAACAAGAAGAAGATGGCAATAGAATACCTACCTAAAAGAGGACCATTTTCAATAATTTTCTTTTGGTGAATAAAAAAAAGATGATAGTAATATCTGCAACCTTACCATCTCATTAAGTATTATTTGGCATTGATACTACTCTTGATATGTGACCTAGAGGTTCCTAAGTTCAATCTCATTCGCAGGAGTTTCCGTACTATTTTTATTCCCTCTTCCTTCTACCCTTTCTAAACCTATGTACCTCTTTTATACACTGAAAAAAAAGTATTATTTGACATTCAAGTTTAAGTGCATAGTGGTGTGTAGAACTAGTTTGGGCCCCAAACCCAAACCAAAATGACAAGTTTAGTTTGGTTCAACATAACAAGTCCGAACTGTAACTAGTTTGTGGGCAATAACCAAATTGGTTTTGGTTAACTAGTTCGAACTAAATTGGTTATAAAATGGTTCGTTCCAATTCAATTGAATTGAATTTGAAATGGATTGGTGCGCTCGGACCATACCGAATTGGTTTTTAAAATGGTATGGTTCAGTTCAAAACCAGTTAGAACCAAATTGGATTAGTTTTAAAATCATATTTTGTGTTATTATTATATTATTATATTAATATTGGTTTGGTTCAAATTGGTAAAAGCAGCATCCAACCAAATTGAACCGATTTATGAAGAAACCATACAAATATTAGAAAGCTAGAATGGAGTATAGCCAAATGCAATCATTAAATCTAACCTACCACTGCATTTATTTATCTACATATCTGCACTCTTATATTAAAATTGGGAGTTTTTTTTTTTCTTTTTCACTTTCTCATATTATTCATTAATTCATAAAATTTAGTTTTAATATCCATTATATTTAAAAAAAAATACGAGTATGACGGTAAATGTAACTATCCATTTTTTCTTTACTATCACTTTTTCTCTTTTCCCTCTTACTTCACATAAATTTTTCAAACTTCCTTTTTTTTTATCCTTTTTTTATCTATCTTCTATTATTACAAGGTTAGTTTTGATTTTTTTTTCCTCTTTCAAAACTGCCATCATCTTCTATTATTATACGGACTACAAAGGTAGTTTGTCTCACTTTTGAAATTTCAAAACTACCCTTGATAAGCAAACCAAAAAGATTGATAAAAGGTTGAAAGTGTAAAATCACGTTAACAGTATAATTACCACTAACTACTCTTTAATTTTTTTTTCTAATTATAAATTTTATTTTTCATTCATGATAAATTATATCAAAATTAAAAGAGTAATAAGAATTAATACATAATTGTAAAATATACAGAATAGTGTAAAAGAAAAAAATGCAGTTTAATCATCAACTACATATTTAATAATTTCGTACATAACATGAGTTTACGTCTAGTATATATTATATCTATTATTATATGGGACTACAAAGATAGTTTATCTCACTTTTGAAACTCCAAAACTACTCTTAATAAGCAAACCAAAAAGATTGATAAAAGGGGTGACAGTGTAAAATCATGTTAACAATATAATTACCACTAACTACTCTTTAATTTTTTTCGAATTATACATTTTATTTTCATTCATTGTAAATTGTATCGATGTTAAAAGAGTTATAAGAATTAATACATAATTGCAAAATATACAGAATAATGTAAAATAAAAAATACAATTTAATCATTAACTACATATTTGATAATTCCGTATGTAACACGAGTTTACATCTAATATATATTATATAAGAAGATTAAAAAGTAGGATATCCTCCCACATAAAAATGATTAGGATGCAATCGAATTGAGTCTGGCCTGCAACAAATGATTTCCAAACCCTACTCACAAAAACACTTATATTCTAATGTATGCGATGAAGGGTGAGATCGGGCAAGCACTGGTATTGCATAGTTGTCAGGACAATGGCAAAGAAAGATTTCTTTTTTTTTAAAGAACGGGAGGGTAGAGTTTGAAATACTGAATTGCTAAGACGGGTTCTTGTTTTTCAATGGTTAAAACGATGAGGTTTTGATTCCTAGAAAGCATTTGTGAATCGATTTTGTATTAGCGTTGATGCAGGTGACTCGATGGGTCATGAGGACCAATTGAAAAACAATAGTATGACAATAGATGAAGGTTAGGTTTTCGTGTGAAGAGAGGTAGAGAGAGTATTGATAAAAAAAAAAAAAAAGGTAAATCAAAGCTGCAAGTCAGTGGCCAAAATCACGATGTGGGCAAAGGTTTACTTGACATTGATCGAGAGCTTTTTAACTTGAAAAAGACTAACGGTTCCTCTTTTTAATTGATAAATTATTCTCAGTATATTTTTTAACTTAAAAAAAAAACGACATGAAAAAACATTCAGAATTGTTCCTCTTTTTTTTTTTAAAACAAGTCCAATCATAAGAAAAAATAATGAGTAATTTTATAAAATTATAGTTATTACCTAACCCATCAAATATTTTAGTTTTATATCTCCAACTACTGTTTTCCTAATTTAAAATACTTATATATAAAATGATAATTTTTTATGCAATATAAATTTACCTCGAAATCTAATAATGTTCGAACAAACGGCCCCTTAAACAGTCCACTATTGTTCCTGGAAATTCTTATATGGACTCAGTTCTTCACGTCATACGTAAATTTCATCAATGAATATTTAATAATAACTATCATAATACATTTTTTCATTCAATTAAATATTTATTTTTAATTATGTGTACGTACATATTAAATATTTATTATTTTATGTAGTTGCACGATTCACCTCAAAATTTTTCCACTTATCCCTAGCCCCAGATTGAATCGGATCGGCGGTCGATAGGGTGGAAGGGAACGGGCAATTTTTACTGTCGCAGAAGAAGAGAGAAGCAGCGACTGCACGACCGACGAGCAAGGCAGTCTCATCCTCCTCCTCCTCCTCCTCCTCCTCCCACTCCCCGCCCCCCCGCTCTGCTCCACAGGGTCTTTTCACTGTGGAGAGAGCGCCTCCAGAACTCGAATTCACAGCGTCCATTTGCGACCAATTCAAAGTACTATCTCAAATTCGCAGTGTCTGTTTCAGGCTCAAGTGGGTTCTCTCTTCCATTTCTTCTCTTCCAATTCACGGCTCAACCCCGTCCAATTGACACATCCCGCATGTAAGGCCACCGCTCACCCTGTACCCTTTTGATGCCTTGCAGGTGATGTCCGATTCTAGAGCACTGGTGGTTCTGGACGACAACCAGGTCCCCAAGAGCGAAGCGCCTTCTGGAGGGCAATCTACCGCGGACTTGATACTCTACGGCGCTAAGGTCTTCCTTTTTGCTCTTTGTCTTCTAAATTTGATGCATTGGGCATTATGCTCTTCGTTTCTGTCGATGTGTGATGGTGGAATAACCTGCAAATTCAACACCCTCCGCTTCTTTCTGTGTGAAGTATTTTTGTGCATTTATGTAGAAACTTCAAGATGATTTAGAGTCGCTGGGCCTTAGAATCAAGCAGCATGAGGAGAACATAAGATCCTTCAAAGCTCAGAAAACCAAATTAGACGATGCTATTCTCGATAAGCAAGGTACATTTGCTTAATTTCTGGTGCTGGTGCTTTCTGCATGATATTTGTTCTCATACATTGGTGGCAAAAGGTTGGATTACGTGAATATGTATATTCATTATTTCTCATGTAATCTTTGTAATTTAGATAATCATTGATGAGATTTCGTTGTGTTTTCAGCTGCCTGACAAGTTTTATCTCAGGTATACTGGGCAGCTATCATTCTCAAGCCAAGACTAAGACTTCAGATGGAGGCCTTTCCCAAACACCAGCTGAGGAGAGAACTGTTGACCAAATTCTTCGTTGTGAAAAACCTGCTGCTGGCCTTATGTGCCAGCTAGAAACTGGGGAAGTTGGGGATCCTAGTCATCGTGCATTGGCCAAGCATGTCCTCGGAATTGTTGCTACTCTAGGCAAAGTTGCGGAGGCCAACCTAAGCAGGTATCTTCAGATTTTTACTGAGAGAAATGTGACCAATGCATTCATGCTAACTTAAGCAGATCATCTGATTCTTATAAGCTGTCCTGAGTTTGAAATGCCCTTCCTACTTATAAGCAGATGCACATTTTATTATATTTCTCTTAATGATCAAATGATCTAGTCCTAGGTTTTCTAAGATGCATGTTGCAATGTCATTGCTCATCTTTTCATTATTTCATGAAAGATGAGAAGTGAGTAGATGTACTACGCTTCTAAGAGGGTGTGATCCTTTGTCAGCTTTAGAGAGGCCACTTTGACTACAGAATTGCATATTTTTTCCCTCGTAAAATCCAGTTTTACCTATTCTGTTCTTGATTTGTGGTAGCCTTCTCTCAGAGTACTTGGGGACAGACAACATGCTGGCAGTCGTTTGCAAAACTTACGAAGGTGTCAGGGCTTTCGAAACATATGATAATGAAGGCTGTATAGATAAAAGGTTTGGTCTTCATGGGCTTGGTGCTTCTGTTGGAAGGCCTATAAATGGCAGATTTCTTGTAATCTGCCTGGAGAAGTTAAGGCATAACTCTATCCCCTTCTGCATTTACTTGAAATTTGGAGTTCCAAGTTCCAGCATTTCTAATTGTCTTCCATCTTTTTTCAGACCATACACCGGTAACTTTGTTTATGATGACCCACAAAAAAAACTCGATCTTTTGAAGCCCCGACAACCTGATGGGAATTGTCCACCTGGCTTCATCGGCTTTGCTGTAAATATGATTGAAATAGAAGCAACCCATTTGCAATGCTTGACAGAATACGGCCACGGCATCCGGGAGACTTTATTTTATCATCTTTTCCGTCGCACTCAAGTATATAAAACAAGGGCAGAAATGGTGAATGCTCTCCCTTTTATCAGTGATGGAGCTATATCCTTGGATGGTGGGATGATTAAGGCTCCCGGTGTGTATCCTCTAGGCAACCGGTAAGCTACCCTTGCTGCCTATGAATATAAATCTAGTCTCTCGCATTCTATTTATGACAATTTAGTATAGAGATATTGAGCAACTTATATTTTAATGGGTTGTTATTAAATTATTATAATGAGGACACTTGCCTACTCCTCTGGCAGTTTCTCTAATGGGACAATCACATTCAATTTCATGATATTATGTGTTTCAATCCTCGGAGACAAGATATTTAGATGGAAAAAATGCTATATGTACTGTATTTAATGTAAATGGGTACGGAAGCCAGTCTTGTTTTATGAATGCGTAATGGCGTCCTCCTCATGACAAGGGCAATGAACCCTAGCTTTTCAAGAAAATTTTTCTAGTGCAAGTTTCTTCAATATATGCATTTCAGGCTTTCAGATTGTTGCACACTTTATGGATCAGATTGTTGCATCCATTCTTTGGGTTCTTTCATATGGTTGGAGAATTCTTTTTGCGCAGCCATATGCAAGACTCCTTGCAGCTTGAGTATCATAGGGTTTGCATCTTTAAATTTTTTTGTCCATGTTGCAACTATCATTTGCCATTTATATCTGTATAGGGAAGATGCTCCTGTGCGATTTCCAGTAGCCTCTGAATCTAAATTTGTAGCCCACTACTATGAAACGGAGAAAGAGATGAAGGACTTGAAATGGAAAAGAGAGAAACTCCTAGAAGACATACAAAGGGAACGGCAACTGTTAGATCATGCAAAGCTCCATTTTGAAAGGAAGAAACAAGAATTTGTCAAGTTCCTGGCCCACAGCTCTACTTATGCTCAGGTATGAACAAAATCCACATACAACCTTATCAGATAGAAAAAATTTGTAAATCTGTTTGCTTATTACTCCATGACTCTCCGTGGTTGATTGCATCAAAAAGGTACCTCTTATATCAATTTTGAAATGATAATGACTTTAATGTTACAGTTTATTGCGTGTTAATTGGGAAAGGAAGTATATCACTGTTTTCTTAGAAGAATGTTTTTCGTTACTGAGTTGGGGCTTCTAGGTCTACTGATGCTTTGTCGCTTGCACAAAAATAGTATTGTTCTATCACTTCAGAGGTCAGAGGTCAGTAAAGAACACATTGTTTGTCACACGTCGTTAATAGCTTAAATTACTTTCAAGATCAAAGTAATGGCAAGAAAATAAGAGAAATAACTTTGATAAGCTCCTTTTGCTGTGATCTTGAATTCTTTGCATATCCAAGATGGTAGAATGGTATCTATACGTTGTATCATGATTTAAATGGCTCTTCTGAAGAAAGAAATTGAAGAAAATAAGGATAATTAGCTTTAGGGAAGAGAAACATAATGAACTTGATGGTCTGGAAGATGAGGGAAAAAGACTTGTTCGTGTAAGGAAACCAACGGAACAGTTGTGCCAGATACAACTCAGTCTACTACTTGTGTAGCCAATTTGTTGAATGAATACATTCAATGGAGTCTACTGGTTGCATCTATGTTTTCAGGTCTGCAATTGTCAGTGGGTTAAATATGCTGGAATTGAAAAAAGAACCACAAATTGCCCCCATGTAGCTATTGAGTAAGTAGGTTTTGTTGAATCATTGGCCTCAAGTGCTCAGCCAGGACTTTGAACTATCTTTTTTCTTCTTTTTAGAATGGTAAATGCCACAAACACATGTTACATTGTATCAGACGTATTTCGTTTTGCATAAGTTTTCTAGAGGCATATTTGCTTATTTATATACTGCGCTATGTTGCTTGTCACACTGACAGGGAGTTGTATATTTTTTCTAGGGGCATATTTGCATATTTCTGTACTGTTCTATGTTGCCTCTCACACTGTCAGGGAGATGAGACAAGATGTCTGACAGTTTCTCCAATATACCACTACCTTTTGCATGAAAACTCTCTGGTTGAAGCAAATTATGTTTGAAGTTCACTTGTTAGATGATTTACTTATCTATTTCTGGTTCATCATCTTCTTTCTATAGCAACAAGCTCAGATGGGAAGAGATCCGTCCACCCCAAGATGAACTTCCTCTCCAACTTACGGAACTTAATACCGGCTGTTCACCCAGTCTGGTCTGTAGCAGGGCTCAACATCAGGATCAGGTTTTTTGAGTCCTCATTTGTTTGATAGACAACTTTGTAGGCAGTGATATCCAATGCTCTACCGAGTTTGTGTACCGTGTTTCTTTTGGCTCGGGTTATTAGGCATTGCTGACAGCTTCAAACTGATGCACCGAATACAATGTCACCCTGTTCGTTCCTTCGTGTTTCTCTAAGACATATCTCGTGCGGTAAGCAACGAATCCACTTTCAAGTTGTGGTAAGATTCTAGTTCAATCTTCAATGGATTTTAGTAGTTTTAGCTTTTCTTCTTAAAATGCATGATGCCTTTATGTAAACTTGAAGCAGAATACATCAAAACTCTCCATCAGCCTTCTGACAAATTGGTCTAGGTGGTGTTTTTCACTTCCCAGGAGAGTGTGTCTGCAGAGCTTTCAAGATCGAACATTTGAATGAGTTAGTGTCAACTTTAGTAATTAGTCAGTATTTTTTACTAGATTCTTGTGGGAACGGTACTCTGTTTATCACTGCTTGTTTTGACTAGAACACGTGCATTTCTACGATCCAGAATCTCAAACAATGTACTAAGTGTGTTTTGGTTGGATGTAAAAGTGTAAACTTTACACCGAATTTTTCCATACCTGGATGGAAATTGGGGTGTAAAATTTTTGTACCGGGCCATTTGACACTCCCCGGCGGCCCTCACTTTCTTTGAACTAGGAATACCACGGCAGTAGGCTGCAAAATGGTTTTATATGGATAAAAGACTTCATTTGCCTTTATCATGTCCAATCACTAGGATTACTAATTAAAAAGTGTCCAATCATCATGAAGAGAAAAGGGGTGGTTTTGTAAATTATATTTATTGTCAATTATATCAAATATTATAACATTATATATTCAATCATTTTTCACTAATTTAAAATATTTATCAAATATAGTAATTTCATATTATAGTGTACTTTTCATGTAATCTAATAGTACTTGAATCAAATGTCATCAAAAATGAAGTTTTTTCTATTCTATTAGATCTTTTATTTACCCAAATTTTTTTTGGGTTATGGAAAGTATCATATCAGAAGGCGAACAGGTCTAGTAGGAGACAATCAAAGGGACAAAACTTGAAGCCAAGGTTTGGCTCTCATCTCTTACCAGCACTCCATCCAATTCTCTTATTTTTACCGCTTAAATTTTATTTAATTCTTATTGGATTGTGATATCATATATCATTGCTGATGTGATATTTTGTGATGCACAAGAGTTTCTCTATTACAACTAGTGGGTCCACCCGACTCGAACTGGATTAGTCAGGTCCATTGAATTTTTGGATACCGGTTGCATATATCGAAAAAAATAAACATAGGGAAAATTGATCAAATAGCCAAAGTTTGCACTTTTAGCACATTCACCCAAAAAAAAGCCTGCAGCTCGCCTCATTTATCTAAATTTTCGTTTAAATTTTTCTCATATTATATTACCCCTCAAATACGTGAACAAAGGTTTAATTCCAAGACGAAAACGAGACCGAGAGAATTAATTTGGGATGAAAGAGGAAAAAAATATAGATAAAATAGTAAATTTTACAAAGTAACTAAATTAAGAAAATCTTAGAAGAAAATATTAATTAAATTATTTTAATTAGTAATAATTTTAATAATTACTCGAATAATTAATGCTAATTTATTTATTTTTACAATTTAATTGGTGTTTCATTGTATGATATGATGAAATAGTATCACCTAATTATTTCTCACCTGACCAGCTGCATCAGCTCTACTCCATTCATTCATGCCATCAACCCAAAATGTAAAGTATATATTTTGGTGGTATGATGCGACTTCCCCTTAATGTCTTAGTTCAAATCTTGTGTACAAAGAAAGTTCTTGTCTAAAAGGTTTTAGTCCCTTAGTGAACCGATCTGTCTCAGACTTGAGTTAGTCATTACATATTTGATCAGTTTCTAAATAATAATAGATGGAGAAAAAAAATTATATAATGGTTCATAATTTTTTTTTAAAATTTTTAATTTTTTGGAAGTTTTTTATTAGAAAAATCAGTCATTATATTGTGAATATGTAATAGTGTAAACCTAAACATACATACTAACTTCATTATCTGCATCTTTTCTTTTTGTCAGGTAAAAAGAATAGTAGTAACAGTGATGATTCAACTATTATATTATATAATGTTCAGCCTCTTGATTTCAGTCGTGAACATAGTAAATGAATAAAATAACCAATACTAACACTGACCTATCAATCTAGCATCATCAAAGACCTAGTGTAGTTTAAGAAGTGACAGAACCGTAAATGTCTACGTCGGTTGTCTTAAGGAATGGAATTGGTTATTTTCGTTATTTCCTATTGAGGTTCTAGGATTAATTCTTAATATTATCCTAAATAGGTTGTAGGGTTTGAGTATTTAATTAGATTAGCCGATTCATTGAGGTATAAGCGGAATCGATAAATTTCTTCATCGTTTAGGTCCCTTTTTTCCGTCTGAGTAGAGAAAGTCTTATGTGTAATATACCTGTTACAAATGAGACTCTCTCGCCTGAGAGAGCTAGTTGCATCTCAAATCACTACTGAACGCTCGACACAAGTTGCATTCTGGGTTGTATGGAAAACCTAGTGTCCGTTAAAACTCGAGTTTAAAAGCTCATTCTAGTAATTTTTCTAAGAGTGAAATTCGAATGTGAAATTTCAATCTCATCAAACTGCATGTGTGTATGACTTAAACAACTAAATCACCGCTCTTGGCGGTATTTCATCATCTTTTTTTATAGCATAGATTTGATATTATTTCTTCCTAGCTCACCCTTGTTCCGCCTTAATCATACGAACACGTTCCTTTATAATCACATGAAACAACGATCTGAAAGTCCCTCTACGGTAGAATCGGCCGGAGGGCAGGAGAGGTGGAGCCAAACCCGGCGGTTGATGGCAACGATTCAAGTCTGCTATCTCTACCTCAAGAACTTAGCCAACACAGAGTCATAACATCATGTTATATTGATAAAAATCGACCAAGTGCAGATCATAACATCAAGAGATGGAGAGTTACTGACACCGGAGATGGACGATGCCGCCGACCTTCCACGTTTGAGAATGACCCGTAAACGATGTTAACCACGCCAAATTGCCTTTTAAGTCGGACTGGCAGAAGCACTTGACGGACAGACAAATTATCGAAACAAGTTCCAAACTTGGGACTCAAAACAAAACCAGAAAAGATAAAAGAAGAAATAAGACAGATTTACATGAATGTAGCAAGAAGTTTGGAAGTTGAGAACAGATGACTTGCAACGCCAACCTAAAGTGGAAAACCATGAAAGATGATTCGTATTCTGAGTCTTCGCCAGCAGCAATATTCCCTTGCATTCACACTTCACGTCGAGTGAAGCTGCAGTTGCTACGATTTTCATGGGATGTGACTGGAACTCGGGAATAGATTCTCCGCAGTTGTGATAATTCAAACTCAGCAGCCTGCTAAGTTAAGTTCCTTTCCCTTGTTGGATCTGCTGAAGCAGCGCAGCTGCGAGCTGAAGTGTGGCTTGGAGTCGTTTCTGAGGATCATTGTCTGCTTCTTGAGATCCCGAGCTTGGGACCTGTTGGTTTCCCTGAGAGGTCCCCACACTCTGAAGCTCTCCTGGAACAGCAGCACCACCAGGCGGATGAGCATTGGCAGAGAAGTTCGATTGCTGCTGAGGCACAAAAGGCTGGACCTCCGAAGTCGCCCTCATACTCGAGAAATTGTAACTCTCCGCGGCTCTGAACAGGGTGTCAGGCTGAGTCTGGTTCAACATAGGGGCATTCGGGGCATTTGTCGATTGCCTCTGCTGCCCAAAGAGAGAAGATGCCAGTTGTGCAAGAAGTTCGGGATTCGGGGTAGATGGAATAATACCCGAAGCTTTCATCTCCTGGAGTGGAACACCGCCGTTACTCGATGAAGGAAAATCGAACGATCCACCACCAAGAAACTGAGCGGGACTTGTCGTTTCTTGCCCCAGTGCAGGAGCACGAGCAGAAAGTTCTAATGGTATGTTTCTTGGACCAGGGGCCGAGCTCGGGAGGTACTGGGAAGACGAGTTCTGTCTGACGAGAGGATTCAAAGATGCCCCGACATCAGTAGCCGAATAAGATAGGCTGCCCTGCCCTGGTCTGAGCATCTCAGGCAGATCGTGTCGCTCTCTAACTTCATGGAAGCGGTGAAGAAGCCCTTCTTTTGATGCAGGAGTGCTCTCTAGTCTTAAGATGACCCCTGAGATGCTCAGATTACCTGGTGATGGAGAAGAGTTAGAATTAGAAAATTTTCAGCAAGACATTTCGACCTAATTTTAGAAGAATTAGTTTTATTTCGAACCTCCATTCTGCTCATAAAAAATAATGCAACTTAATCTGACACGCTGACTCCAGGTCCACTCATTCATCCCTAAAGTCTTACAGCATTGCGGTATACTTGTGTCAGCTAGTTCTTACGTGTAAAGAAGAGTAAGAATTGGTTAATCATTTGCCTATACACTGTCGGGGGACTCATAGATTGTGGGCCGCCACATTTCCAATGCTAGGGGTGAATTGGATTGCGGCAGAAACCCTTGATCGGGAGCCTAAAGCATGGTTTCAGATATGTGGTAAGGAAAGCGAAAATAAGTTCATTCACGTGAGACACTACATTTTCTTGGATGGTATTGAAGGAAAGTAACAGACTGAACGTTTGGTGGGGTCGAATCACAGGATCTTAGGTTATATTTGGTAAGAAGGAATGAAAAGGAGTGGAATGGAATGAGCTTCGAGAAATACACTGTCATAGCACATAGAAAACATTAGCAATTTTTGAGTTCATTTTAACAGATATAATGGAACGTAATTGTGAAAAGTGATGGAATGAGCATTCTTAATCTTCTTTTCAAGAAAATATCATTCCACCAATTTGAGAGAAAAGTTTATACTAATGAAAAATGCATACCAACTTTAAGTGTGTAATTAAGTGAAAAAATATGAAATGCCAGGGTAAATTACTCATTCCATTCCATTCCTTTCGATTCCTTCATACCAAACGCAACATATTAGTGTCATGCGGAGATGGTTATGGGATCTACATTTTTTTCGGTATAGTCAAGTGTACAAGGGGCTTACTGTTTACTCTGAGTAATTTCATCATGCTCATGCTTTTCGTACAGTCTCCAACTCCTTTCTGTATATGCTTTTGTGCATCCCCTTGGTGCAATATTAATGAAAGTTTTTTAATTGAATGCTCAAGATGTTTCACATTACCTGCTACTTTCAGGACCTTCTTAGAGAAGTTCGAAGGTGGAACAAGGAACATGATGGTCCGGTCATCTAATTTAGCAACAGCTGCACGCTGCTTCTCCTCAAGATAATGCATGAACTCATTGTAGAACACAATATCAGCATCGGATCCCGGCACAAAGAAGACGACCCAGGCTCCTGTTGCCTGGTAATAGTGCTTGGATAGCATGTCAAGACTAGTCCGAGCTGTGCAGTCCAAGAACTCAGGTCTGCATCACAATAAATTGAAATCATGCATTGCAAATTTTGCTAAATGCAGCATGAGCAACTTGAGAAAGTGCATGCATCGATAACCTGTACACGTAGGTGTCAGAATCAGACCGGTTATAAACCAGTCTCCACATGTTTATATCAAAAAATAGTTCTGGTCGCTGAAGAACAATGTCTGAATCGACTTGGAAGAGTAAACCCAGCAGTCAGCTCCCAGCGGTTCTCATGCATTTAACTCATGCTTGAGAACTGGATGGGCATTATGGCCAATTGATTCTGACAGTTAATTATAGAAGGAAAGAGCAGTTGAAGGCTAACATTATAGACAGTTAAAGCCGAGTTTTACATTTTAATGAGGCAAAACTATTTACTTTCAACAAACAAATATTAACCGTTGAAGTCAGTCCGCAAATGTTTTGACAGGTTTCTTAGTCATAGAGAGAGGTCAATCAGAAACTGCTGGTTGAGAAATCGCCTTTTCACAGACAACATGGATAGTAGGAATAATTAAAGAGCTCTTTGAATCTAAGAAGAACAGGCTCCACACCACAGAACTCCCTAGAACCCATGGACCAAGCAACTAGAGTTGCCTTATGAAACCAACCGACGTAAACTATGTCACAATGGGCCTCTCACGGAAACTGGTTATTGCAAAACAGATATCATTTTGCAAAGGTATTCGAAAACTTACAGCAACATGTCCAGTGCTTTGCCCACAGGAAAGCAACGAGCACGACAAATCGGAGTTCCTCCCTTTGCAATAGTCCCTTCCCATTTCCAGTCTTTCAGAGCATTCAATTCTGGTGAAGCTCGTTTTCTCTCTATTGAAATGGATTGCTGAGGCCCTGAACCAGTCCGGACATCATCATAATACACTCTCGAAGGATCGCTATGAGATGCAATCGAATTTGATAGCCGATCAGGCATATCCTGATACTTAAGAAGATGCCCGGCTTTTCGACCGAATGGTTCAGATTGAACAAAGTCAGAAGTTGCTCGAGAAAGAGTCTGTCTCTCACGTTTCAGGTCAGAAAAATCATACTCTGAGAGCTCATTGTCAGAAGGGAAGACACTTGTCCTAGCCCTCTTTGCACCAGGGAAAAGATCTGTTTCTTCTGGCAGGTCCCATGGCTCGAAATCATTACCCTTCAGAGAAGAATAAGAGAAGTTGCTTCTTTTCTCTCTTATCGGACTATCATGAACTCCATATGCATAAGGTGAAAATCCAACCTCAGACCTTTCTTCAGCAAACCTCCTCTGATCATATGCATATGAACGGTCTGCAGAGCTCCTCGAAACACCCCTCCGGCTCATACTGTAGATATCAGGCTCTTCAGAATCTAAATCTGAAACAAAACGAGGAGATTTCATTCCACCATAGTCCTGACCCCTTGACTTAAGACGGGGAGACAGAGGAGCAGCCATGGAGCTTTTTCCACTGTGCGATCCTCCTCCCGATTCGCTCCTAGCAAAACAAATATGCACCCGAGGATTCCCAAATAGTTTCCCCTGAAGAGTTTCTTTCGCCCTGCATGCTGAAATCAAGTCTCTGAACCGAATGAAGGCATAAGTTCGACCAGGAAATGCAGTAATCTTCTCAATCTCACCAAATGGAGAGAATGCTTTGCGAAGAATTGTCTCATCCACCTTCAGCTGAGCTGGAAACCCAATCCATAATACCTCACTTGGATCTGACTCTGAAGATTTGTCAGTGTTCTTGGATCTATCAGGATGATATTGGTCAGGACTACTATGGCGAAATTTGGAGTAATCCTTTTCAGAGTAAGATGACGCCCTTTCTGAGTTTCGTTGTGAATCACGCTGTTTTGAATAGTCCTCATAATGTGATGGGGCTGATGACTTATCCTACGGTCATGACACCAAGAATTAGCAAAAAACAATCTAAGTCGGAAGGCAAACTTGTCTGGAACTGAAAATTTGGAGGATGAAGAGTGATCCGCAGTCAACATATGCAGGATACAAGAAAATACTCAGTGAATCAAATCCCCAGGAAGAAACACTCATCATGGAAAGCTGGCTTTAATTATGAAAATAAGGAGCATTCATGCATTTATGTATCACCATTAGGTACAAATAATAATGAGAATGACTCTTAATAGGTGCCAGATCAATGAATTAACTATAAATGATTGATGAAGCAAAAACTAAGATGACAAGAAACAGAGCCATAGGATCAAAGGAGAGATTTCTATGATTTTTACATGCACCCATATAAAGGGCTATCCTTAGCTTTCTGATTACCACCACAGCACTGGTATAGAGTTTTCCCATTATTGGCAAAAGAAACTAAAGAAATGATTAGCTTTATGAATGCCAAAGCTATCATAATAACTTATTTTCTCGCACATATCACTACCTCCTATAAGTATTTCACATTGAAGGAACAGATGCCCCAATCGATGCTCAAAGTACCAAATAAACTGAAAACCACATAGTTCATCAAGTAGGTTTCAATGTATTTGGAGATAAGGTGATCCCTCACTTGTTTGATGCTTTAGATATCCGCATATTATCTTATTCTCTCTCTCCACTCTTTCTGCTTGCTAACTTTCATGAGTTATCAAAAGGCCCCAGCTTATCCAATGTCTATGTATCTGTGTGTATATAGAGAGGAGAGAGATAGCAGACGGATAGACATAAGGAGAGTGATTTCTGTGTATTCCGAAATACTTTAATCAATTAAAGAATTTCTTAGATGAAGTGCTGAGAAGCTCTGCATCCATGTACAGATAATTAGGAAATAAATAGGAAAGAAAAAACTACCAATGATGGTGTCTCCATTTATGCAATAAGCAGAATGTATGTACCATGTATTATTCTCTTCGACCTATTGAACAATCAATTGATCTCAAAAATATGCTTGGCACTTCAGCATGACCGAGAATCTCAGCATTGTCAGTATTTTACTATTGGTTAGAAATGCCTCAATATCTCCTTTTCTTTTGGGGGAATGCCTAAAACATCAATCCAATCATTTTCAACTTTTATTACACCTGCCTATTCACTTCTAGGATCTAAAGTCCGAATCCTTTCAATCAATTATTCCCCAGAACACCTCTTGAAATATCACAAGCTACCACGAATATCCTCTTTATAATGCTCATCCAGAGAACAAGATGCTAGCAATCACTTTCCTAGCTTGTAACAAACACATTCTCACATTTCCTCTCGGGAGCAATTTTATCGATATCATGTAATTGATAAAAGCCTGACATAAACTAAAAAAAAAAGTCATGATGAACATCATTTAGGGTGATCATAAAAGGATTATAACAGCACAGAGAGAATGGCAGATATCAGCTTCTGTCCACCATAATCCCACATAATTGACCAAAAATTTGAAAAACATCGACAGCAAGCCTAATTATGTTGAGAATTAGATAATTGCGAACAAAGAAAATTTCAAGTGACAGGAAGAGTCTAAGTTTCCATATTGAATGATCCTAAGAGATCACAATAGGCAGCCTGCAGTGCTAATCGCACAGTAGAAAACAATACTGTGATGACGAAGAGTTTATTCTCCCCGAGCCCAAAAACAACACACAAGCAACCCACAAACCCATGAATACAGGTAAGTCCTTGTGCAAGCACATGTGTAGGTGGCCTCACCAAAGGTTAAGAGTGCAAGGGGAGTAGAAAACAATATTTAAAAGAGGAAAAAAAAATTTCCTCTTGAATATGTATTCATAGCAACAACAAATGGTGCACAAGCATCTTCAAAATTCAGCAACCCTCATCAAGAAGAAAAGAAACTGGTCTCAAGTGAAAAATAATTCGGCCGCTTTTTCAACATCTGAAATGCCAATAAAAGTAAACTGAATCATGAGCATCCCATCAGTCATAGGAGAAGAATAAAAGTAAAACTGTGTCATCACTCCAAATCCGTTACCATCATCATCATGTCATGTTAGTCCAGCAATTTATAGCTTGTACATCAGTTTATAGTTCTAATGTGACTAAAACTCACTTTCCTTTTCCTTAATTAGTCCTTTCTGCTCTCTTTGGAAATGACATCTCACTGAAATCCAGAACCCACCTTTTACAGATTACCCTCTTTTTTTCCTTCAGTCTACATGTAAGATCCAACAGAAATCAATGTTTTCTAATTTTCTTTCTTATTTCTCTTCTCTTTCACATTCTTCTCCCGTTGTCTGAGCAAATATGCAGTTTTGACATCGTTTTGAAGGGATACATTCACTTGTTAATTGCAACCTCAACAAATTCAAGGTTGGCAATCTGAGTCTCAAATGAATAGAATGTATTGGAGATTAAGTGTAACTATTGTTTCTTTAACAGAGTTGGGAGATTAACTGCTGTATGAAAATTTATGACTTCTTAAGGGTTCATAATAGGCCTTTTTTGCAAGTGAAATGAAACTTTTGAATATCTAATTTTACTTCAATGATGGTCCAATAGGTTCGGATACATATTCACTTCTCGGCATGTGCACATACTAAACACAAATTTGTATGACGAAAGGGTTTCAGGGATAGACAGCTCAATAAGAGACTTGTGAATGTTGGAAGAATTAAGAAAACCTTCAGGAAAACTGCATCTTCAAGGGCCAATATAAAGATAGGTCGATAAAGTTCTAAGAATCAAGTCAATGCATAGCTTCCCCTGAAGCCATTGACATGAGCTTTACCTCATTGATCAAAACTAATAAGTAGTATTAATGTAAATTCTTTGCCCCATCTCGAATCTAAAGTTCCATGCACTCATACGAATGTTAAGAAAATCTACAGCACTCAGCAATGCTTATGAAGAGACATTATATCCCCACAAACTATGATCCAAATAAATAAAAGGCTGCCTGACAAATCGGGATTTTTTTTTCCTTCCCTCGAATGCTTTAATCTTTTTCAATGCAGAAATGTCACATAAATCCCATAAAAAGCAGAATGAATACTCCATCAGCACTTTTTGTTGTAAAAAATGCACCTTAACATTTCAAGTCATCACCCACTCATCTGCAACACACGTTTCATAGGCTGTCTACAGAGGTTTCCCAATTAGCAAAAATGCACACAAGCATGGTCTTAGGGGCCAGAGTTATGACTGCTCCAACATCTACAATTTACTACAGTCCATTCGATTATGAATTAGCTTATTCTTTTAACATTACTTATCATTAAAAGGGCAAAAGAAAAAGGCACCAGAATGAAGTTTGCACCTGAAAAATCATTTTTCGGAAGAGAAATGCGAGTATAACGGGCTTCAAATCAGTGACAACAGAAGTGTTGTTCTGGCTTCATTCTTGCTTGGTAATTTGACAATTGGAACTTGTGGAATTTAAATTTACAAGAACTAATAATAGTGATCAGATTCCTCTTGGAGCAGACAAAGGCAGTGGCTTGCACTGCCACCACCTCTTATTTATTCCTTCATAATTGTGAGCATGGATTTGGATTGTGGAATACATTTTCCAAGAGATCCTAACAACTCAAATGGTGAAATTCTAGGAGAGTTTTATTAAGATTTGAACAGAATACTGCCTTCTGTACGAAAGAGACAACGAAGTTAGCCATTAATGTTTAATACCATCATGTTGTTCCTGCTACTTATAGCAATGAAACTCCACCTTCATTTGACAATGGTGCAAAGACATGACTCAGGAGAAGCTAAAACATTTAAAATGTGCAAACTTTTTATTTGTTGCTTCTTTATCGATACCCTTTATTTTACCGATGTGTATTGCCTAAATTTACATATAGCAATATCCATCGATTACCAAAAGTAGTATTCCCTTCACATCCTCTATTTGGAAGGTTGAAGTGTCACCCATACTAAGCTAGTCTCATGTTTCCAGATGAATTTCATTAAAAAAGGACTTAATTTCATTATCTTTGTCATCCTTTATTGACAAGTACCATAAGACCCCCATCTCTTCAGAAAGATGCCCACAGTCGAATATTTCTTGCCCATGAAGAAAATATGCCCTAGCTTTAGGAAGGAGCGAGAAGTTAGAAGATATCCATTCTACTACAATAATCTCTTCAGTAATCATTTATACTTTATTTTACCCTTGAGGTTTACTGAAGTTTAGTCCTTTTAAAATCAGCCTATGAGCTCTGGATTTCCTTGTGCTTCGTCACTACATGCCCTGTTTCACCAGTTTAATTAATACGAGAGCAATCTTTGTTCATCAAAAGGAACAATCTCGAGAATCTTGTAGCACTGACACTAAAAGATATTGTCATTCTTCAAAAACAGACTTGCTCCAATAGTTCAGAACCTGATGACAATAAAATCAGGTTTCCCCACTCTTGATAAATTTAAGCTGAGTTATCATTTTCCTTTTCCCCCTTTTAGGCTGCTTCATGAATCATCAACATATGGTAGGTGCACTCAATTATTTGCCCTTTGCTTCTGAATGGTAAAATGCACCATTTTAACTTGCTGTTGGAACTCTGCAACTATTGAAAGTTCAAATATGCTCAACATTTTTCCTCATTATTAAGACTTTAAACTTTGGAATTTCCTCCCAGGTAGTACGGTTCAAAACTGGGTGTGAAGAATATGACCTTTTAGATGAACATGAGATTTCATTGCAGTTTATGATGAGTTTAACCTTCAGCAAGTTTCCATTGCTGATAAACTTGCAGCAATTTTTATTCATTTATGGATTAGAACAGATAGTGTTGAAACTGATGCAAGAGGAGTCATTCCTGAAATAAGCCATTTACAATAAACTCAACATTGCATGTGTCTGTTTCGGCTGTAACCAGAGGTGTATTCAATATATCAAGGAACTAGACTCTATAGGACTTGGGGAGTTTGTTTAGTTGCTATCATAAAGTAACATTTGATGGAAACCCTTGGTACCTGAGATCGAATGACAAAAAATTGTGAGACTTGACGTGCTTGGAGCTGTGAATGAATGCGCAATTGATAGAAGCTGCAACATTTGTTTTGGGTATATGGTGATGAATTGTACTACATATCTCAAAGGACACATTAAAATGTTAATTTGTTTTGCAGTTTGAAATGAGGTGGTGCTTTTTCTGCTATCCTTGCCGATAAATTGTCGATGGTTCCTTTGAACATTAGAAAAGGGATTCGTGCCATTGATAGCGCTTATATAAATCAATTGAGAAGAAGAAGAATGAACACATAATACATATTTATTCACGTATCTGCATAAAAAGGGAGCCAAAAAGCAGCTGAAACAGTAACAAAGGTCGGGGATTAGACTGACCACCTTTGTGAACTCAACTCTAAGCGGGTTGCCGGCAACAGGAAAACCATCAAGCTCTTTCATGGCAGTGATCGCTTCATCAGTATTTCCCAAGTCAACAAACGCATAGCTTCGACCGGGCAGGAAAGCTATTCTTTTGATCTCCCCAAAGCGTGAGAAAAGACGGTCAAGATCATCCTCAGTGATGCTGTGAGGCAAATTCCCTACCCAAAGATGCCTCGAAGCGGGCGTCATTGTATCACTATGCTACGGTGTGTTTCAATATTCAATTCTTGAAAATCACTTCTTTTGGCTCGTCCTTTCAACCAGTCTACAAAAAAACAGTTCTAAGCAAGTCAGCAAAGCAACCCAAATCAGAACAGCGAGTCGAGCCAAAACATAATTCCAAAATCGAAGCTTTTTCTTTACAGGAATGAATTCAAATGGAGGGTACCATGGACTATGAAACATATACTAAATCAACTATCATTCATAAACACCAGAAAAGCTAAATAATCTCGCTGTGTCAAGAAACAACAACACACATCTTCTGCTATAAGTTTCCCCGAATCAATCCCTTGGCGTGCGAATTAACTGAAACAGTTTAACAGATGGACAGAGAGAACTAACCATGAGCTCCTCGGAAAAGCTTCACCGACGATTGCGGCACTGCCCTGAGGCAGAGAGAGAGAGAGAGAGAGAGAGCAGGAAGAAGAGAAGGAGGATGAGGAGAGGCTGTGTTAACACTCCATGGATGGCCACAGCCTTCCTAGGGTTACATCATACGGGTGGAGATTCGGGACATTTCGCTGATTTATTTATTTCTTTCTTTGCTCTTTGGATATGGCAGGCGACGTGGGACTCCTCTTTGTTGGACGGGCCTTTTCGCTTATTTTACCAGGTAGACAATTTTGCCCTTCAAAGAGACACTCCATTCTGCAACCGCCGCGGCCAGCATCACTATTGGACGAAGTACCATGTTATTGGATTATTGAATGTGTATAGTTTAAGGTGATTCCTCTCTCTAAGAAATCCTCTCTCCGTTGGAACCTCCTTCCTCCCTTCGTTGGAACCTCACTCACTCACTCACTCCCTCCCTCCCTCCCCCTTCGCTCCTTCAATCTACAATATTTACTACTCACCAACCTCAGTCAATTAAAATCATCCCTTTAAAATTTACAGTCTTGTAAGGCGTTTTGGACCCAACTCGACCAGATGGATTCTTGAAGATATTCTTTTATTGCTCCAATTGACAGAACCCCAAAATCACAGCTCTTAAAGTCCCAAATCAGAGTTGCACGAGTTACTACCTTTCCAAAAATCACCATGGACGAGAGTGAGTTCGAAATCTCCCTCAAGGAGATGTTTAAGGCTCAAATGGCGATAGAGGAAAACCCAAAGTCAGTCGAAACTGAGTCAGCTGAGGAAGAAAGGAGAAACAAAAAGCTGATCGCACTTGTGGTTAAACCCTATGGATCTAGGTTACCTCCCGTGAAAGTGGTTGCCTTCCATCTGCGGAAAGCTTGGCAATTTGCAAAGGGAGTGACAATCATGCCAAACAGGTATGTAAAAGACACCCTCACATGCCTATTTATAGACTAGAAAGATCTGTTCACCATTGAAAGAGTCGGGGCACGGTCAGTTCGAGGACCACATATGCTACTTGGTTGATGGTCAACTGATATTGCGTTAGAGGACGTCGCTTTGGATACGATAAATTTTTGGATCCAAGTTAGAGGCTTCCCTCCAGAATTGATCTCCATAAACAATACTAAGAAAGCTGTAGCAAATGCAGGAGAAATACTGGAGGTGGAGTGGACAAATGGTGATGTTCTAAAGTGGTTCTTATTACCAAAGGCTTTAGTTAAAGTAAATGTGAAGGAGCCACTCTGTACTGGTTTTCCTCTAAGAAGAAACAATGGGGAAAGTCTTACCATAACCTTCAAATATGAAAAGTTATCCACCTTTTGCTATGATTGTGGGGTCATAGGTCATGATCAAAGCTCCTGTTCATTGGAGGACCCAGTGGATCCGGAAAAATTCAGGCCGTGGCTTAGATTTGATGAGCACAATGACATTCCCCACCCAAAGTCCACAGCAACAAAAGAAAGTTCATCCTCAGAAGATTGAGTCCAGAGAAATCTACAGGCAGATTTGGACCTTGCTGTAGAAGAGAGAGGAGGAAAACAATTAGAATTTCTGTACTCCCGAGGTGGCCAAACTCAAAGTCTTCAATAATCTTGCAGGAAAATGGAATGAGATGGGGTTGGAGAACTCTCAAGAGAATCTGCAGAAATCTTCCTCTAAAATGCTCAATACAGAGGAATTAATTGAAAGTACCAGAACCCAGAGTAAGATAGGTCGAAGGTGGAAATCTTGGAAGAGAGATAGAGTAGCCGTTGAATTTCAAGACAGCCATCAAGGGCCGGACAAGGAGCTGGAACAGGGCCTAGCGTGGTACCAATTAAATGGGCCAAATGACTTTAAAATGATAGTAGGAGGTCAAACTATGCTTTCAGTTACAAAAAAAAAGGAAAAAGAAAAATAGAAATCAGCATGGATATGCACTAGAACAACATTGAGTCACATACTTCACTCGCCCCAATCTCATTTTGGAGCTAGATCCAATAGAAAATTATATGAGCGTTAAGGAAATATCCCAAACTCTTAAATACAGAGAAGGAACTAGTAATGCTGCTATGCTCACTCACATCTCCCATGAAAACGACTGCTCAGAGCTTAGTATTGAGGAATCAATGGAGGAAATTCGACGGGATATGCAACTAATGGCCGAGGAGGCGGGCCTTATCATGGCCCCAGCCTCGCCATGAGCATTCTCGCATAGAATTGTCGGGGTGTTGGAGGGAACTCAACAGTTTGAAAACTCAAATCCCTCCAAAATAAACACAATCCCAATGTAATTTTCCTTGCAAAAACTAAGATGGGACAGGATAGATGCTCAGAAATTGCTCGAAGATGCAAAATGAAAGGTCTCTGTGTGGAGGAGGCTCAAAATTCGATTGGAGGACTCCACTTGCTATGGCACGAGGAATTGGAGGTAACAATTTAAATTCAAAATCCATATATGATACATGCTTATGTTGTACACGAAGTGTTACCTTCAAAATGGTTATTAACATGTGTCTATGATCCATCATACAAAAACTTGAAAAATTCATTCTAGAACAAGCTAAACGAAATGGTTGATACCATAACCAAACCATGGGCCGTAATCGGAGACTTTAATGAAGTAATGACTGGAAGTGAAAAAAATGGGTGGTAGACATATAGGAAATTCATCCAGAAAATACTTGGAAACTTCATAGAAAATTCGGGGTGCATAGATTTAGGTTTTGTAGGCAATCCTTACCCCTGGAGAAACAGAAGAGAAGGCCTAGCTCACATTAGACAAAGATTGGACAGAGCCCTAGCAAATGAACTATGGAGAACCCAATTCCCTAGAGCAGGAGTAGCACACCTTCCAGCAAGCCATTTAAATCATAACCCCATAGTGCTAAGACTCTGGTTCGAAGTTGCATCAAAGAAAAACCAATTTCAATTTCAAGCCATGTGGACCAGAGCAGATGAAAGCAGAGATGTAATACAAAAAGCATGGGTAGAGCAATCAAAGGGCTCTAAACAATTTCGTTTTTCCTCAAAAATTAAAAATGCTAAAAAAGAACTTAAGATATGGAATAAATGTACGTTTGGTCACTGTGATTCAAGGATAGAACGTATCTAGTAGGAACTAGAAAATATCTAACTTGATAATCCCACAGTAACAAATCTCAATAGAAAATTGATCATGCAAAGACAATTGGATGAGGAACTCCTTAAGAAAGATCTATTCTGGAAGCAAAAATCAAGAGAACTATGGGTAAAAGATGAATACAAAATTCTTCCACTTATCCACAGTGGTAAGACGAAGATAGAACCATATAACAGTCATCAAATTGCCAAACAACAATTGGGAGCATGATCATGAAGAGATTGGAAAATACTTGGAAACTTTCGAGGATCTCTACACTTCCAGACAGCCCCATTTCCCACAGGACCTATAAGGTCTATTACAACCAATCATCTCTGAGATAGAAAATTAGGAGTTAGTAAAGATCCCAACAGAAGAGGAAATCATTAAAACTATTAGGTCTATGCACCCACTAAAATCCCCTGGACTAGATGGAATGTCCCTAATCTTTTACAAGCACTATTGGAGTACTATAAAGCCTCACTTTAGAAGCGCAGTCCAAAATTTCTTTCAACAAGGTTTTCTCCTTAAACAATGGAACAATACTTTTATCACCCTAATCCCCAAGAGTAAAGAAGCATGCACTAGGGGTGTTCACAAAAACCGGTTCGGAATGAACCGAACTGGAACCGAACTGGTAAAAACCGGTTCGGCCCGAACCGGTTCCCTTTCAATTCAGTTTTTGAGATAGAAACCAGTTCGGTTAATTTAAAAGTTCAGTAAATTCAGCGAACCGGTTCAAACCGAATCGAACCGGTTTTATTAATAATAATATTATTATTTGTATGTATGTACAGATTTTAGGGCTTTTCCCTATCCATTCCTCTTCACAGACGGCGCCTCCTCCCTTTCACAATTCCTTCTACTCTTTTGCTGGAGAAGAGGGGCAGAGCCAACAGGAGACGATGCTTCCAGAGAAATTCTTCGACTTCGACTTCGACTTTTGGAGAGCCGATGCTTCTAGAGAAGTCCTTTGTCTTCGAATTTTGCTGGAGAAGTTCTTCTTCTTCGACTTCGACTTCGACTTCATCTTCCAATTTGACTTCAACTTCGTCTTTTGCCGAAGAAGTTAGGAGACGGCGGCGGATTCGAGGCCAAAAGCGGCGGCGGATTCGAGGCTGCATCTTCTTCTTCGATGGCTTTTTCTCCTTCTTCTTCGTCATCGACGTCTGCTGCCTTGCTGTTACTATTGCTAATTGGCAATTTCTTTTGTAGAAGGGCTTATGGGCTGGAAAATGGGTCTGGGGGGCTGGAAAATGGGCTTTGGAGCTTGAGGAAGCCTTTTGGGCTCATAATGGCCCAAGGTCCAACTGGCCTTTTTTAAAAACCAAACCAATTCGGTTCGGTTCAAAATCGAACTGAACCGAACCGAACTGTTCTAAAACAGTTCGGTTCGAACCGGTTAACCGAGCTGGTTTAAAGCAATTCGGTTTTTTCCTTGTAAACCAGTTACAATTCAGACTTACTATACAAAACCGAACCGAACTGATTTTTTGGTTCAGTTCAGTTCAAAACCGGTTCGGCCCCCGAACCGGTTCGTGAACACCCCTAGCATGCACCTTCAATGGATACTTTCAACAAGGTTTTCTCCTTAAACAATGGAACAATGCTTTTATCACCCTAATCCCCAAGAGTAAAGAAGCATGCCCCTTCAATGAGTTCTGACCAATAAGCCTAGGTAATGTTTGCTATAAAGTCATATAAAAAATCATTGCTAATAGATTAAAGCCCCTCTTAGATAAAATAGTAGCTCCAAATCAAACTACTTTTATAGAGGGACGATGGATAAATGATAACAACATCATTGCTCAAGAAATACTACATTTCATGAACAAATCAAAAGCAAAAACAGGATGGGCAGCAATGAAAATAGATCTCTCAAAGGCATTTGATAAGTAGAGTGGAAGTTTCTTCTAGAAATATTAAACAAGTTGGGATTTCATCAGAAGTTTATTTCATGGATCCAACAGTGCATCTCCACAGTCTCTATGTCCATATTGAACAATGGTTCACCCTATGGATATTTCAAACCATCAAGAGGATTAAGGCAAGGAGACCCACTATCTCCATATCTCTTTATAATTATGATGGAAACACTCTCCAGAATGTTGTATATGGCTAAAAAAATAGGGAGCTCACAGCTAATAAGGTCAGTCAAAATGGGCCAAAAGTCTCTCATTTATTTTTTGTTAACAACCTCATAATAATGAGCAAAGCAAGTAAAACAAAAGCTACTCACTGCAAGCAAATATTGGAAAAATTTTATGAATGGAGTGGACAAGAAATAAATAAAAATAAATCTGGTCTCCTCTTGTCAAGAAAAGTCATGGCACATCACAGAAGAGAATTTAAGGAGGTTATGGAAATGAAAAAATTGAGACCTGAGACAAAATATTTGGGAAACCCACTATTCATAAAAAGGAAAAAAAAGCAGAGTCTTTCCAATATATTATTAACAAGGTAAGAGCAAAACTAGCCACTTGGAAGGCAAAATCTTTGTCCTAAGCAAGTAAAGCCACCATGATCAGAACTACTTTAAGCTCAATGTCCAATTATACAATGTCTCTCCATAAGCTCCTAAAAACTATCTGCAATAAAATAGACCAACTGAGCAATAGATTCTGGTGGGAGAAAATTGAAAAACATTATTTCACCCCTAAAAGTTGGGATTCTATCTGTGTACCCAAAGATAAAGGTGGTCTAGGTTTTAGAAAAGAAGCTGACCAGAATAGAGCTCTCCTCTCCAAGACAGCATGGGCTTTGTCAAAGGATTCTACTAGTCTGTACATGCAAATGCTAAAAACTAGGTATCGAAATTTCCTAAACCCTGGACAAAAAACAACTTGTAACACATCAGGCATTTGGAAGGGACTCCAGGACTGCAAGCAAACATTACAGAAAGGATGCTTCAAGAGAGTAGGAGATGGTAATAGCACAAATGTATGGACAAAACAATGGATACCAGGTATGGATGAGCCACCCCAGCCTATTACTAATGTTTCAAACATCGACTACAATATGCTGGTAAGGGATCTGATCCTACCTGACCCTAAAAGATGGAATGCCTTGAACATTGATGCCTTATTCCCCAAGGATGTGGCTGATTTTCCTTTGACACAGGAAGAGGGTCTTGATGAGATTATTTGGAAACCAAATTCCTCAGGAAAGCATAATGTCAAAAGCTTTTATCTAATAGATCAAAAACATAGATTTTCTTATACAAATGAACACTTTTGGCAAAATCTATGGAAACTTAGGGTACATGAAAGATTCAAAATCCATCTTTGGAGAATGGTGAACAATTGCCTCCCCTAGATTACAAACACAGACAACACTTGTCCTATTTGTAATACAGGAAAAGATGAAGTAGCACACCTTTTCAAGAAGTGCCTATTTTATCGAGTGATATGGAGGGAATCACCGTGGAAACAATGGATTGTACCCCACCCCTACGAGTCAATGTTAAATCTAGTGAAGTTCTTCATCAACCCCCCAAGAGACTTTACTGCAAGTGCTATAAAACCTGAGGATTTTGCATGCTATGGTGCTATTGTGCTATATTACTTATGGGATCTGCGGACGAAAGTGATACATGACCAACAAAAGCAAAATCTCACTACTTTCTTGTCTAGCATCCTCAGGACATACAGAGAGCACTCAAACAACATAGACGAGGGAAGCAACAAGACAAAGTTAGGCAAAATGGCACATACCCTCAAATACCCAAAAGGAGTAACTTGTGTGTTCTCGAACGCTTCGTGGCACAACGACTTAGCGGGAATCGCTCAAACTGGACAGCAATCCAACACAACCTGGTGGCACAAAAAAGGGTTGGCCTTAGGTTCATTGCATGCTGAGGCAATTGCTCTACTAACCACCATGCAAATAGTTGCAACAAAAAATTGGACGCCAGTTAGATTCCATGTCGACTCCCTAATCCTCATCGAAGCCATCAACAACAACGAGCTAATTCCGTGGGAAATCAAGAACATTGTCTTGGATATCCACCACTATCTGAAAGGATTTGATCATTGGGAGTGTTGTTGGATTAGTAGGGATTTCAATTCGGCTGCTGATGTATTAACTAGGGGAAGTAGAGCAGGACGATCGGAGGGGCTAATTTTGCTAGATGGGGAGCACCAGAGCTCCTCGATCTCTCGAAACTCTTGGTACCCTAAACCCTCGATTGCTTGCTCTTCTTTGTTTGAACTTGGATAATATTATTAAATTATAATCTTTATCTGGCAAAAAAAAAAGAGAATGTGTATAGTTTAACTTCGAGTGGTTGTCCACAAATTTTGAGATGAAATACATGGGTAAGCTAGATTACGTACTTAGAGCTAAGATCCTAAGAGATCGATCAAAGAGACTCCTGGATTTATCGCAAAAAAGTAGATTTAGAAAATTCCTAAGCAATTTCATATGGACAATTGTAAATCATGTGACACTCATGTAAGAGGCCGAGCCTTAGTATGTGCCCTAAAACCAATGATGAGGAGCAATATATGACATGTATTCCTTGTGCCAATGCGGTATATAGTCTAATGTATGCAATAATGTTGCTCAACTATACATATGCTATATATTAGGTTTGGTAAGTCAAATCCAATCCAATTTGAGACCTCGTCACTGGAAAGCAGTAAAGAGAATTTACGTTACTTTTAGAGGAACTATTGGATGATGTACTATGTTTTTGGATTATCAAGATATGTCTGATCGTGGATAGTGATGCTGACTGGGTTGGAGATTTGGATGAATGCACTATTGGATGATGTACTATGTTATTGGAGTATTGGATGTGCATAGTTTAGTTTTGACAAGTAGGTGCTTGTCGTTTGCTACGGCGCCAGACACCATGGACGTAAAAAAAATGTAAATGCTTGTCGAAGTTATGGAGTGGTTGTCTACTACATTATTAGAGAATTTATGTTATTTTAGAGGCACTATTGGATGATGTACTATGTTATTGGATTATTGGATCTGTATAGTTTAGCTTCAACAAGTAGATGCTTGTCGAAACTTAGGAGTGGTTGTCTACTATGTTACTAGAGGATTTATGTTACTTTAGGTAAATCTCATAACCAAGTTAAATTTTAAAGGATTATGCTGGCTGGGTAGAATATGATAGGGAACAAGATGAGGAATTCGGTTCTCTATCATACTCCATTGAACCAAACAACTTTATAGGGAGTAGTGATTCTGATACTAAGTAGATATTTTAAATAGATAAGTAATGGTATCTTCCTCTCCTTCATAAGGAATACATATTCCTTATTAGAAATAAGAGTAAACCATAATTTTGATCATTAAATTTGTAGCGATCCATCATCCAAGTGTTATAATGCCATTAGCATATGCTAACATGGATGTTGTCAACCACTTTTAGATGTCTAACATGCCATGTGGCAATCAATAAGTGGATAAAATTAATTTCATAAATAATAAATTGAGTAAACTACTATTTTAGTTCTCAAAATTGTAATGAGCCATCAATTTCATCCTTCAAATTTGAGAGCCAACAATTTGATCCTCACTATTTAATCTTGTTAGGTAATTTGGTCCAAACATTATAATATCATTTTACAAAACTGACATAGACACTAACGGTCTATTTTGTTATCATAATACCACATGACAATTAATAATTGGATAAAAGTGTCCAAAATATCATTTCCCTTGATCATTTATCAAATTCTCAATCCATTGACATTCATCTCTCAATTTTCAATAATTCAAAATGCTAGAACACCTCAAATCTCCATTAATTAATTACAATAAATTCAATGTGCAAAGATACATATGAAAACTATTGTTTAACATATATACATGAGAACATCAAATGACAAAATAGTCTCTTTCTCTGCTTCCTCAAACCTCACTTCTGTGAAGATGGCTATGCGCCCCTACTTGATTTTACTCCCTTTCGAATCTTCTAATATCCCTTCCCATGTTGATTAACATTTCAATTGAGAGAGGTGGTTGAATTCAAAAGTTATGATTATTGCTTATCAATACAAAATAAAAGTCCCCATTCTTACCACTGATTAGCTTCCCTTAAATGTTCTAGTGTCCTTTCTCATATTAATTAACATTTCAATTGGGGGTAGTGACATTTTAATTTAAAGTTACGATTGTTACCTATCTACATAAAAATATAAGTCCTTAAAATCAATTTTCAAAGAGAAAATGAATGAATTTCACTTTAGGATTTCAATTTACATGCGATATTTCTGCAAGCTTTGAGTTTGAAATTGAGGCTAGAGATTTGAGGAAAAGGAAGGAGAAAGATAAATGATAAAGGAAAATACATGTGAGGGCAAAACTAGTTATGCGATCGCATTAATAGCCTCGACTTGTGTCCGTGTGCCCAATAGATGTCAACTATTTGCAAAAGATATGTGACGGTCGATATGTTATTGACTTTCATTATTATCAGTCATTCTCGTACAAACCTATAAATACCCAATTAAAATTTGAGATAATTATTCCACTCTAGAACTTTTCTATCTTCATTTACTCTTTTCTCTCTACTTGTATACTGACTAACTTGACTGTTGGAGGAGCAAATCGGTTAGTCTGTAGCCCTCAACTTTCCCTCCTAGTTTTAGGTATCTTGAATGAGCTCAAGACAAATTGACTCTCAACCACTCCCAAACTTTTGTCCCCTCTTCTTTGTCGAAATTATAATAGTCGAACCAAAGTATCTAACAAAATTAAAATGTGAGGACTAAAATTGACTATTTTCAAAATTCAAGGACTAAATTCATTTTCAACTACAAATTTAAGGACCAAATTAATAATTTATTTACTTTATTTTTTTTAATTTTAGTCATTCATAACTCGTCACTTTTCATGTGGGACCCAAAAAGTGGTTGTTACCGTCCATATTAGCGTCTGTAAATGGTGTTATAACTTCTAAACCAAATTGACAAATGAAGTATATCAATGAGGACCAAACTGATTGTTTTCAAATTTTGAAGAACAAACTAATGACTCGCTATATATTTGAGCATCAAAATGATGGTTTATTCTAGAAATAAAATGACAATACTACACCCAACTATTTATTTTTCCTAATTTCCCACCCTGCCCCAACCACTAGTCACCCCTCCAACGCTACCACAACCCCTAACGCTCGAGCCACCCTCAAGCACTCCAACCTTCGAGCCACCCCAAGCCCTTGAACCACCGAGTCACTATGAGCATCTCATGAGTCCCTGTGCCAATCTCCCCAAGCTAGAGGTCGCAAACCCAACCACTAAACCCCTGAACCCACCCATGGGCTTCCAATGGCTCAAGCCTAGGGCTCCAGGAGGCCAAACCAATAGAGACCACACAGGGTGTCGGGGGCTCGGGGTTGCTTGTGCTTGACCTCCTAGCTTGGGGCTAGACCTCCTAGCTTGAGGTGGGTTCGGGGGCTCAATAGGTAGGTTTGAGGCTTTAGGGCCTTGGAGAGACTGGGTTCGACTCCTTTGACTTGGGGACTCACAACGCACTCTGGTTGACTTGGTGGTTGGGGTGCCTGCGGTGGCTCAATTGTCAGGGGCTGGTTTTTTCTTTTTAATATATTATTAATATATTAGGGACAATTTTATCTTTTTATCTTCAAAATTTAATATAATATTTCATGCACATTTATTTCCTCCAACCAAATAACAACATTTTTACTTCCCATTTAATTCTATTATCTATCTATTCATTTTTCCTATCTATTTTATTTTTGCGAACTAAATGTAACATTTAGGTGCCAATTCTGGTGGTAAGAAGACAAGGTCCATTGTGGGATCATTTTAGATGGGATGAAAAGAATTGAGATTTTATTGCATTTTTATTCAATCAGTAGTCTTATACTTGTATTGTTGAGAATAAAACTAGCACACTGCATGTTGACTTGAATTGGTGCAGGAATATTCCATATCAAAAAGATAAGAAACATAAGGTTCTTCCATTTTAATTTGAGCAAAAAATTTATAACTTGGGAGAGTTATGGAATTTGATAATGACATTGCTCAAAAGTGCTTATTAGGTCGATCATTATTCTGGAATTACCTTTTTCATTTTGTAAAGCATGAAGCATTTATCCATTACAACCATAATTTTTAATAAAAAATATTTATTTAAAGAATTGTTTTGACTTATATTTAGATGAAAATGAAAAGTTAAATATTTTCCTCTTAAGGATTTTTAGAGAGTTTCCTTGACAACTAGCACTTGGATCACATTTCAAAGCTCGAGCTATGAGTGTCTTATGACTCGTTCTATTACTGACCAATAAAATTTCATGAGAGCCGTACAGTTTTATCAAGTCCTGGTCATTCTAGTGAAGCCATTTGGAAAATAGCAAAATCATATTTGGTTGATTGGGGATATAAACAATGTTTTTAAAATAATTGCTGATAATGCAAGTTATAATAACCTCAAAATTCAATATCTGAAAAGATGATCGGTTCTACTCCTAGGTTGCAATGTGCCGAGCAAGAGAAGGTAGAATATAAGAGTTTAGTATATTGAGATGTTGGGACTTGATGGAACTCCACATACACGATGTTAGAATCACCCGCTAAGTATCGCGGGGCATTTTACTTACTCAAGTTTCAAGATAACATGTTAAGAGAAGAGCTAACTATAGAGAAAATGGTGAATGAGACCGTGGTGTTGTTTCACCCTTTTTAAAGATTGTTTATGATGCGATTTTGGTACCAACTACCTCTAGGTCACATGATAAAAAAAGGTTAAAAAAGGCACGAAGAGTTGAACCCAAGACTTCTATGTCACAAAATAAGAGTTGTCACAACTGTACCAAACCTTTTTCTCGGTCATCTTTGAATTCATCTCCATTACTTTAAAAAAAAAACCCAAAGAGATTTTGGCCTCATTTTCGAATTCTACAAATTCCATTCATTAAATTTAAAATAAAATAATAGCAATCTAAAAAAAGAGGTTTTTTTTTTTCATTTTCGAATTCTAAAAATGCCCTTCATTAAATTTAAAATAAAATAATAGCAATCTAAAAAAAGAGCTTTTTTTTTTCATTTTCATTATTTTAACATACCTCTTTCTGAATTTTTATTCATTCATCTATTTTATTAACTTCTCATTGTTTCCACGATTCTCTTATCAATTCCATCCCCTCCAACTCATTCAAGATTTCCCGTCTCCTCTCGATTCCCACCCATAAATCTCTCCCAAATATTATTGATTTCAAAGGATGCTTCATTTTATTTAACATGAACTGCTCATTTTATCTCCTCAAACTTCAAATATTATTCGATTAATTTATTCATCTTTATTTCAATCCAAGCATTGTTGTTGTTGGCATTGGAGATTACAGGTGAGGATAATTCATCTTCTCCTTATTTTTATGTTTAAGGAATTTATAATAATTTATATGCAATCCAAAAAATTAATACTCAAACTTTAACTTTTTTAACAGACGACTTTATAATTTACAATTCCATGCATTTTATAAGTAAACATCTAATTTTGATAATGCGAAGGAATGTAATTTAAGAAATGATAGAATGAGCATTTCCCATTTTTTCAAGAAACAATCATTCCACCAATTCGAAGGAAAAGTCTATTATAACGGAATACACATAACAACTTTTAAAAGTAGAATCGAGTAAAAAACTCAACATACAAGACTAAATTACTCATTCCATTCCTTTCTATTTCATTGTACTAAACTTTGGCATGTCGCGGATACCTCTAGGAGTTGTCACACCTCAATTGATTATTCTATTGTGAATAAATTAAATTTTATATTTCGCGTTACAGATCTTCATTAGGTTTAGTTTTTAAATGTTTGTTACTGTAAATGTGTCATGCTTTGCATGGCAAGTATCATCGAACAGGAAGTAAACAATAAATTTGATGATATAGGTAAACTTAATGAAATAAATGAAGTACGTGCAGGTGAGATATCATATATAACTGAGATTGTGAGACAACGAAAAAAATATTTACATTAAAGTACAGCTGAGATCAGAGTATCGTCGACCATAGTTCGTAGCTGTAAGCATGTTCATTCATCAATGAAACAAACTGAGAACGATCTTACTTTTAGTCTTCCAAAAATGCCCTCAACAAATAGATTTTTAACCGACAAAAAGGCAATTGGAATGAAATGGTAAAATTACCGTTAAAATTATGACTACCCTTCTAATTATACTGATGACCCGTAATTTTTTTCTAATTATATTATTTTACTTTTATTTATTCATGATATATGACTTGTATTAACAATGTTATAAAACCAATATGCAATTGTAACATCATATAAATTATTATTATAATAATATAAAATAATATGAAATTAAAATAGATTATATTATTAATAATTTCGTATATGGCGTAGGTCTACGTCTAGCATTCTATGATGAGATAATGGAATGAGATACATTAGCTTTGCATACAGAAGAATTGTGAAGTTGATGTACAATAGAGAGACATTAATGAGGGACAAAAAAGACGAATTAATTTGGGCATGTTTTGTGAGATTTTTTTATTTTACGAATTTTAAGTTTTTTTTAATTGATTTCGTTTTATTTAATTATTTTTGTATCTATTTGAGGATTATGAGTACAAATACCCTTCTTTCTAAAAACTTTTTCCAATCCGTTTCTGACAAAATACTTTCTTTCAACTTCGCAACCAAATCACGTTTCGGATGTACAATTTCAAAACGCCACACTAAATCGTATCTTCAAATTCGATCTCTTTACAATACTAAAATTCATATTAAAAATACGATTTTGAAGAAAATGTTTTATCCGAAACGCTCTTTAAAATTTATTTTTTAAAGTAGTGTTTGTAGCCAAAACTTTCTATCTGAGGATATTTCTGATTATGTCGGCCGTAGTCAACAAACGAAGGCGTTGTGTCTGCGATGACAAGCTGAAGTTATGGTAATTCTTAGGTCAAAAATAAAATTTTGCAAATTTTATATCCGTGTAATTTCGCACGGATGGATATTTATGTAATTTACTCTAAAAGAATTTTAACTTGCAATATCTCAACTTCAATATCTATATCCAATATTGCTATATTGGAGGAGTGAGTTAGTCTGTTTCACTTTTGAACTTCCAAAAACGTCGTTGATAAGTGATTTTTCAACCAATAAAAAGAAAATTAAATAGGATAAAATCGTAACATTATTATTAAAATTGTAAGCTGTAACGAGTGTGTTAATCTAATTATATATTTTTTATAAAAATTAATAATACCATAAAAATCATATTCAATTATGAAAAATAATAAAGTATCATACAAAATAAAAATAGTTTAAATTTATAATTAAATATATATATTTTTCGCCAAATGTGAATTCCGTACATTCTACCATTTCAAAATTAGGTCTAGGCCGTGAGTAAAATCCAATCATTGATGCGGGGCTTCCCCTCTTCCCTCTCTCTCGCGTCGCATTCTCTCTGTACTGCTTTCGAGGAATAACGGACGCCATAAAATCAAGAGATTCGTAACAATCGACGCCAATTTTGATCATCCTGGGAGGCCGAGACCGAGAGAGAAGAAGCGTATAGGAGGAAGGAGAGTTGCCCAGAAGCAAAATCAATCTCTTTCTCCGATCACTTGCGACATTGAGACGGATAAGGTATTGCTTTCTGTCCCATGCGATGTTTGTTTGATTCTTGATCTGTGTAGGACAATGGTGCATGGCAATTTCGGGTTCTTCACCGCCGGGAGGCCTCCTAATCTTTTCGGGTCTGTCGGTCTCCCTACCCGCCCCTCTTTTGCCCGTTTTCTTGATCATTTGCCCCTTTTTTATCATTAAGAGAGGGCAAGAGCGAGAGCGAGAGAGATAAGCATATAGAGAGGGAGGAGAGTTGCCCATAAGCAGAATTAACCTCTTTCTAGGATCATTTGCGACGTTGAGAAGGATATGGTACTGCTCCCTGTCATATGCAATGTTTGTTTGATTCTTGATGTGAGTGGAACAATGGTACCTTAGAATTTGGGCTCCTGACCCAAGAAACCTCCTAATCTTTTTGGGTCTGTCAGTCTCTCTATATGCCCTTCTCTTTTGCCGTTTTCTTGATGTATGAGGAGCCACCTCTGCTCTTCCCTCTTTTCTGGCATAACCTCGTTTCTCGTCATGCTCAGAAATAGTAAATGCTTAATGAATCGTTGCCCATTCATGGCTTTGCCCGCATTGACTGCACGGTTAAAGATCCTTTCTTTTCTTTGGTTCGGGGATTGGAGATGATCTTTTTCTTGGCTCATGATTTGCTTCCTTGCTTTGATCATGTGATTTCTTTGCATTTTGGTGGGACGCACCCTTTATCGACGCAGTTTAGTGGTAAGTATCGTTAAGTGCTACTTGTGTTTGATGTCATCTTTTACAGCTAAATATTGGAATTTGTAATGGGATTCTGTCTGGCATTTCAGAGGTGCACCTACCCCAGGAAACTCTGTCCAGCTATATTTGGGTGAAGACGAACTTTTTTTGAAGAAGAGGGAATATGCGGCGGTGGCTCTGTTGTTCTCGCCAAGTAGAAGAGTCCTATTCAAAGGATGATCACGAGGTGGTGAAAAGCCCTAACAACCATGCTGAAGGTATACTATTCTTTTCCTGGACTCTCTCATATCACGCATTTCCACCCTGAAAGTTGTGAACATTGCTATTTCACCTGGATAATTTTGTGCCACTACTTCATGAATATGGGCATCTTTGATCATTGGGAAATGAAAAATGTCCGTGGGTTTAAGTTGCTCATTTTGAGTCCATGTCTTTAAAGGTTTGTGCCCATTCATATCTTGGGATGGTCCTTTGTAGATTGTCTAAATCATATGAGAATTTTGGAAAAAAAATCGCGTTTATGAATTATATTTCTATATGTGTTTTTAGGAAATAAAATGTCCTTTGTAGCATTTGGTGAGGCCACTCAGACATGTGCCTTGCACGTGAACTAACCTGGATCCATAAGTTTGTGGGATATTCATGGCCATGGAGAATAAACTCCTCATTACAAAAAAATGCCTTAAAAGTTTTCACACCAATAGAGCATTTGGAAAATTGAAAAGAAGTCTCTTAGAAAGGAGTCACAGAGTGATATTATTTCCTACATGTAGACTGACATCTAGCGATTTTTTTCTATGTTTTCTATCTTTAGTCACTTTGACAGTGAAATATAGAATAACTTGCCAAAATTTATGTGAGAAGTTCAGTTTTTGACATTTAGCCTTTTTTTTTTGTTTTCTATCTTTAGTCACTTTGATGGTGAAATATAGAGTAACATGCCAAAATTTATGTGAGAAGTTCAGTTTTTGGCAATTCTACATCTATATCTGCAATGATTAATCTGTATGATGACTCCTTTCTTTCTGAATTCCTTTCTGACTGGAGTGTTATATTTAGGGTACCCAAAGGGATCAAAGGTATCGGCTCCTGTGAAAGCTGAAATGCCAAAGACAGCTCCATCCATTGAAGTTCCTGCACTATCTTTGGAAGAACTAAAAGAAAAGACTGATAATTTTGGATCAAAGGCCTTGATTGGTGAAGGGTCATATGGAAGAGTTTACTTTGCAAACTTAAACAGTGGAAAAGCAATTGCTGTGAAAAAGCTTGATGCTTCGTCTGACTCAGAACAGGAGTCCAATGTCGAGTTTCTCACTCAGGTCTGCCTGGAAACTTCCATGACAATGTGATTTTCAAGTGGATCTGCTTCACATTTGGCATTAGATATATGACAATAGAAGGCTCCTAAGTTATGCCAGGTTTTTATTTGTCAACAGGTTTCTACAGTTTCAATGTTGAAGCATGAGAATTTTGTTGAGTTGCTAGGGTACTGTGTGGAAGGAAATATGCGGGTACTTGCCTATGAATTCGCAACTATGGGGTCTCTGCATGATGTGTTACATGGTAGGTCAAGTTACGTTCTATGGTTGACTTAACTCAACTTGTTACCGTTCAGGAAAGGAAATGGCTTGAATTTATGAAAGTGCATTATCTCATTGTTGTGGAATTTCTACTTCTCATCTTCTCTTCAAACCTTCAGAAGGGCCACCCTTTTTTCAAAGGCTTTTCCAGCCTGCATTTGGACATGTCAGTTTTATTTCTTTTTTTTTTCAATTACTTATCAGTTCCATCTTTCTACATTATTCTCTATGGATGTTGTGGAAGCCATTTTTTCAAAACTTTATATCCATTTTTTTTATTAGGAAATGAAAATAGAAATTTCGTTGGGGTTAAAGGTCAAAGAAAACTAGAAGGAGGAGGAAGCATTCAGCTGCACTCTTAAAAGTTTTTCACCTCTAAATTAGTTGGAAATTTAATTTTATGCGGCTTTCCCATACTTCTTTAATTTTTTTAGTTCATAAAAGTTGAAATCAGAAGCTATCTCAGATTTGAAGGAACAAGTAAACCCCGTTGTAACATTTTCCTCTTTAGGGCACATCAAAACAGTACTCTCTCTCCAAAAAAATGAAAGTGAAAAACTGAATGATTGTCTACTGTCTCTTACAAGCAAATGGTTCTGTCAGATCTCTTATTTTTGGCAACATTGCAGGAAGAAAGGGAGTTCAAGGAGCACAACCTGGGCCAGTGCTCGACTGGATGCAGCGTGTGAGAATTGCAGTTGACTCTGCTCGGGGACTAGAGTACTTGCATGAAAAGGTCCAACCTCCCATTATTCACCGAGATATTAGGTCGAGCAATATTCTCCTCTTTGATGACTTCAAGGCAAAGATTGCAGACTTCAACCTCTCGAATCAGTCCCCTGATATGGCTGCCCGTCTCCACTCGACTCGTGTCTTGGGGACTTTTGGTTATCACGCTCCAGAGTAATGTTTTTAACATCTTGATATCATCTAATTTTTTCTCTTAGAATTTGTCATTTTGGGCAGTTTGCTCTCAAGAATCAGAATTCGCTGGTCATATTCAAATCCTTTGAGTAGAATCATGAAATAATTGAATGGGTCGGTTTTGTTAGGAGAATGTTCCTGAGTTTGCAACACTGCATGTTTTCTCCTTTTGAAAAGTGAAGAAAATAGGTAAATGGATGTTGGATTGCACTTCCTATGATTTTTTAATTTCAAATGCAATGTAAAATTGAAATTGATGTGTTTTCTCCTTATTCCTCCTCATTTTTGAGGAAATAATTTTCCATGGTTTCCATTATTATAGATAAATTTTCGTGAATATGTTATTGCAGTCCCTTTCTCCCCCAGGGACTGAAATGTCTAAATGCTGAAGAACTCAATAATTTCAACTGCTAACTACTTGCATCACTAAGCTTACCGGCAGAGTATCATCATCTTGCATTTGTAGAAATGGGAACCATTTTTCTTGTGGGTTGAAATCTGTGTTGTTCTGGTAATTGATTTCACTATTTTAGATTATTTTCATTGTGGTTGCTTGTTATTTGTCTCATAGCATGATTTTTTTTTGTCTCGGAGCATGATGGTATTGCTTATGTCACATTCAGGCTCAAACATTTTCTTATAGTTGATTAAAATGTGTTTATTGAAACCTATGCAACCAGATTCCATTGTTAATTGGAGTTTATGCTATGAGAGGGTTCTACAGATAATAGGATCTCTGGCATCGCCTGGAGTAAACTCATTTCTTTTGTCAAGTTGCATTATAATTACCAATTAAAAGGATTTTGCTGAATATGAATTGTTTACAGGTATGCAATGACTGGACAGCTGACACAGAAGAGTGATGTTTACAGCTTCGGAGTTGTTCTTCTGGAGCTTCTGACAGGGAGAAAACCCGTCGATCATACAATGCCTCGTGGACAGCAGAGCCTCGTTACTTGGGTGAGTGTTGTATACCTGTGTTTCCTGTTTCCTTGGCTCGAGTCTCATGCTATAACAGTTGATTACGTGAAGATTTTTTCTTTTTTGGTTTTTTCATAAGATTACAGAAACAGTTTCCTTATTTATGTTTTCTAGCCTGTTGTGTTCTTTAGAATAGATGATTTTTCTCTCTCTTTTATTTCTCTATTTGGGCAACGAGAACCATGACACGCTCCCGTCCTACTGCTGCCTACCTGTCCTATTTTAAAAGGGTATTGAAATCAACCACATTTTCACATTATATTCTTTATCTTCTGAGATAAGAATCAACCAAACATTTTCAAGTATTCTTTGGAACTAGACGCAGGAGGGAATGCTGACCTGCACTTCTCCCGCTTGTTTATTCCATGCTCATGTCTGGAAAATTTTCAAGAACCAAATGCGGCTCTCTCTTGTTACTTTTATCCATCGTTCTCGACTGACAGAACACTGAATTTCTTATCCTCCTAGGCAACCCCGAGACTCAGCGAGGACAAAGTGAAGCAATGCGTGGACCAGAGGCTCAACGGAGAATATCCTCCTAAAGGGGTCGCGAAGGTATGCCACATTATCTTTTACTTTCTATCTGGTATCCTTCCTTTTCGACTTTATTGCTGTCCATCTAGTTCATTTTTTTCCCGGGTTTTTTGCAGCTGGCTGCTGTGGCTGCACTGTGTGTCCAGTACGAGGCCGAGTTCCGTCCCAACATGAGTATCGTGGTGAAAGCCTTGCAGCCGCTTCTGAAGTCTCCTGCCCCGGCTCCCGAACCCTGATGCAGATTTTACCCTTTCTCCTCCATCGAGCTTCTTGCACAGCATGTTGTTTTATTTTCTTCTGCTGATTAGAAGAATCTATATATGCTTGAGTCATGGTGTACGTGCTTGAGGATTCTCTGCGGAAACGAGATTTGTGCTATAGGCTTCTTCGGTCCTCCAATTTGTGCTGCAAAGTGAAAAGATTGTGAGAAGGAAAAACTTCTTCAAACGGGAAAACTGTCAATGGACCTGGAAAACTATCCGTATAGTTGGGTCCCTTCGTCTTTGTCAGTTAACTGTGTTACGCAAATTCCCTCGGTGAAAACGTCTACATTCACGTTTTTTGTTTCCTTAATGAGCAAAAAGGTGTACATGAGCAGGCGCTTCAGCCATTCCAGCCATCCCTTTGGTTCCTTAATGACCGGAGTTAGATGGTCCTTTCTTGTATTTCTCGTGTGGCTTGGTCTTAGTCGCGAACTAGTGGTAGAATTGGCGGGGCTTGTGAGCTTGATTTGTTGGGTCTGCCTTGTGGCTCGAGCGAGGGCTGGAGCAACTTGATCTTAATCGACGTGGTACCAATAGGGCTTATAGGCTTGTAAGTTTGATCTAATGAGTCCATGTGAAATCTTTCGAGTATCTTCAGGTTAATAGAACTTCTTCAGGTTGGTAGAACGTTTGGGCACTCTCTCTTCTATTATCAATTTGTGAAGCAGAGTAGGAGAGGAGCTTATGTGTCAATCCCGAAGCTTGCATCTGATTGGTCGATTAGAAACTATTATGACCATCCAACTTGGTTTTTATCGATAATTACTTAATTTTATTTGTAGATAATATCAATTTGTGAAGATATTCTGTAATTTTCTAGATTCTAGTGGATAATATATGTATTTTTTATTTTAAATAATATCAACTAATTTGAGATATTGTGTAATCTTCAGATTTTCTATTAACATAATATCACGTATTTATCTATAGAAGATATTACACATATTATTTGAAATTTTATTTATTTATTTCAAATAATATCAGCTATACCGGTTAGTCACATATATTTTACTGTGGAACAACAAACATTTCCGGATTGCACGTGTCATGTATTGAGAAAATTATGAAATTTAATTTATCCGAGACTTTAATATCACATCTAATTGGACATCTAATATATCGGATAAATGAGATGACAATTTGTATTTAACTGCGAATTTTCGAATTTTACAAATGCCCTCTCGTGACTTGCTGATGACTCAACCTGGTCGGGAGTGAAAGTGGGCAGGTCTTCCCCGTAACGTGACTGAGGCTCATCTGGTATCTTCGTGCCAATTTTACGTGTCTTTTGATTTGGATCTTAACTTTCACGTAAGACCACGGTTATACCATATAGGCGATGCTGACATAGAATATTCGTCCAATCAAAATTTGACATGTAATCAATAATTATATAGACATAATTACTACAGCCTAAAATTTTCTTTAAAAATATAAAAAAATATTGACAAATGATGAAACCTAATTCTTTAAATATATAAATAGTAGATTCTGATTAGACGGATATAATACGTTAGCATCACCTACATGAAATGGTTAGAGACCTTTTTTTTTAATCTCTAACTGCATTTCTATTGCCGATCCTCTCTGTGATAAATTGCCCGGGAATAATCTTGACTTTTTTTTTTTATTATGTCGACGATGTCCGGTGCCGTAATAATTAACTAATCCATTGGACGGAGTATAGGGCCTGGAGCTTGCCATTAATCTTCAAATACTGGCAATCTGCAATAATCTTGACTAGCAAATGCTATTTCAAAGCCCCAAAATCTGCTAGTTTAAACAATCAACCTTATTTTTGTTGTGATGGATATGCGAGAGGATCGAGTTGATTCTCTTGTGCTCCGAAATCGAAATCGAAATCTCCATCTAGTCAAATCATAACAAATCTTGGGAAACAGATTCTACATCAATCATATTTGAAGTTCTTACCTGCAAATCAAGTTGTTCGCCACATCGGATCACCTTCAAACCCCTCCCCGTTCTATAAATTTGTAGTGCAGGGAAAGAGTTTGTTTTACCCTATGTTTGGATGGGAGTGAATAGAGGGTGAATGGAGGGGAAAGGGAATGGGAGGAAAATTTTTCATTGTTTAGGTAGTTTGATTTAATGGAGGAGAAGGGAAATTGAGGGGAAACCCCTTGCCCTCCAAAGCCCACTTTTTTTTTTCCCCTGATTTAGGGTTGAATGAGGGTGAAACAGATAATAATAATTTATTTAAAATAAAATCACTAATTTTCCCATTTTAGAAATTAATATAAAACCTTAATCTTACTTTTCTTTCTTGTAAATTAGAAATTAGAAGTGGGCCGTCGTCTCTCTACTCTCAACCCTCGACGAAGACCTTCCGCACCAATCCAAAGTTTCGTGTTCCGTTTTCTTGCGTTGCAAGAAGCAGAGATCAAGGTACCGCATTTGTACGATCGCTCAAACATGTAATCTAATTATTCAACTCTTTTTTCATCTTTGATTCTTTCATGCATATAATTGAAACCTGAATGTGTGCATATCCTTTCATGTTCTTTGAGGTTTTATGTCTAATTGAATATTTCTTTTAATTGTAGGGGACTTAAGATCTATTATTTATAATAGATTGAATATTTGGTTATTAGATTATTTAATTAAAAGTTTCTTTTATTGAAAATAACATGAATATGTAAACGCTCTATTGACCCACTTCAAGTAGATATTTGATGACCAATTGAAATACAACATATACGTCGAGAAGTGAATATAAGAAAAAAGTCGTAGTCAAGTTTGATATGAAGAGAATGATATTTTTGTCTATTAATTAATAAGTCATATGAAAACGACATTAATTTTCCCCCTCACTTGCCTTATTATAATAAATCCAAATAAGATGAATATTTCCCCTCCATTCCCCTCTGTTACCTTCCCTCCTTTCCCTTTCATTCACCCCATCCAAACATAGCCTTAGTGATCGCCACAGATTAAGGGCATGATTTCTCCTCCTTTACTCGCATGCTGAAATTTGCCACGCCCCCAACTGAGCATGTAAGTCATGGCTAGGTGTCGATCTCGGCATTCCCTCTCTTTTTTTTGCGGTCTACTCTCTCGGCTTTTTGATCGGCGTTTTCCTTACGTGGTAGATTGCCATCTGAATTTTTTTTTCAAATAGTGGCCACACGTATGAGACTAACCCGTGCCTCTCGTTCGTGCAGATAGAGGCAGTGATCAAATTAAGCTCGTGGAAGTGTTGATCAATGTATTCCACGCAAGGAGAGCATTCAGCGGGGTTCTAGCACCTCTCGCAGTGGCAGTTAAAACGAGTCAGTACCAAAAGCACCAATGTACAGATTTCTGCCCTCCCTTTTGAACGTCTTATCGGCCCACTACTTGGAAATAGAAGATGCTAATGTGCTCATCCAAGTGGCCTCTAAAGAGTTAGAAGTATAGTAAGCTGATGCCTCTGCTACTAGGGCTGAGGTCGAGGCTGTGAAGAACGAGTCTTAGATATTTGAGTCAGAGGCTAATTCGCTACGGGAATTGCGTGAGTTAGTGAGAGCGAAAAGGGAGGTTTTGAATAACCTCAAGTGGTAGCCGTTGATGGACAAGTCTTAGAAATATTTAGGTCCCTTTTTTTTTTCTTAGAAATGCTTGCAGACTTAGATATTTCTAAGAGAAAAGAAGAAAGAGTTCATCTACGACTGCCACTTGAGGTTTTTCAAAACCTCTCTTTTTGCTCTCACTAACTCACGCAATTCCCGTATCGAATTTGCCTCCAACTCAGACATATCAGGCTCTATCTTCACAACAGCCACCTCAGCCATGGTAGCAGAGGTATCAGTTTGCCTCATTTGTAGCTCTTTTGATACCTCTTGGATGAGCACATTGGCATCTTCTATTTCCAAGTAGTGGATTGATAAGATGCTCAGAAGGGGCCCAAAATTTGTATGCAACAAATTCGACTATGCAAATTTACACAAGAAAAGTTGAGCGATAAATATTTTATATATTGATTTGAAGTGATACAAATTGTCTGAAAAAAATTCTTATAAATGAAATATAAGAAAGGATCATTTGATTGCAAGGGCCATCGACTTGCTCCTGGTTGAGGAAAATTGTAGGTCCATCGGGGCCTTTGAGCTTGGTTCATGGGTTCGATGTTGTCTTGAGTAAGGAGCTTGTGTGGCTCGGTCTTAGTCGAGAGCTGATGGTAGAATCAACTGGACCCGTGAGCTTGATCTATTGCATGTGGCTTGAGCGAAGGACTGGAGCAATTTGATCTCGATCGAAGTGGCACCAACATGGCTTGTAGGCTTGATTCAGTGAGTCTATGCAAAGTCTTTCGAGCATTTCAGGTCGACAGATCTTCTTTAGGTCTTGATACCTTCGTTTCTATTGTCAATTTCTGAAGAGGAGCACTCTATTTATAAATACTTGCATCCAATTGGCTAAATAGAAACCATCCTAACCATTCATCTTGATTTTTATGGATAATTACCTAATTTTATTCGTAGATAATATCCATTTATGAAGATATTCTATAGCTCCCTAGATTCTAATAGATAACATTTGCTTTTTAGATAATATTCACTAATTAGAAATACTGTGTAACATCCATATTTTCTATTGATGCAATATCATGTATTTATCTGTAGAGGATATTACATATATTATCTAAAATTATATTTATTTATTTCAAATAATATTAGCAATATCGATTAACCTCATTATTTTATTTATATTGCCAAACATTTTTTATTACAGTTTTTGTGTTTCTAGAAAATTATGAAATTTAATTTATTCGAGATTTTAATGCCACATTGAATCGGGCATATAATATATATGAAAAGTGAGGTGATAATTTGTGATTGACTGTAAATTTTTTAGTTTTATGGAGCCATGTTTCAGATTTTTTTTTTAATCTAAATGTGAAAAAATGGCAGGTCGGTTTTGGGAAAAAAGTCGTGATTAGTTTCACGATTCTATCGGGGAATAATTCTGTGAGGGGATCTCCTCTTAAAATTTTCACTAATTTTTTTATTCTTGCTCATTTTTAAATTTTTTTTAATAAATCTTACAAAATATTATAAAATTTTAGGAAACTTAAAGCGTTTTTCTGGATTTTATTTTTAAATTTTACAAAATTTCTATTTTTTCTTAAATTTTTGGAATTTTAGACCTATTATGATTAGTTAATTTTTTTAAATCTTAATATTATATTTTTTTCAAATTTTGTAATTTTATATTTTTAAACTTTTAAAACCATTTTATAAAATTTTTATTTTAAATTTTAAATAAATATTTGGGATGAGACAACCACCTAGTACTATCACATTAGCAACGGTTTATGACATTAATTGAAAAAAAAAACTAACAGTTTATAATAAAATGTTATATTTTATAAGATTTCGTTACTTTTAAAAAATTTTATACTAAAATTTTATGTTTACAAATTATTTTATACAATTAGGGTAGTTTTCATCCATGATATAAAATTTGAATTTCCCACCTCAGACTTGGCCACGACTCAACACGATAAAACCGTGTTTGTGCCAGGGATAATTGGACCACCTTCTTACCAAAATTCTGAACATGTCAATCCCACATCAGATGAATTCAGATCTGGAAGCCCTCACCCAAAAAAATTAAATAATTAATATAAAATAATGCAATCACATTTTTTCTTAAGTGAAAATATAAAAATTAAATTATAAAATAAATTATCATGCTAATGGACCAGTTTCTTCTATCCCCACAAGACAATATGTCGTGTAGTGTTGTCAGCATGGCCGGTTCCGGTCCGGGTCAAGACGGTTCATCAACCGGCTTAGCCAGGCCCCACCCGGACCGAAAAGTAAATGGTCTGGTCCAGTCTGGGTTGACGGTTCGGACCTAGATGAATCGGTTGGGAACCATCATGCAAACGGGCCGGTTATGGTCCGATCAGGGCCAGGCCAATTTGAACCGGCCATATTTATTTTTCTTTCTTTCTTTTTTTTTGAATTTTTAGGTATTATTTAGGATTTTATGTATTATTTTAAAATAAAAACAAAAGATTTCATTATTAAAATTTGAACCCAAATTTATTATTTGAAAGTCAAGAATCTTAACAATTGGACTAATCATATTTTACTTATATTTTTACATTCATTATTATATAACTAATTTGATTAAGGTATATTTGATTTATACCATTTTTAAATAAACTTAAATTATTTATTTTTGAATAAAATTAAAAGATTATATTGTAGGTATATATGGTGTATTTATAGTATTTTATATATATGATCAATATTTATAATATTTTAGATGTAATATAAGTTAAATAATAATGGAAAAAAAAGGGAGAGAGAGACGTTGAGGTTTGGGGGGGTGGGGCCCACATGGGCAAATTGAATCGACGGTTGACTTTTCAATCCCTTATTTGGTGGAGCGTGGGGCCCACATTGAACGTTGGCTTTCAATCACGTCGCAATCTCTCTTTTTTTTTTTGGTGTACCGGTCCGGGCCGGTTCCGGGCCAGTCACGGTTCGGGGCCGAAAAAAGGGCCGGTCCTGTTCTGGTTCAACGGGTCGATTTTGTCGACCCAACCCGTAACCAGGTCTCAACCCGTAGGGGTCGGGTGGGTTACGGTTCACAGCCCGTCCGAGCCGGTTCATGGTTCACACGGACCAGTTCCGGGCCGAACCGGCCGATTAACAACACTACCGTGCTCTAATTGTATCTTATTAGGCTTCCTTCTTATTGGGTCCCACTGGCCCCACCTCGTAATCTTAATGGACCGGGCCGCCTGAATTGCTGCCACTATACACAGGACCAAACCTCCTAAGTTTTATCGAATCCGACCCGAACCAGGCGGATAACATTATTTGCCGGGCCTGTCCCAATTCATCCCTACCCTCTTTCGACATTTTCGAAGCCCATTGTCTTCTCTCTCGCATTCCAATTCGTTTCCTTCTGCTCCTCTTCCCGCCCAACGAGCTTCTGCGCTGCTTCAGTCCGACTTTCTCCTCTCTCGTCCTCGGCGACCTCTGTCCGGATTGCATCCGCAGAACAGCAGCGTAGCTTCTTCGGCTTATGCAGCCGCCCTGTCATTGCTGAGCCGAAAATGAAAAGTGAACAACCTACGCGACAGCCTACGTTTTTAGGGTTTTGCATGTAAGTCTATAGTTTCTACTGGCCATGCTGATTAGCGAGCTTGTTGGTTGGTAGATTCATTTTTACTGAATTGTTCATCTTGACGTTGATTTGGTGCTCCCCAGCCAGGCAGCTCATGTGAAAGAGGCAAACTGCTACAATTGATTGTTCTTAGATTCTCAACTGCCCCACAATTCGCTGGAGTTAGATGATTCGCGTTTTCCATCTCACAATTTGATAAAATTATCTCTTTGGTGAAGGAAGATAAAGTTGTTACTTAGCACTTCATGGCGGAGATATAGCGTTGTGAGATAATGCGATTGGTAGATACAGATGATTATGGACACATTTTAGAGTAAAATGAACATGGAGGCAATGGGAAGGATGGCATCAGGCTCTCGTTCTAAAACCACTGGATCCACATCGGCATTGAGACCCAGCCATCCGAAATGGTCTCCTAGACGAATGGTTATTGGATCTCCTTCCGCCTCTTCGAATAAATCTGTAAGCGCTTTAATGGTTCTTTCCTTTCAACTGTTTGTTTTATTATCATGTGCGACTGAGCTGAAAACACTTTTCTGTGATCGCACAGGTGTTCTTGCATAAGTGGTGGCTGGAGAAGGTGAATGACAAGGATTTAGCTGTTGGAGGCTTCACTCAGAAAGAGTACTGACCTCTTCCTCATTGCATCCTCGCTAGTTTGATAATGGTAAATGTGATATGTTTTGAAAAAATGAGTCTGGTGCAATGGTACCACTCTCGACTCAGATTCAAGAGGTCCTGGGGGCTCCCCGTGTTCCTTTATTCTCTCTTCCTTTTATCCTATTTTAGGCCTATATGCCTCATTCGCACCCCAAAAAAATGTGATATGTTCCATGTAAGGTATGGTAAAGCAGGCAACACTGATATCTGGGAATTTGCATGGATAAAATCAAATTTTGATAGATAATCTACACAATAGTGGCATTCATGCTTTTTTATTTGCCAGATTAACAAGGTAATATACATTCTTTTGTGGCCATGTATATCAGGCTTTCCGTGTAAACAGTATGCAGACATGATCAACAGCTAACATTTTCAATTGTCATACACATGCTGCGTGCCTCCTTTCTTGACTCCTGCTTCCGATTGTTGAATAAGTTGTTGAAATATCGCATCCTCTTTATTGTCTCTTTAAAGCTCCTAACTTAGTTCTGAGGTATATATGAAAACATTTCTACTTTTGTTTCCAAAAAATTTGGAGCTTTAGCAGAGGACTTGGAAACACAAATCAAGGTTTCTTGGTTTCAAGAATCAATTGAACAAAATTATTACTAGCCAACCTCAAAATCAAATTTTCTAATTTAAGTTTTGTGTCACCACAGGTGGGAAGACTTTTTCAATTTGCTTATGGATCTTTCAACTGAAGTTCGATAATAAGACTTTAATTGTCATTGTGTACTTGCTGTTAAATGATGTTGCCTAAGCAGTTTTTCATTTGCACATAAAACTGCAGTCAAAGGGTTAGTCTTTTCCTCTCCGCAGCAATTATAAAGAGGCATGACACTACAACCCTGGAGACAGCAGATGGCATGACAGTTATGTTCAGTGGTTTAATTGATCAACTTCGCACAAATGAAAACGGATTCCCAAATGAGGTACTTGGCAAAATAACATACATGTGTTCCTTGCAACGCTCTATTTTTTATTAAGAACCCTGGCCGGACATGTTTGACCTAAAAACTAGTATCTTTTATTTATCAGTTTCTGCCCATGGATGAAAAGTGGTGGCACGCAACGGTAGAAGATAGTTGTATTCTTTGGGTTGCGACGAAGTTGTTGTTTTAGCCATGGATCATTCATTTAAATGTCTTTTATCAGGGTCACACTTAACAAATTTCTTCTTATCTTACGGTTACAATCAAGTTATTGATAGTTAATTTTATAAGCTACAATTCTAGTCTTAACCCAATTCACTGTTCTAAGTGCTTCAAGTAAAATTGTGTTCATGTTATGAAGTGTTGAACTGAACAGGTGTGCCGCAGATTCATGTTGGGATTTCCATTAGATTGGGAGAAATATCGCAATATCTTCACAAGGGAAAACTTGTCCAGGGATTTTACCTCTGATGAATACAAATTGCATTCGGGTGATTTCTCAAATGATCTCTCATCAATTTCTCTAGATGATGTCCCTGTGGCGAGGATCCGTGACCTTATGTTTGGTTTGGGAGACAGCGATAATGATTTGCTGATGAAAACCATATGTAACGATCTGCTGAAAGAGCTTGGTAAAACTCCTCAAGGAGCACCAGCTAACACTCCGACAAGAACAAAGAGCAAGACAGACAACAGGAGAGGAGCGGTGGATGAGAAGCGAACCAAGCGCAAATTTTCTTCTAGTGTTGAGCAGCCAGACGAGGATGAGAAATGGTTCTCTAGCATAGAGAATGATGTGAAAGAGGGACGGGGGAGAAGCAATAGAAAGTCCAAGGCAGAAGCCTCTGCTACTGCTTCCTCTGGCAGCGGTATCAACTTGACAAGAGGTGTTTCTACAAGAAGCATGACGAGACTGAGACTCCGGAGTGGGAAGGAAGTGAGCAATTTGGTACAGTCGCCACCATGAACTGCAGATGAAGCTAGGCTCAGGTTCGGTGTGTTTATGCTGCCCTGGATGTTCAGTTTTGGACCTAACAATGTAAAAATTTGATCAAAGTGACTGCAGATCATGGGTGTTTTGGCTTTTCACTTGGCTCGTGAGCCACTCAAGGCTAGCGTCTCCCCGAGCCCATAGTGGTGCTGCGGGCTGGTGAACCCATAAAAAAATATGAGCTGTGGGATTGTATAGTCTATGCTCTTATCTTGCCTTTCCTTTTCCTAAAACAAACACTACCAAGGAAGCAGAGTCCAATTGCAATGAGAACCGGCTGAAAATGGTCAATTTCCAGGAAGATTTCACAACGGAATGGCTCCATTGGCAAAGAATGTATCAGGATTCAGAGATGGAAATGAATGGATAAAAGAAAGAGAACCAATGCAATGCAGATGTTGCTGGAGAAGAAGTACGAGAAACAATGCATGCTACCTGCTAATGTTGATGTGCTAGATTCATCTAATCAGGGTTTCGACATATAATTAATACTTATATGATTAAATTATCAAATCTTAAAAAAATTTTAATAAATAGTAAATTTAAATTGGAAATAGTGAATTTTAATTAGACAAATATCTCACATTGATCGCTGCACTTGAGACTTTCTCCTCTTTCTTCTCCCTCTCTTTTAAAAAAAAATATATATATATATATAAGTAAAGGTTTATGTAATTAATGACAATAGCCTTCAATGTCAAAATTTGATCAGGAATGATCTAAATCACGAGCTTTTAAGGTTTCCCCATCTTATTATCCATGTGCATTTCGGATTGGAGGCTTTCTATCCATGGAGAAACCTCGGCATACCACACCTGGGCGCCACATTAATTGAATTACGACTAAGGTATGGTTGTTGTGAGGTTTAGTAAAATTCTTCTTCTACCCTTATCCTATTCTATCCTTTGTCAGTTGGTGTTTGACTTGTGTGTGCGAAGCTGCTCTGTGCTTCGGCCTGGAGTGGAGATGAAGCTCGATCACTGCATATCAATGAAAACAGGTATGGAAAAATCTTCGTGGTACGTGTCCCTTGTGTTCCAAGATGCATACGAATCGGTCTCGAACCATCATCCCTTGATAGTTGGCAGGGCACGGTTGGGCTCGAATCCTCGCTATGCTGAACCATGATGCTGGAGTTTTCTGCTCTTGAATGCTCATTCAAGGCATGCTCGATTTGCTCGAGGAAGATGTCGGTATTCGGATCTTTACTTCCATTAATATTAAACAACAAACAGGAAAAAAGAACTGATGATCAGAGAAAACATCGAATAAGATAAGCAAGATGGTCTGATTATGCTGTTCACTCACGATTATCAACCAGTGAATTGTACCAGGCAGAATTGTTCATCAAGCATCGTTAAATTCCGCCGGATCAACGGGAATGAATGTGGAGTAACCATATAGGCGATTATAACCATCGGAACCTGATACAGCAGGAATGATGGGTGGGCATGGCAAACCCCGTCGTGTCATGTCTAAACATGTCTGGTTTAGAAACTCCGATAATCTTAATATGATACATTTATTTTTTCCGTCTAAATGGGTTCGTGTCTAAACCGAATTGACTCATTTAATATAAAATATCGACAACATATAATTATACTCTAATAACATATAATACGATTACAAAAGTAATAATATTTATTGATAAATAGTATAATAAATAAGCAAGATTAATCAATTATTGATCTTATAACATCATTTTTAAGAACAATGATACATAAAATGAGTATAATATTTTACATATCATAAAATTTTCATATATAAATGTATTAAATGAGTTAACATATATAAATAATGAATACATCTAATAAACGTGCTTAATCTCGTCGTGTTATACAGGTTCAAACCCATTTAAACATGTTTATTTATCGTATCTGTACAGGTTCATGTCTAAATAGGCTCAACTCAAAATCGCCTGTCTCCGTATCGCATCGTGTCAAAAATTACCAGTCCTAGTGATGGGTGGGTCGATGATTGCGGATAGGGATCGAGCCTTGTTGATTATATAACACAAAAGTCTAATCTATTAGGAGATAATACCGGTTGGGAACCAGGATTATTATTTAACCCAGCAGACGCGGGATTTAACAACTGAGACTTCATCCCTTTCTCATGGCAAAGACACTCCAGAAACACCGATGATCTTGACTCCTTAGGAGAGAGCCAATGGAGCCAGCATGAATTGGGAGCCTCACTCCAGGACTATTGATTAACTAATTAATTAATTTTCACAGCCAAGTTAACCAATTCCAGAATGTTGCATAGCAGGAAGGAAGGAATAGAGGACTATTCAGGATGATCAAGCGTGATATGAAAGCTCACAATCCTTGAGGTTCCTGCCAGCCAATGTTATCTCTGCTCCCTCTCTTTCTCCGATCACTGCTGTTTGTAACCTCCATGCAGGCATGGATCTTCGTTTCTCGAAAGGAATTCTGCTCATGGAATCGGGTGCCGTCATCATTGTGCTTGAGGTAGTGTATGTTTCTACTGAATCGTGAGGTGACCAGGCTCCTGCTCTTAATTGTGTCCCGACCAGTTGAGTAGCTGCATGATTGTCCCGACTGTTAGATGCAGCTCTGTCAAACAAATTGAGACAAACGTGAATTAGGAGGGAGGGGTTGATCCTCTCTCTCTTGCTATATGGGATGAAAAGGTACCAATCGGATCGCATCAAGTTAGAGAATGACAAAATCATTAAAGCAACCACAGCATTATTATGAGTTTAGCATCATTTAAGAATTTTGCCAAGTCATCAACATTTCTTTTGTCAAAGATCACTGCTCACAAACATCAATAAGTATTAAGAAGGGGCTATAACCCACCAAGGATTGTCTACGTTCTTTACAGAAAATTAAAATTGTTTAACTATATAAATTTAAGCACGTTTTAGCGTTCTATAATTCCATCAAATGAGAACTCTTCCACGCACTAGACAGAATAGATGAACTTACACCCGCCAAAAACCAAACAGGATGGCATGTATCTTCCAAGAATTCTATGCTCATAAAACCTCTGAATACCCTATTCCTTTTAGTCTTCCAAAACACATGCACAGGCTGTGCAAGTTGACAGCAAGAAGATATTAAAGAAATATTGTCACCAACCCAAAGATGAGAGAATAATTTAAGAAAAGCGAGTTTTTGCGTAAGGAAACTCACAATACTCCATGTGCTAGCATTGCATTCCTGGCTTAACCTAGAAGAGTCTCCATTCCGATTGCAGCAACAGCAAAAACATCCTTCATTGTTTCTGCCAAACAAACTAGCAGCAGAGGAATCTGTTTGATAATCAGAGAAACTCTCCTTTGAGGGCATCAGCCTCTCTCATGGGGACCACTCTTAGAGCTTGCCTTCCAAGCACCTCCAACTCGGCTAATAATCAGCTCAAATCTGAATAATAAAGTAGAAAACTATAAGGACAACAACCTACTGAAAATGGCAACAATTATGAGATTTAACCTCCTATGTATTCTTTATGCTAGAACAGATCCATACTAATATGAAAAACAATACCTCCAGCAAGCTTCAGATGATCCTCTACTCATAAAGAGTGATATAACGCGCTGTCGACTGATAAGTGTCTGATATTCATATAATTAAACCTTTTCTGAACACATGGCATCACCAAGTCAGAGGAGCTGTTATCACTGGCTCAGTTTTCATCAATTCTCTCCACTTCTGACTGCAGAGCTCCTTGTAGATGAAGATAGTTGACAGCAGTGCTCCTTGCAGATGAAGATAGTTAACCTGTTAACCATATGATTACTATCTTTTCATATATATTTTGGCTTGAAAATATTTTTCAAATATAGGCAGCTCCAAAAGGTGTACTGTAGGTAAATCAGCAGATGACTTACAATGTTTCTTGCCTGATAACCTATTTTTCTTCAGTTCTCTACAATGACAACAAAGCTTTAGCAATGTAAGTTTACAAGAAAGAAACTAACTACAAGTCTGTCGTAAGTTTTTTTTTTTGGATAATAAGGCTGTCATAAGTTAATTCAAAGCAACTCCAATATACGCAAATAAAAGGTAAAAAGAGACGAACCATCTGATGAATGCTGTCTGAGAGAAGCAGGGCTTCCTCCCATTTATTGATTCTGATGAGCCCTCTAATGAGATGCACAAATGTAGTCAACTCTAGCACCCCACCCCTTCTTGTCAGGTCAGCATAAAGCTCAAAAGCCTTATCAACTTTATTCGCAAGTGAAAGGCTTTCGATAAGAGATGAATAAATCTTCTCATAGCTATTTGAACAATAAAATGAAGATGATACAATCTCTTGATGGAGTTCGAGGGCCACTTCTAGTCGCCCTGCCTTGGCAAAACTATCAATCACCACTTTGTAAAACGGGATAAGAGGTACAGAATCCTGCTCACTCATATCCTCTAAGAGCCCAAGGGATGTTATGAATTCCCGACTGAAACCCTCAATGACCTTTCGGTACCCAATCACATGTTTTGGCCAATATGTGAGCCTCATCTCCTCCAGAAGTCTATAAGCATCATCTAGAAGGCCAGCACCACAACAGTGGTTTATCAGAACTCCATAGGTGACAAAATTGGGAGCACAACCCTTAGAGCTCATCTGCTCCAAAAGATCAAGTCCCTTGCTGATTTGGCCTACTTTACCAAATCCATTAATCAATGCAGTATACGTAACGACATTAGGATGACACCCCTTTTCTTCCATCATCAACATGAGCTTGAATGCCTCATCAGTTTTCCCAGCCTTACACAGCCCGTCAATCATTTGAGTGTAGATAACAACATTGGGAGCACACGAATTCTCAAGCATTTTCGAGAGGACTTTTAGCGCAAGATCAAGCCTTTTTTCCTTGAATAACCGATCAATCAAAGAACCATAGGTATACAAATTCGGATTATATCCACGTTCCGACATCTTAGCAAAAACTTCCTGGGCTTCGTCTAGCCTCCCAACCTTACAGAACCCATCTATCAGCGCATCATACACAATATGGTTTGGTTCACAACCCACCATTTTCATGGCATCCAGTAGCTCACGGGCTTCTCTTACCCTATGGGCCTTACAAAGGCCATCAACTAAAGCTCCATATGTAAAAACATTTGGTTCCTTCGGGTTCAGGTCACTATTGCTAACCCTAAAATACAAATCTATATCAGCAATCTGATCAGAATTCCCTCTCATTTTTGAGTATATCTGGCAAGCTCGATCTGTCTCACCAGCCTTAAAATAACCGTCAATTAGAGCACTATATGTGATGATATTAGGATAGATGCCTTCTGATATCATCAGCTCAAAAAGTTGATTTGCCCGAGAAATTTTCCTGGCTTTTAGGTGAGCATGTATGAGGGCAGTGTATGTAACAACATTAGGCAGACATCCATCTCTGACCATTTCATTGAACCAGTCATCGGCCTGTTCAATTAGCCCAACCTTGCAAAAGCTATCAATTAAAACTGTATAAGTATACACGTCAGGAACAAAACCGTTCCTCTTCATTTCCTCAAACAATGAAAAGGCCTTCTCTACTTTTGCAGCACCACATAGATAACCAATAACTTTGGTGTACGTGCTCGTGTCTGGTATGAAACCTCTACGCATCAATTCCCGAATAACTGCATGTGCCTTCTCAAACTTTCCTACTCCGCAGAGACACCTGGTGAAATTACTCACATTTATCTTATTCAATACAATCCCAGCATCAAGCATTTCGCTGTAAGCTTTCTCAGCTAACTCCATTTCATGAGAACCAGGTAACTCCTGATTACCACATATTCCTCCAATCAATATGTTGTACACTACATAATTGGGGCCGTACCCACATCTGACCATCTTCTTTAACAGCTTATATGCATAAGAGTAATCTCTCGATCTGCAGAAAGCATGAACAAGAGAATGGAATAATTTGGGGCTAGGGTAACAACCTTCGGGGATCATCATGTTGAGGACTCTCTTACACCGGCCTAACTCTCTCTTTCTCAGATATCCACTAAGCAAAACGCTATAAGTTACAACATTTGGGATGCACAAACTCGAGCGCATCCTATCCAAGAAGCTCATGGCCTCATCAAAAAGTAAGGCTTCACACAACCCACATATCATTTTCGTATAGACTATTGTATCGGGCATGAAATCTTCTCTCTCAATCAATGCTAGAGCATCCCTCCACTTCCCCACCTTACAGAGCGAATATGTGAAAAGCCCTATTGTTTGCACATCCATGCGAAACCCCGAGTCCCTCATCTCCCTGTGGACCAAATGTGCAGTGTCTAACTTACTGGCTCGAAGGAAAACTTGCACAAGAGCATTATAAGTTGCACGAGTTGGCCGGTAACCAAGATCCTTGAGCCTCCCTAGCTCTTCCAGGGCAGAATTGCAAAGCCCATTTCGGCAACATCTTCGAACCAACACATTGAGCAACTTGCCGAGAACCTCCCCATCCTCGCCCTTTATTTCTCTCAAGAATGAATCAGATATTCCCTCATTGTTATCACCACAACTCAAAGTCTCTAACAGGGCATCATATACAGCAGTGGTATGAGAATACCCTATCTGTCTACCTGCCCATGTAAAGAACTTAACCCCCAATTCAGGGCTCCGCAATGTACTTAAGACCTCAATTACAAGAGATTCATTGAGCTTACCCCTGTATTGCCTAAGAAATTTTTGAGTTTTGTCCCCGAGCCCATCGCCAATATCCCATATTGTATTCGCAATCGCAGCAGCGTCATCAGAGGACATACCTTGATGGAGATTTCCAGCAGATGGACCACTACCCTCATCAGGACGTGAGATTGAGTCAAACAAGAACTTGAATTCCTCGGCTGAAACTGCCTCCACATGTGAACTGGCGATTTCCTCATCAGGATGGATCAACCCTTCGAGATTATCGGAAGATGCGGTAGTTAGGAATCTAATATCAGTGAGAATCACACTGGAAGTGCTGGGGTTTTGGTTAAGGAAGTTAAAGGAATGATTTTGGGGAGTTAATGGGGGAATTGAAGTGAGAACAGTGGAGGGTTTACGTTCGAAGGTGAGCGTAGGACGGGGAAGCAACGACCAAGAGAAGAGATGTCTGAGGGCATTCCTTGTCATATCCAGAGGACAGGAAGGTGGATTCTTGAAAGACTAGGGTTTAAGTAGGGGATTGCAGGAAGACCACATGGCCTTGGCCACGGGCTGGTTTGGGTCCAGACCGGCCGCCTGGACAAAATCGGAACCAGCCTCGAACTGTTTCCAAACCGTGAGATGTAAGGTTTAGGGCCGGTTCCACCGACCTCAGAAATCAAACCCACCGGTTCCGAACCGAACCCCCCAATCATGTCATGCCAGTCTAGCCCTTCCTTATCATTTTGTGTGGTATAAAATACGAGATTGTTGTATAAACTATCGTTCAAATTTTGACACGTGTAAAGTTGATCATCAATAATTGTAAAAATTTTACATGTGTTAAGAGTTTAATTATGATTTACACAATAAACTCGTCATATAAATTAAGTTTTATTTAATATTAACAAATATTGAATAAGTCGGTTCAGAACCGGACGGACCGTAGTTCCGAACAGCCCCTGAACCGTTCAAAGGAAGGTTCAGGACCGGTTTCAAGGGGGGCCACGGAATCGAAACCGGGCAGTTCTGAAATCATGGCCAGATCTAAGACCACAGCAGAAAGGGGATTTTCTTTTTCTCTTTCTTTTTATTTTTCTCTTTCTTTTTATTTTTTATTTTCATTTTTTGTTCATCAGTTTTTTTCCTATGAAAATGTTAATTTTGGTCTGTTTTATTTGCACCATGTTTATGATTCAATCTTGTTTCGTTTATAGGAATGAAATAGATATGAAATAAAATAGAGAGGGAACAAAATTAAATGAGAAAAAAAATATTGTTACTTGACTAAAAGAAATAAGAGTGAAATGAAATAAAGTATTTAAAATAAAAAAGATAAAATTACTCTTATTATATATTAAAAAATAATCAAATATGAAATTAGAAAAGAGATAGTGTTTCGAGTTCATCATGATAAAATATAGAGTAAATTAACCTACTGAAAAGCTAAAGCCTTGTTATGGGTGGGTAGAGTTACATTTATTAATTTAGCGTTAAATAGTATGCTAATTTACTCAGTGGTTGTGTTTAGATTACCGAAAATTGTGCAATAAAATAGATCAATTAAATAGAAGATTTTGGTGGGGGGAAATGGATAAAGAGGGAACTTACTTTTACATCAATGGCTTGGGATAAATTGTGTCAACCGAAGCAATATGGTGTTCTTGGACTTTAAGAGAGTTGAAAATTTTAATAAAGCCATGATCTCTAAAATGGCTTGGAACACAACCAAACACTTATATAACTTGGCTACGAAAATTTTAAAATTGAAGTATGGAACTATCCTACAACCAAAAAGAAGTAACATGTCTTCAACTTCTTTTTATTGGAAAAGTATTCACGTACGTAAGTATACTTTTGATAAAGCTTGTTGTTTTTTGATTGGAAATAACAATGTGGTCCAAGCCTTGGATACCTGGAAAAAAAATCTTTATCGACTAGTCGCTAAGTAGCATACAGGTAAATGATGGGTTGAAAGTAAGAGATTTGATAGTTCATGAGATTAATGAATGGAATTTGCAAGCTCTTAGCATTTTCTTTGATGGGAACACTGAGCAAAACATTTTGAAAATTTATATTCAAAAAAACCAAGCTGATGATGAATTGGTTTGGATTAAGAGTCCCTCCGACAAGCGTTCAGTTAAAAGTTTTTACCTAACAGACAAGAACCAAGATTTAAAAAGTTCAGGAAGTGTTTTGAAAATCACTATGGAAAACAAGAATTCATGAAATATCCAAACTTTGCTTATGGAGAATAGCATCCAATGGATTACATTGGGCAAGTGACATGGAGGATCCCTATCCCCCTATACTTGTTTGGGTCAGATGATTTAGCACACCTATCGGAGAGTGTAACCTTGTGTGAATTGCATGGAGGGAATCCCATTGGAAATTTTGAATCTTCCTCAATTGAATGACATATCAAATCTCATGAATTTATGTAGCTTCATATGTAATCAGACAAGTTTCCATCTGTATGGTGAAGAGGAAAAAAAGTATTTTTTGTTTGGAGCTATACTATGTTATTACTTATGGAGAGAGACATTTTGTTTCATATGAAAGTTCTTTTAGGCTAATAACCTAATTAGATCTGAACTTTAGTCAAATTGTCACTTTTGGCATAAACTTTTTCACGTGGCTAGAAAAATATGAATTTTAAAACATTTGTTCCGCTTAGCATACAGTTACAAAATTCATTAAAATTGACGGAATTTGCTAACTTATCACATTAGGTTATACATGTGGCAAACGAAGAGTAGGACAAAATATCATTTATGTCCAATAATTAAACTTTTTAAATTTAAAAAATAAAGGGCACTCACGTAATTTCATTTGTTGAAAATCTCCAAAATAAAAAATTACAATGAGGACATCTATTATGTTCTTCAGTTTAGCCCTAATTCATTTCTCCCATACTCGAAAACTCTATCTTTTAATTGTAATTTTTTATTTTAGGGATTTTCGATGAATGAAATTATGTGGGTGCCTTCCGGTTTGAAAACTCAAAGAGTTCAATTGTTGGGCATAAATGACATTTTGCTCTGCTCGTCCATATGTCTTCGCCACATCACTTTTCGTCTGCCCTATGCATAACCTGACATAACAAGTCAATAAATTTCGTCAATTTTAACAAATTTTGTGACGACATACTAAACATGATAAATGTTTTAAAGTGTGTGCCTTCTTAGGTCAAGCAAAAACGGTCATGCTAAAAGTGATAACTTGGCTAAAATACAATCATAATTAGGTTATTACCCCAAAGTTTTTTAGAGCATACTAGAATTTTTAATGACAATGAAGGGCAAGTGGACAGGTGTTTGTAGGTTAGGAGCTATGATGCTAGAAGACACAAGACATGCAATAACACACATTGAACTGGCAGCACAATGGCTGCTACTCGCATATTCATTGATGCAGCATATTCAAATGGAAAATTGTGTCTGACAAAGATGGTAGTACAAGGAGATAGGGTAAACTTGTCATGGTTCGTTAATGAAGCCACGATATTAGTAGCCCGAGTTGAAGCAAAGGCTCTTATATTAGCATCTCAAATTGCACAAATCAGGAAATTAAGAGTAAAAGTGAGTGCCCATGGGATAGCGAATGGATTATATATGATTTTAGAGAAGTTATGCTAATTTTCATTTTTGGGAGTGCCAACGGATTAAGAGAAAGATGAATGGTTTAGCACATAGATTATGTAAATGGGGGTAAACACATAGGTAAGAGTTTGTACATTTTTTAAGGGTACCTGAACCTATGTTTGTATTGGACTTGACTTGGTGATGTTAATAATACAGTCATTTATATAATAAAAAAAGGTCTTCTTTCTTACAAAAAGCACTCTATCGAGCCACAATACTTTGTCGGAGCTTCGACCACCGCCATCCTAGGCTATCTTGAGAGCCCTCGATTTAGCCTCTGTCCACACCCATAACTCAAGCCACCCTCTTTTTCCATCCCTTTATTTCTTGAGCCACAGAACATTCGTCAATTTGCCCTATCCATAAATTTGATTCTACTCTATATGCAACTAGCTGACAATGCTATTATCTAAAATTTTGTTATCTCATGAATCACCTCTTATAAAATAAGATTAGGTATCACAAATTTTGATACAACTTGATAACGGAACACAATATGATATGATGAGTTAGGATTGAGCTTAAACACATTCGGTATTTAAATAGGTCAAACCCATATAACTAGTATAAATAAGTGTGTTAAATCAATTTAAATTTGGTAAGACACAATTAAATCCGTTTAGCTAAATGTGTTTAACATATGGATATAACTTATTAACTTGTTTACGTAGACAAATGTGTTGACTCAGTACTAGTCTAGATATAAATATTTAAAAATATCTAATTATACGAATTAAACGTGTCAGGATCGTGTTTGAGTTTGACCATTTTGACCCTAACAAATAAATGGGTCCTGTTATAGCTCATTAGTCATTGGTCGAATTTCTTTACACTCGCCACCTTCCCCTCCCCAGTCTCTTAGAAACCGTCGGCGGAGCTTCACCAATTGCTGTATCCTGCAGTCGAGAAATGTGAAAACCCTAACACCGGTTCTCCAGGCTCCGGCAGGAAGTTGCTGAAAAGAGCTCCCTTTTTTCTGATCCCGCGCCTTGCATTGCAGGGGAACGTTCTCTGTTAGGGCTTGGGTGGAGTGTGCGGCTTCGCGCTGCTCATTCGAGTGGGCGAAATTCGAGAATGAGGGCAAAATCTTGTGTGAGTAGGGCTAAGTACTCAAGGACCACCCCTGCCGGTCCCTCCGTTTCCACTTGCTCAAGGCAGCTTGATTTCCACGACCAGGTCGCTCCTTTCACTCGCTGTCTCCGGGTTTATGCTTGTTGAACCTGTTTTAGCACACTTACGGTTGGTTATTATGATCTTTAGTTCGATTTCTATTGGTCGATCATGGTAAAGAACGAGCTTTGCATTGAGTCTTGCCGGTAGAGATGGAGGAAGTTTAATTGTCAGTTCATCATGGATAGTTGCAAGAGCCATGAAATGAAACGGAATCACATATCTAATACAGAGTTCTCGGGTCTTCAGGGAATACGATGAGCCCTGCTATAAAAAAGGAATTAGAGTAGCCATTGTTTGGATGCTTGTCTCCCATCTGATCGATTTATGGTCTATGTGCAGGATGTGTCTGAAATAGATTATGTGCCAGACACATACAGTGATGAAAACGATGAGGAACTGTCTGAGGACTTGCAGCCTGTTGCTCCCCAGAGTAAATCAAAGACAAAGTCGTCTCCAGGGAAGTCGCATAATGGAGGTTCTCAAAACATTACTGACTCGAACTGGTTGGTGAAGAAAATTTGTATACAGTGTGGCCGGGGTGGTCAAATGCTGGTGTGTACTGAGACTGGCTGCCCAATTGCCTTTCACAAGAAGTGTCTCCCCTCTAAACCTAAATTTGATGAGTCTGGAAATTACCATTGCCCCTACTGTGCTTACAAAATAGCAGTTGAAAAGGCTGAAATGCTGAGAAGAAGGGCTATTTTGGCCAAACAGGCTTTGTTAAACTTTCTGGATGCTAGGGTAGGTGATGGCCTTAAGAGGGCACAGAATGATGAGAACATTAGTAGCAAGCAGGCTAGTTTGTCTCATCTAGGAAATCAAAATGAAAGCAATGCTAAGGCAGGTGATGGCTTCAAGAAGGTGCAGAAAGATGGGAAGATTTACAGGAAACAGGGTGCTTGTCGGAGAAACCAAAATCAAGATGATGATGGAGTTGCAATAGAAAATGACGGAGATGATGATCAAGGTACAGATCAAGGTCATTGTGATAGGGCCGACAATGAAGAATTAGTGTCTTCCTTTAAGAAATGTGATGGACGGTCCGAGGATCACATAGATCAATCAGCTTCCCATTCCCGTGAGCAAGATGAAGAAATATTGGGCCGTGAGGAGGATGTGCTGGAACAGGGTTTGGAAGCTGTTGCTCATCAACCAGTAAAGGAAGCATTGGATGCCTGCCATGAATTGATGTTAATTGGAAGTGGAGTGAATCAAGAACCTTCCAATGCTCGTCAGTTCACAGAGAAAACTGTGGGTCAAAGAAAGAGGCAAAAACGACAGCATCAAACGAGGGAAGCTACTAAATCATCAACTGAAGGAGATTCGTCCAAGTTGAAAGAAACAGTTAATATCGAAGTTGAAAAATCTGAACGAGATTTTGAGGCTTCTCACCATAACATCTCCAATAATGCTAGCAAAAGACAGCACGGGACAACACATCCTGAGAATGTTGATTCGCTGGAAAAAGGATCTTCTCAGTTCTGCATACCTGCCAGAAGCCTACATGCGAAAAGGTCAAGCTCATGAAAACATACCAAGATCAATAAAGCATGAGAACATCTAGAAGTCACTAGATGCTGAATGTCTTACCTTGAAAATATGATTATATGCTTGGAATGTTTGATGATTATTCATGTATTTCCAAATTACAGGACAAATGTGCCTGTGACATTTGCTAATATGAAGCAGAAGCATTTGCGCTGGACATCTGAGGAGGAGGAGATGCTAAAGGTAAAACCTTCTGGTGTTGTATCTTAAAAGTAAAAATGAAAAACCAGACATTTTACATACGAAAGTCAATGTTGACAACAACTGCATCATTTGTCATTTTATAATGTGAGATTCTTTTAAGAAATTCTGTACTTAATGTCCTTACACAAGCTTCACTTCAAACCGGACCCAGTGCCAGACAGAAGTGATGTGTTTGATTGAAAGGGCTAATTAACAACTAAAACATTCTCTGCACTAGCAGAACAAATAGATCTCACATTGTGGACTGGCCACTGAGGAATTTCCATCAACAAACTTATGATGTTTTTCCTGTCAATTAGAAGAGAACCCATAGTGGCCAGTTGTTAACTGAAATACAGACTCTTTTAAAAGGCTGGAGAAATTACTACGAAATCAGATGGAGCAGGGCTATTGTTAGCTCTGCGGAATTTAGATTGTCAGGTGCAGGTGCAGGTGCTTGTAGTAGGGGTTATTAACACTGTCAAAGTAAAACTTCCTTCTAATATGAACACAAATAAAAGCACAAAAAATTGACTTCTTTCATAAGCTACTCATTATTAAGATTCTTAACCCCTTATAAAGCAACCGGTTAAAGTGGACTGAGCCTTGGTGACGAATTTGAGTCTAGCTAAATGAATCTTTATCCGTTGCAAATGTGGCCGCACCATATGGGCCAGGTTTACCTATTTATCTTGGGTCTTGTCCAGCCCATTGACCTTAAAGTTTTCTGCTTGACCTTAGACTTCCATGTGGAATACATGGCTCTGATTCTCTATTTGCTTACAATATTCTGCTTACCTTGCTGTATGGAAGAAGTGGATCCTAAGAATGTTCAATTCCATGACATTCAAATGTCTACTCAGGCCTAAGGCACTTGTTGCTATGAAGGGCATCAATGCATATACATTCATGCAAAAAGTTCAATATTTTGCAGGAAGGTGTGCAGAAATTCTCAGGAAGTATCAACAAGAATATCCCTTGGAGGAAAATTTTGGAATTCGGATCCCATGTATTTGATCCAGCTCGCAGGCCTACGGATCTCAAGGAGAAATGGAAGAAGATTGTAGCTAGAGGACACTGATGAATTAACTCGGATCCTTGAAGCGGTGAAAGCAACGGATCTGGGAAAGAAACATTCCAGTGAGTTGTCCTTTCAAGCCTTGTGGAGTTGTCACTCTCAGTCTCTCTGTGCAAGAGGTTTCTCACTTCCATGCTGTAACTTGAACCTTCTCTGTCACAGAAGCGAGAACCATACGTGCCATACACTAGTGAAAATCCATTGCTTACTGGGCCTGTGGCATTTCATTCCCCTACAGAGCATTATGCAGACAGAATAGAAATAGAAGAAGGGATTTCAATTTCCACAGGTGGCATCTCAGAGTTCACAGGAGTATGAAGCAGTTCACATTTGAAAATGAAGCGGGAACCTTCCTCCTTGCAGATGTCCTTAGCCTAGATGGGGTGCTGCTACTTGACTGGAGCATCATTTTGGCCTACTGTAGATGCAGGTATCTTGTCGTCGAACCTGTCTTATCTATTATTATCTGATAGGAAGATTGTTGGCCTGCGGGCAGGTGTGAATCCTCTCATTATGTTCTACTGGGTAGTTGAATGATACGACTATTCAAATTCAACAGGGCAGAGTCGGAATTTCGTTTTTGCGGATCGCAGTGGTCTTTCGAGCCCCGTGAGGCTAACTGATAGGTTCTGTTCCCGAATTGGAATTGAATCGGATAAAAAAATGGTTCAGCAAATTTTAATTGCAATTAATTCGGTTAATTTGTTACACTTACTAAATGCAACAATTTTCTATTAAAATTTGCATTTAATGTAAAAATAACAACTGTTCATGTAATTTAATTTTTTTCTCATATTCTAACAATACTCGAACCACGCACCATTACTAGAAAGGACAAAATCAATAGAGTGAAGGGGAGAGGTGGCAAGGAGATGGAGAGTCTTCAGTGAAACAGTAATATAATACTACACAACTAATACTAATGTGACATATTCGTTAAATCAGAATTTGACATGCAATTAATAATTATATATTTATGGTTATTTAATTCTAAAAAAAATCTTTAAAACATATAAGAAAAGTTATAATAAACGATGAATCATAATTAAAAAAATGTAAATGATAAAAATTATTAAAAATACTAATAAATAACTCTAATTACATAAATATATAAATTGTGGATGAATTTATTATATCAGCATTGACCGTCGAACTCAAAACTTTCATTGACTGACTTTACAGTGATCCTTGTCTAGGCTGAATTTCCATTGACTGACTTTACAGCATATGCCTTGCTACATGAGGTCCTCTTTCGTAGCATTGATCTAGCAGTAGCAATATTTATTTATTTATTCATGGCACCGCGAAGATTTACAGGGTATGCGAGCTAGAAAGCAAAGAGCTAAGAAGATTCACGTGTTCCATTACACCAGAAACTCTTCGAGAAACAGCCTCCCTTTAAATCACAGTCCCGCTTGGGACTAAAGCATCCCTGATCACCGTCACAATCCCGCTCTTGATGAAGTAGCCGTCGGTTTCCCTCGCAGCTTCCTGGACATTGTCCCCGTTGATTATCTGTAAATTATATACATATCATATTAACATATTAAGCATCCATTGGCTCGTGACACATGTCATGTGGTATTATACTCTATCAAGCAGTAGGCTTTCTTTGCTGCGAGAGTATGAAATGATCTTTTGATCTAGGCGATCTAGACAATAGTGGGGCCACGGTTCAGGAACCGGTTGGTTCCAGTTGTACAAGACTTTGGAATTGGCCCTTAACCGCCTTTAGAATTGTTCGAGGATGGTTTGGAATTGTCCGGTTCCTGTTCGGGACCACGGTTCCCGCTAGTTTGATCCAAAAGATCTAGAGAATAGTTGTTCATACCTTTACATTGTCCCCAATCCGAGCATTCTTGTCGATAATCGCTCTCTTGATGTGAGAATTCTTGCCAATGCCGATTGGGACACTGCCCTTTGCAGCAAGGAACCGCCTGTCGGCATTCGTCTGAGCAAGACGAGCAGACAAAGTATTAGCACCACCACATTTAAGTATACAACTCTGCTCCTATTTATGCAGAAGCACTGGAAATTCTGACCAAGCAATGTCCAGACAAGACCTTTCCAAGACACAACCATCAATAACACAAGTCCTACATTAACTTCTTGTGAAGCACAAAAGGGAGTCACCGCTTACCAGCCAACATTTTGTCATTTTCTCCTGAAATACCCATTTCTTAAAGTGCTAGACAAATGTGGAAACAGACCACAGAACACCTCATATATAAGAAGTTTATTCGATCGAGCTTGCAACCTCAGCCTCCTATTACTCGACATTTGGGTCCTGACACAAACCTTAACTAACATCGTGGTCAGGAGGATTTACCTCGTAGTAGTCTGCTCCCATGACTAGAGTATCTTCGATGACTGCACCCTCTGATATGCATGATCGAAGCCCAATCACCGAATGGTGAATCTTGCAGTTCTGTGTAAGAAGAACAGGGCATGAGTTAATTCATACGATGCCAGTTAGGGGTGTGCAAAAAGCCGGTTCGGGGAGAACCGAACCTAAGCAGAACTGGTTTGACCAGGTTCTCCTGAACCAGTTGTATTTTAGTGCTATTATTTGGATGAAGGGTTGTTCAGTTAATTTCTAAACATAATTGGTATGGTTAACTAGTCCAAACCAAATTGAATTGATTTTAATATAATAATACTAAAATATAATTTCAAAACCATGGTTTGAACCAGATTGAACCATTTTAAAACTAATTTGATCCTATTCGGACCGGTTTTGAGCTGAAGCAAACTGTTATGAAACATTCCAATTTGATTCGAATCAATTTTGAATCGAATTGAACCACTTTAAAACCATTCAATTTGAACCGGTTAACTGAGTTGGTTTAACCAATCCGTTTTTTTTCCATACAACCAGTTTCAGTTCGTGCTTGTTGTGCCAAACCAAACCGAACTTGTTCTTTTGGTTCGGTTCAGTTCGGTTCAGTTCGGTTCGATGGCCGAGCCGGTTTTTGCACACCCCTAATGGCAGTTAAATGTTCTCTCCTTTCGGGGAGAAAGCAGATTAAATTTCAAAACCCCGAAAATGGAACGGGGGGCTCACCTTTATCACACAGCCTTCACCAATGACACTATCAGTGACATCAGCGTTTAGCATCTTCGATGGAGGGAGGTACCGAGGCTGGGTGTAGATTGGGGATGACCGATCGTAGAAGCTGCAAGAGAATATCGAGAACAGTAGTTCAGCCAGATCTCCACCAAGGCGATGACAATGGCAAGAATAAAACTTGGGAGCCACGTGTATAATACCATGGTTTATTATTCTTAGGATGTTTTTATTCCATTAAGGTCATGTTTGATATGGGAGAATGGGATGCAATGGAATGGGTTACATCTGGTAGCAGTTACTGGAAAACTAGTGATGTCTTTGTTCATCTAAGGAGTATGGGGGAGTAAAATTGATAGGGTTGGTGAAATGAGCAAACCGTGGCTTGTTTGAAATAAATCTCATCCCGTAAAATGGAGGTTGGGAATAAAATGCGCATTCAAATTCATTTCATTACATTCACACGTGCCAAACGTAACCTAAAGTCTATCCTTTGCTCCACGTGACATAGGAAAATACAACACAGGGCCAGAGGTTACCTGAAATCCGGCACAGGCTTCTTTGTGATCCCGAGGTTTGCATTGTAGAATGCCTCGATCGTCCCGATATCCTCCCAGTACCCATCATACAAGTATGCCTGCACCTGCAGAAAGTTCAAGTAGATTTGCGATCTCTGATTTCATTTCATTACATTCAGGTTGTCATGGAGCAGTCTTCAGAGCATGAAGGAGAAAAGGAAAGTGAAAGACATTTGATTAAACTCCAATGAAAAGAATGTCTTCCAAAGGAACCATTCATCAACTTCAAGTATTTGTCAAAAACGCATGTGATGAGTGAGATACATACTCTCATTCCGATGGAAGTGGCGCCGGGAATAACTTCACTTCCAAAGTCGTTGGCCCCGGGAAACTTCTCCCTGAGAAGATCGAGCATCACATCCTTGCTCACAACATATATTCCCATGCTTGCAATGTAAGGCATCTCCTTCGCCCTCTTGTCATTGAGACCTAATATAGTAGTATCCACCTGCAACATTAGCATATTATGAAAAAGAAAAATGCAAAGAGTGATCACTCTGTGATGAACGATCTACAGTGAAGGGAGATCAGCAGAAGTTCCTATATCAGTCGAAAGTTAGGTGACCTTCATTGCTTTAAGCTGCTCGCCTTTCGGTTTCTCAGCAAACTCGATGATGCGTCCCTCTTCGTCAATCTTCATCAGGCCAAATGCTGTGGCACGTTTTTCATCCATGGGGAGGGCAGCCACGGTGATATCAGCATCGGTCTCTCTATGAGCTTGAATGAATCTCTCATAGTCCATTCTATACAAGTGGTCTCCAGCAAGAACCAAGAACTCCAATACATTGTGCTCCTCAAATAACCAGAGGTACTGCCTCACGGCATCTGCTGTGCCCTGCAATTTCAAAGCCAGCACTTACTATCAGTGAGTGATAGCAAATCCGGGATTCGATAGTCAATGGAAAAAATTGGTGCTAGTTATCAAATCAATTCAAAAACTATCACACTTAAGACCATAACTTGATCTTGAAAACTTTTTCCTTAACAATATGACCCAGAAAACAAGTTTTGGAGAGTGCATTTTCTGCTATTGATAACAACACTCTGATCCCTGTCAAACCACTGCAAATGGATCATTTCTTGACAGAATGAGCATGATGAATATTAAAATAAGAGATTTTCAGCAGCACCGATCAACTTTACCTGGAACCAGTTAGGATTCTCAGGGCTCTGCTGAGCAGCAAGGACCTCGACGAAGCCCTCATTCTTGTAACCACCCATGTTGCTTGCATAAGCTCGAGAGAGGTGGCGGTTCAGGGATGCGGAATTGAACTGGGTAAGGACGTAGATCTTGGAGATGTTGCTGTTCAAGCAGTTGCTAACAGGAATGTCGATCAGCCTGTAGTTTGCTCCCAGAGGAACCGCAGGCTTTGCCCTCTTCTTGGTGAGTGGATAGAGCCTTGTCCCAGCTCCACCTCCCAGTATGATCCCAAGAACACTCTGTATATGGTGAAAAGCACACGGAAGGGAAGCGCCGGCATCAAGGGGAAGGCTCATAGAAGTAACCAAAGGTGCAAGGATTGCTACCAATGTGATATGACAGCACAAACATCGCATCAAATTGTACCAACAAATCCCTTAGAAATGCCAGATATCATCAATATAGACTTCCAAGCACAAAGATAGAGCTAATTTCCCGGGTTTTTGAGATTCCAAATTGTCTTCTTATATTGGATTTCCATCAAGATTCAAGAGTTAAAACACTAAAAGAACAAAAGAAAGAGAGTTTCGTATAGTTAGTACTGTTCTTGCCCATTTACCTGGAGGTCTAGTTTCGATCTCACCTATGGGACTTCCCATGCCCTTTTCACCCCCTCTTTCTTCTACCCTTCTAGGCCTACATGCCGCCTCGTACACCGAAAAGACAAAAACTAAAAGAACAAGTATACTTTTAGAAAATCATTTTGGAAATCGCTTCAGGAAATTGCATTATACTTGGGCATATGAAACACATCTTCGACATAAAAAGAAGCAAGATTTCAAACCACCACCTCCCTGCTCCCGATCACCACCTTAAGTCGCATGATGTCGGAACAATTTGGAGTCACATCTTAAATACGTTCAGTGGAACTGCTGACTGACGATATTTAAAACTGAGTGTTAAATATGTGTTACTAGCAATTTCAGGAAAACATCTCCCTACGGCACACATGTTTTCCCCCGAGTTCTACATGGTTAAGAAGTGGCTCAGATGCAAGAGTTCCCATGGTGGAAAACAAGGGACGGATCTGGAAACTTGGTTCAGGAGGGGAGACTCAATAGGATACTAACATGACAGATTTATGGAGGCGAAATAGGATAGTTAAAAAAAAATTGAACAAAGTTAAAGTAAAATATGTATAGTATACGAAGGATTTTTCCAGAGGTGATCACCCGCACACCCCTAAATCCATCCCAGTGGAAAACACTTGCGAACATGTTATGAGAAGAAGAGGAGAGAGGATGAGGGGAGAGAGAGAGAGCGCCAAGTCATTACGAAATACGAAGAGATATCCACCCAGACTCATTGAAGATTTCAACTCTAGAAACAATCGCAATCACAGAGAAGAACATGGGGCAGCATCCGATCACTGGCAAACCAATAAAGGAATCGAATGAAATCACACGAGCAGCAATGCATTTATATTTTGGGATAGAGTAGACGAGAACACCAACCCGGCTGGCGTCAGGGTCGAGACAGGTCTGGGAGTTGCGGGAGTCAGAGACAGCCTTGGGGGAGACGATCATCGGGGCCCTGCTCCCGGAAGGGGAGGCAGCGGCCACCGCGTCTCTGGCGACGATCTTGTCGCCAGAGAGCTGAGATGAAGAGAACGAGAGGGAGTAGGTGCGGGTGGCGGGCTTCCTCTGGGTCTCAGATTCGGAAGCGGGTGAGGAACTGAGCACGCCCATCGCCACCATGGTCGCCATTGCTGATCCGATCGCCACTCAGCGCGTGGACTCTTGTTCTTGTTCTTCCTTCTGGTGGTTCTCGACTCTCGACTGGGAGTGGGAGAGTACGTTGATTGACTGAACAGGAGTTAGTCTCTGTGGAGCAGGGCAGGGCAGGGCAGGGCAGGAGAGGAAGCTGATATCTGATGGGCCCTGGGGAACGGTTAGTTTAGCCCTTGAGGTTAGCGTCATTTTACGCAATTGACCCCACCTTCAACTATGACCTTTTTTAATCTCCAAATATAACGACAAAAAGATATTTCAAAGGGCAAAATTTTATCAATTTATGCGCTATGATATTTGAGAAATTTAACGAGTCATAATTAATTCAAGCACGAGCTGAGCCGGCCTATTAAGTAGTAAAATTATCCCAATATAAATTTCTTCTCATTTACAATACAATACTTGAACTTGAGAGAAGTATCTTACTAACACAAATTCACGATTAATTCATGTTGGTTAAATTGGGAAATTTTAAGGACCCGTTGACAGAACGTTAAGTTAAGTAGGAGGAAAGGATAATTATAAATCGTTGAATTCTTTTTTTTTTTTTAAATTGAATTGTTAATTATAGACTATTGATTAAATTATGGAACGGTTCAGTGTTTGACGATGAACTATCACCAGTAGGTTCTTACGGAACTCCGTAAACGCTTTTTTTTTTACTTAGCCTATTGATGGCTGAAAATTAAAATTTCAAATTACTTAATTAATTTATCAGTTGTGAATCTAAATTTCCATCTTAGTTTATAAGAGGCGGGAAATCTTCTTCCCTCTCCTTCGTGAACCCACCGGTTTGGAATCGGATCCTCTGTGATGGTCGGATTTCGAAGATGTGAATGTTAAACAGAGAAATGAATTCATAACAACGTCGAAAAAGAAACAAGGAACATGAACTGTCACATGGGCAAGAAAGCATCCTGGCCGTCAGCTTTGCCTTGGTTCAGTCTCTCGCTTGAGTAAGGCCAAATGCAAATTGCTGGGTCTAATTCAGATATGGGAAGTCTAGAAGGGCATTTTCGGGTGATGTCATGTGCAATTTTTTTTTCAAATGATGTACATAAGCGTAAAACAGGTAAAATGAATATAGAATAAAATAGGTACAGGTAATCATATTGGTGAGATCGAACTCGAGACATCTAGGTCACAGAATTAAAACAGTATCAACTGTACTGAGTTTTCTTTCTCAAAATGCAAGTTATTCGATTATAAAGATATCTATGAAAGGACCATGAATAAAAGAATGAGAAATAATAAGGTACGAAAATCCAACCTATGAAGTAATAATTCATAATAAATAACTTTAACAAAATATTTAATAGCTCATAATTATTTTTTTCACGCACTTATCGATGAGCGACTGGTAAGCATTTTTCTCTCACACTTAGCAATTACTCTCTCAGTGGTTGGATTGTAGAATTTCTTTGAAAAACAAAACCCTTCCCATCATTGACAAGAGAGAAGAAAGACACTGAAATCCACTTGGACTGGGGGGATGTAATTTATTTCAGGGGGAAAGAGGTGGAGATTGAGATGGGGCTACCATCCAAGCCCTCAACTCGTTACGTACAGGTTCGATTATGGACCGTTCATTTTTTTTTAAAAAATTTACCCTGTATTTGTTTATATAATATAAGCAATACGATATAATATTCTACTCTACCGAGATTAGACTAATTTTTTAATCACAAAGGAAACTCGTAAATCTATATAAATAATATTATTAATGTAAATCAACTATATTAGTTTTTTTTTATTTGAATCATTAATATCTAAAAGTCCTGTGGACCATGAGTAATTCAACTTGAGTTGGAAAGACCCACCGGGGTATAGCTCTCAAGATGAATTTTTTCTGTACACAAGACTCGAACTCGAGATCTTGCTTAAGGATAAGTTGCAATACTATATATTACCGCATAAGATCCTTTTCTCGCATGGTGCAAATTTATTATCATCTATATATCTATACTTCTATACTCTTAATATACTAAAACAAGGTTACAATTCTTACTAGCCCTCCACATGGCGGCTTTCTAACCCTCCACGTGGCGGCTTCCTGTGAAATTTTCTTTTTCATTTTTTTAAAAAAGTATTTTTGTGCAATGGAGCCCACACAACCCTGTACTTTGTCGCCCTTCATTTCTATGTTTTTCTATGATTTTTCTCCTTCTATATATAGTAAATCTAACATCATTTTAGTTGTTGTTACCATTTTTATATCAAAGACGTAATATGCAGCTATGCTAGAAGTATCTTGCTCTTCATATCACTGTATATTCTCTTTATCAATGTTTTATTTTAACAAATCATAAATATTTATATTATTACTAATCTATATTCCGCTGCGAAATGCGAACTTTACACAGTTATACATAAACTCGAGATAGTTTTAATTTTTTTTCCTTTCCTGATGTGCCAGCTACCACTGTCACTAATTTCATCTCAACAACCCGAATTCTCCTATCTCGTTTTCTCCTCCCACTCCACAAGTGATAATTTTTTTTTTCATTTTAATAATCAAATCCTCATGTTTCTCGACCCACAACTGTGCAACAAAAAGTTTGATTTTTAGACTTTTTTTTTCAAAATACTCCGTTTATTATTTTATTTTTATTTTTATATGTAAAAAAGATGACAGCAGTAGTAGCGATCGAGACACCCCGTTATACAATATTTGGGTTTTTGCATTCAATCGCGAATATATTAGATAAACTGAACAACTAGTACTAACACTAGCTCCCTCAACGTAGAACCACCAAATATCTAATATAGTCTAAAAAGCTGTTATCCTCCAAGATATAGGCTCAGGAGTCTCTGGTGGCAATATTACTCAGAGTTAGATTTAAACATGTGGTCTCAATCTCACTAGATCACTCGGGAGTAAATTTTATACTACTAGACTATTACCATCAGTGGTATTATTTTATTTTCATATGCTTTTTATTATTTTTCTTCTGTGAGTGGTGCTCTAATTACATAGGAAAGGGTGAGATCGATCATTCATTAATAGATAGAGGCAGGTCCACGTGTTCGTACGATATCTGTATGGAAGAATCAACCGTTGAATGTTCTACGCTAATGCCAGCTCATGTAGACCCCATCACATTCCATCAGACAAAAATTTAAATAAATAAACTACAAACATCTCAGAAGATATCATTTTTTTCCTATTATTCTTTTAGGTAATGAAGTTCAGGAAAAAAGGTAAATTGTTGAGTAATATCCCTTCCTTTTTTTATTATTAAAAATATGATAATAGTAGCCGCCATTAGTTAGGCTGCTACATAGTTTTCGAATTTTCGTGTTCATAAGACACGGACTCTCATCTTATTTAAGAAAAAAAGATGCTTTGCCATATCGATAAATCAACATTGATAAGTGAAAAAAAGGGCAAATGACTTTTAATCCTCAATATTTTATACATTTATCATTTTTGTCCTAAATATTTATTTTTTATCATTTATATTCTCAACCAATCGAATTTTTATCACTTTAATCTTTCTGCTAATTTTTTATTCAAAAGATAATTTTTAATATAAATATTTTATAAAAAAAATAAAAATATAAAAAAATCAAATGGAAAGTAGTGAGTATGAGGAGGCTATCCTTGATTAAGAAATAGTCGGTTATTAGCAAGCGTCCCCTCTAAAATTAGGACCAATTCTTGTTCAAAATGAGTCGCAATTTTATAGTAATAGTAATCACCAATCAATTCTCAAGAATAAGTCCCAACTTTAAAGGGTAATGTGGCCACTAGTGTTGTTCTATAGATATTTTCCTTTTCATTTTCGTTTTCTTATTTTTATTTTTATTAAATTTTTTTGGATGGAATATACTTTTTAGATGAAAATTTATTTTATGATTAAAATGGTAAAAATTTGAAAGAAATGATAAAAAAGTCTATTTAGGATAAAAAAAAAGATATCTTTTTCTAAGGGAAAAGAAGGTACCAGTCACTATCGCCCATCAATGTTGCTAGTGATGTAGGGATTGACTTAGGGTGGACGTAGCGGGCGATCGCCCCCTAAACTTGAAAAGCTCTGTGAAATATTATATATATTTTACTTAATTTTATCTAATTTTTATTGAATTGTACATTTTTTTGATAAGTAAACTGAAAATCATTCATTCATCATATAATAACACAGACCTAATATCTGGTTCTCTCAAACGTGGGAGAGAGTCAAAACAACATAAACCTCAATATTACACATCATTCCAACTTGACCCACAAAATGAGCTTCACAGTTCAACTCCCTTTGCACCCATATACATTCCCCCACTTGAAATTTAGATAAAAGAGTCCTTATATCTGAAATGATGCTCCGAATTTCCCATGGTGTTGTGGCAGGATTTGTGATTGTTAAAGCCAACATTTGAGCATCCGTGACAATTTCTATATGTGACCAACCTTGATCCTGCGCTATTTGGACTCCCCAAAGGATTAATTTGGCTTCGACTTGCAACAGGGAAGCGTTAATAGACTTCTTGAACCATGATTGTATATGCTTTTCTTTGTTTTTTGCTATATCTATGAGGCAAGAATTATTAGCTGAGAATGCCGAATCCGTGTTTATCCGAATCCATCCATCTTTGATAATATCCATGTTCACTTGACCATTATCAGGATTTGTGACCTTCTCCTTGAGCCTTTTGTTTTATGTTCCTCATAATCATTTAGGATTTTCTTTGCAAGAAATATAGGATTGGTTTCGCATCCTCAATGTTTAGCCTCATTTCTTGCAGACCACAAATTATACAGAACAATAGCGGCATAGAGAGTCAGATCTTGCATTGGGATTATTCCTCCTGTTACAGTATGTGGAGGATCGATGATAAGCTCTACCAAGTCCATGGGTGAGAGGTTGCTATCATTGAAATGCCACAACCTCCAAGGCGATTCCCTCCATACAACATGATAGCATAAACATTCACTAAATAAATGTTTAAAGTTATCGGAGTTGGTTTCACAAAGGGGACAATTATCACCCTCTATTGTGAACCAGGGGAGGCACTCAATCACTATTCTCCATAAATGGATTTTAAATCGTTTATGTATTTTACAGGACTATAATTTCTTCCAAAATTGCTCATTTGCCTGACTAAATCTACTCTTTTGATCCAGCAAGTAAAAAGATTTTACTGTGTGAGAGCCAGTAATTGATGGCAACCAGATAAATTTTTCTAGTTCTTCGTTCTGCGAAAGCTTAATCTGCATAATATTATGGATTGTTTCTTCATTAAACAAGGATTGTAATAAAGAAATATTCCATCTTTTTGGGGCAACAAGTATCAGTTTAGTGACCTTTAGGTCAACGTCTAGCTGCATGTTGTTACGAGGAAGAGGTTTATAAACATTTTTAGGAATCCAAGGATCCAACCAAACCCCGGTATTTTTACCACCTCCAATAATTTTACATGTTCCTTCCATCAAAGTTTCAAAACAAAATTTTAAATCTTTCCAAGTTCTAGATTCTTATCTAGATTGTCTATTATGTGCCTTTAGGAAATTTTCATAGCTCTTACTGCCAAACCTTGTTTATTCTGAGTTAAAGCCTAAGTTGTTTTGGACACATAGCCTTATTAGAATCTTCTGCTTTCCTAAAGCCCAATCCTCCATACAATCTAGGCTGGCAAAGTTTGTCCAATTGAGTCGGAGCATAGTAAGAACCTTCATGTTCCATTTTGCCCCACCAAAATCTTTTAATGCTTTGATCAAATTTTACTACATATTTTCTTTGGTATTTTAAAGAGAGACATCGTGTATAAAGGAATACTGTTCATAACTGAGTTAATTAAGGTGGCTCTACTTGTCGAAGAGAGGGTTCTAGATTTCCAGGATTCAAGTCTTGATTTTTTGTGCGCTACAAATTTCGAGTCCAAATTATGTAGACAAGAAAAAAGGAATGACAAATTATTTTTGTATTGATTGAGGGGGTACAATTCTTTAGCAGGAGCTTTGCAAGTAATGAGCAAGAAAATCCTCTGATTCTCCTTCTTGGGCTTGTCTCGAACGAGGGCTTGGACTTGCTCTCGATCAAGGAATAGTGTAGATTCGTCGGGGCCTTTGGGCTTGGTTCGACGAGTCCATGGAGATCTTAGACAAGGAGCTTGTGTGGCTTGATCTCTCATGAGCACCGATTCGGGAGTTACTGGGGCCCATGGGCTTGATCCGTTGAATCTGTTTTGTGGTCTCGAACATGGGCTGAAACAGCTTGATCCCGATCGAGGTGGATTCACCGAGGGTCTATGGGCTTGATTTGGTGAATCCGTGTGAAGTCTTCCGAATGTCTTGGAGTGGGTAGAGCTTCGGGAGTTTTGAAGAGTTTGGAGTTCAGCAGAGTTTCTTCAAATTAATTGTCTGCCCCCATTTATGAAGAGGAGCTCTCTATGATGTGTCAATCCCCGTGCTTGAATCTGATTGGTCGATCAAAATAGATCCCGACTGTCCATCTTGATTTTATGGATAATTATCTGATTTTATTTGTAGATAATATCCATCCGTGGAGATATTGCGTGATCTCCCAGATTCTAGTAGATAATATCTACTTTTATTTTAGATAATATATACTAATCGAAGATATTGTGTATCCTCCAGATCTTCTATTGATATGATATCATGTATTTATTTGTACAAGATATTATACACATTATGTGAGACTGTATTTATTTGTTCCAGATAATATCAATTTTACCGATTAGCCACATATATTTTACTGTAGATTATCGATTATTTTCTGATGACACGTGTTGTGTGTTTAAGTATCAAGAAAATTATGAAATTTAATTTATCCAAGACATTAATACGATATTTAATTGGACATTTAATATATCGGATAAGTGAGGTGGCCATTTGTGATTGGCTATAATTTTTCGGACTCTACAAATGCCCCCTCGAGACTTGTACACGACTCGATTTGGTCGAGTGTAAAGGTGGGCAAGTCTCGAAAAACAATTCTTCATTTTTTTTTGGCTGAGCATGTGAGCTTTAATTCTCAACTCAGCACACATGTGAAGCTTCATAATTCTTGAAGTTTCCTTTCTTTCCCTTTTTCTTTTTCACTTATAGAGATCTTCATGACGAGCTTCATAACTTTCTTTGGGAGCTTTATCTTTTGATTATTCCCAAATCTGAAAGATACTCCAAGAAGTCATCTCCTTATGATATCAACTTGAGGTCAAATCTGAAAAGATAATATCGAACTGTCTTGAATATCCAGCAACTTTGATATTCAAATTTAAGAAGACTTTTGCCTTCATAAACTAATTGTGAACACGAGAGCTTTTTGTGATCAGCTCCACCGAATTAAAGGGGGCAGCAGACAAAATTTGCCTCTTCACTCCGTTTAGTTGCATGGCCATGATTTTTTTGAAGCCTCATATTTGGAAGCTGCGCCAAGATAATCTCTAGTCATTGAGTTAATTTTCAGAGGATCCAGCAGATAATTTGGAATTTAATTTCCAAGATCTGATCTTGAATCAGATTTAATTTGCAATCGCAATCTAAACTGACTTCCTCTCTTCAAATCAAGAAGTTTGTTTGCTCTATAAGACCAGTCATGTTTCCTCCATTATTTGACTGGAAGGATCGTGCTTCGCAGTTTATCTACAAACTCTTCCGTGTGTGTTTCTTTAATCTCGCCTCCTTCCATCCCCTTTCTTTTTCGGAGGCCATTATCCGCCTTTCACTGCAGTATTCAAATACGTACAGTAAGTCTTCCTCTCATCGGGATTAAAACGTGTTAATTGGATTTTTTTTTTTGTGTGTTTTTCTAGGACTCCCCCATCCTTCGATTTGCAGGGTGGTCAGAACCGAGTTGGCGAGAAGAAGAATGATCGGCACTACCATCAATTGAGGTTGTGAGTGATCACCATCAAAGTTAACTCCTCTTGTACGTGCTTTTGCAAATCACACAAAGCTTCTGCATTATAATTTTTTTTTTCATGTTTTCAATACACTTTTTGTCTCTTGGACGTAAACATCTGCGATTGATGGACTGGTCTTTGATAAATGCCATAAGTCGTGTCATCTCAGTTTATCTTGCATGGCGATCACTGACTATTGACTTTCTGACATGTAGAAAGACTTCTTCCGTATTGCTGGCAGACACCTTGTTCAACTAGCATAGAAGGATTTTGAGCAACACGATCTTCTGTTTCCAGATTCTCGCAATTCCATCTTGATATATTACCATTCCACGCATCCTGAACATAGCGGCACTATTTCAATAAGAGTTACTCCTTTTTTATGTTCTTGTACACGGATGCGGCCACACACATGGACTACTCACTGTTGCCTTCTTTGGCCAAATCAAAATTGACTTCCCAAATCACCTTTTTTTAGCCATACTCGAATTCCACGGTGGCTCTGCCTATTCCTCCCTCATTGTTTGAGGGAAAAAAATTCGATCTTTTCACCCGTCTAGAGAATTATATCGGTGATCCTTCGTAACAACAGGTGAGATGACTTTATTCCACATATGGTATGGCCCGTAACATTAATTCACTCACTTGCTTGTGATATGGTCGCAGAATAGGAGGGACCTCTACATTTTTTTTTATACTGCCTCGCATCTCCTTTTCTAAACGTAAGGAGACATATATCATGCATGTGTATATACATCTCATGCACGCCAAACTGCATGCATCCATCAAGAGGTACCGATCGGCCATGTGTGTGTGTATATATTCATTGGTCCACCGGAAGCTCTCTATTTTTTTCCTGAATTTCCATACATCCCACAATCGAGTATACCGATTGGCTTGACTCCACGACACGGTCGTCGTTAGGGGCTAATCTGATTTGTTGACTTGATTGCATGGCACAATCATCATGCAAGGTCAACTTGATTCTTTTCCTTGTCGTAACCGCACAACACTATCGTTGTGCGAAGTCGACTTGATTTACTTTTTTTCTTTTCGATTGACTTGATTGTAAGACACGGTCATCATACACAATCGACCTGATTTTTGTCGACTGAACTGCACGACAAAGTCGTCGTGCATGGTCAACTTTATTATTTTTTTCTTTCGATCGACTTGACTGTACGACAAGGTCATCATACATTGTCGATTTGATCTTTGTCGACTTGGCTGCACGACACGGCCGCCGTGCATGGTCGACTTGACTATACGACTCGATCGTCGTACATGATCGGCTTGATTTTTTTTCTTTTCGGTTGACTTGACTATAAGACATGGTCGTCATACATGGTCGACTTGATTTTGTTGACTTGACTGCACGACACGGTCGTCGTGCATGGTTGACCTTTTTTTTTTTGCTTTCAATCGACTTGACTGTACGACATGGTCGTTGTACATGTTCGACTTGATCTTGTCGACTTGACTGCATGACACGGTCGCCGTGCATGGTCGACTTGATTTGATTTTTTTTTTTGACCTTTTTGTTGACTTGACTATATGACACTGTCATCGTACATGCTCGACTTGATCTTGTCAACTTGACTGCACGACATGGTCACTGTGCATGGTAGACTTGATTTGATTTGATTTTTTTTTTTTTGCTTTTGGTTGACTTAACTATACGACACGGTCGTCGTACATGGTCAACTTGACTGCGCGACATGGTTGCCATGCATGGTCGAGGTAATTGTATGACACGATCGTCGTACATGGTTGACTTGACCGCACCACATAGTCACCGTGTTGTGCTGATATGCATTTTTTTATGTCAACTCCTTAACTCTTCTCTCTCTTTTTTTTTCTTTTTAGGTGCAGATGGTGACCATCAAGAAGTTAACGAGACGCAACGAACAATTCCTTTTGATTGTGAACTGTACCGGTGATAAGCAGGAGAATGGGCTTGTTTTCTGTGGATCGACCAAGCATGGGAGGATTTTCTCAGACTTTCACCATCGCTGAAGACCCTGACCATCTGTCAAAGTGGAGTTATGAATCGTAAAGAGGGTCCGACAAGTCTATCAAAGGTTGGTTTCTTTGCTCACCCTTACATAAAGGGGTGCATGAGCTGAGTCCACGTATCACCCTAGGACAGCGGATCATTTCTAATGAAGCTTCTTAGGGATCTTACTTTAGAACTAGTGATGAATTTGTGTACACCCCCAACTTCTGGGAAAGGTTCGAATGCGTATTTGTTCGTTGCGATTAACAACTTCATGGCATTGAACTCAGACATGCAATCAGATGCTCATCATATGCATATGATCGTAACGTCAACGTGATTAAAGCATTCTATGAGGCATGGTGCCCAGATACCAATATCGTGGAGACTTTGCAAGGGTCCGTGCCAATAACCCTTTATGACCTTAGCAAGTTAGGAAGACTTCCAGCGACTGGAGAGCTATATGAAGAGGTGATCCCTGGGCAGTTTGAGCTAACTGGCATAGAAAGAGGTCGCAAGTTCTTACCAGAAACTTGTGAACACTTGTTTTCTGCATTTATCATTCTTTGTGGGTTTAAAGGCAAAAGCACACACATTCTTGTGGCTAAATGGATTGGCTTCTGGTATCGGGGTAGAACCCGCTATGCAAAGCCCCCTACTAGGCAATCTCATAAGGTCCGTCCAAGGGAAACGCATAATCCTTCTGGAGAACATTTTGTGATGGAAGAGTGGAAGAGTAGAATCGTGAGGAGGAAGCTATTTTCATGAGCTGGGTGTTAAGTCACAACTGTGGGCAGAGACTTATCTCGTGGCTTTCCTCGCCTGTTGGCTGTCCATCTTTGTTTTCCATAGACACTGACTGGGATTGTTCGTGCTGGCACTTTCAAGATTGCCAGTTTGCTTGCACGGGAGAGAACTTTCTATCTTACCGATAACTCTAGGAAAAATAGAGTTACTAAGTCACTTTTGAATACTAAATAGTTGTGAAATCTTGAGTTGAAGTCAAATTTTATAGTTATTTTAATTAGGGATCTCATTGGTCTTCTCTTTGATATTTTCTTGTGCCCATGGTGTTTTGTGATGTTAGGTACTGAGTCGGGATTATTTTGCAAGTTACAAGCTAATTGGGACCAGAGAAGATAAGGAGGAAATCAAGGATTACGAGCTATCAGAAATGTCATGACACTGTGTCATTACAAATTAGAATAGAATGCATTTTGTTCTGCTCTGTTTCACATTGTTGTAACATGGTGTTACGACACTCACGTAGAATCTACTGGATACGGGGAATATCAAGTTTCCTTAACTTGTGGGATGCCGAGATCATGAAGAATCATTAGAGAATCTTTGAAGATATTCACAAGAAAATCAAAATATTTCCATTGTATTATTAGAGATATTTGTGGAAACAGATTTGGAGAGAATATTATCTCGAGAGATATTAGGAAAGAAAAATATTTCCATTTAGAGGGGAAGAAATTAGAGTGGAAGCATCTTTGATCTGGAATTGCGACCGAGGCTGAAGACAGGAGGATAGTGAGGCAAAGTTCATTGAAGACAATGAGGAAGATCAAGATTGAATATCATATCTACTAATCGGAGATATTGTGTATCCTCCATATTTTGTTGATATAATATCATGTATTTATCTGTACAAGATATTATACACATTATCTGATATTGTATTTATTTATTTCAGATAATATCAATTGTGCCGGTTAGCCACAGATATTTTACTGTAGATTACATATTATTTTCCAATGACATGTGTCTTGTGTTTAAGTATCAAGAAAATTATGAAATTTAATTTATCCGAGACATTAATACCACATTTAACTGGACATTTAATAAATCAGATAAGTGAGGTGGCCATTTGTGATTGGCTGCAATTTTTCGGGCTCTACAATCTTATCTACCAAGAAGGTAAAACTCTTATGTCTCTTTTTATTAGTAAACAAGGGATTTCCTAGGTATTTAGCATTGTGATTGAGCTTCGTTATTCCCATAATCCTTTTTGCCTCTTCTTAACTAAGATGTTGTATTTTTTGAGAAGAAAATCCGTAATTTATACTTATTAATTTATTGACTTGACCAATTGCAGAATTTTTCTGGGATTTGTTTACAATTCCTTACATCTATAAGAGAGGCTCTAATGGTAATAAGTAGATCGTCTGCGAATAAAAGATGAGATATATTTGGCCCATTTCTACTAACTTTTATCCCTTTGAGCATTCTTTCATTTTCAGCTCTGTTGATCATTCTAGAGAGAACTTCCATGCTAATTATAAACAGATAAGGGGAGAGTGGATCCCCTTGACGCAATCCTCTGCTAGCTTAAAAGAAACCCCTTGGGGAGCCATTTACTCGTACTGAGTATGCGAGAGTACTAATACATTGTGCAATCTAATTGATAAAAGTATCATGTATGCCCATATTTTTCAAAATAGTAATTACAAATTTCCATTCTAGCCTATCAAAAGCTTTCTTTAAATCAATTTTTATCCCCACCCACCCCCTTCTAGCTTTATTTCGATTCATTGTATGTATGATTTCTTGAACTTGAAGACCATTCTCATTAATCCACCTACCTTCTATGAATGCGGTTTGATTTGGAGCAATAAAACTATCCAATAGTGGTTTTAACCTATTGGCTATTATTTTTGAAATGACTTTGTAAATTACATTGGTAAGACTAATTGGTCTAAAATCATTGAAGGTAGAAGCACGTGGGAGTTTTGGAACTAAGGTTAAAAAAGTATTGTTCAACTGTTTAAGTAGATAGCCAGAGATGAAGAACTTTTGTTAAGTTTCAATAAATAACTTACCAACAATGTTCCAATAATGACTAAAGAAGAGTCTAGGAAAACCATCAAGGCCTGGGATTTTAATGTTGAAACACGTTTCAATGTTCTAATTATCTCGTCTAGGGTTGGGATCTTAATTAATTCCTAATTTTGCTCTTGTGTTATAATCTAAGGGATTAAAGCTTCTAAATTTGTTAGGAAGTCAGGATTTTCAGTGGTATATAGTTCCTTAAAGTTTTGTATAAAATATGCAGCTATATCATCTTGCTCATGTATCCAATTTTGATTACCTAGATTTGTAGAGGAAATATTGTTTCTATGCTTCCTAATCTTGGTGGACAGGAGAGAAAAAGTTGTGTTTCTATCTCCGTCATTCAGCCACTGCTCTTTTGATCTTTGTTTCCACATTAAATCTTCTCTAATACGTCGCTCTTCCAAATCATTTTTTAGGGATGCTATAAGCTCTAGGTTATTACCAGTTGGGTCTCTATCCTGTAAATCATTCAGTTTGTGAGGATTTCATTAATTTTATACTCACAGTTGCCAAAGTTTGACTTATTCCAATTTTTTAAGGCATATTTTGTGTTTTCTACTTTACCTACGAACTGAAAAGCTCTAGATCCTACTATATCTATGTTCCAAGCTTTATCAAAAACTTCTTTACTTGAAATATCTCTTGTCTAGATGGACTCAAATTTGAAGGGTATCCTATGATTTATATTGGATTTCCATAGTCTTAATTATATGGGATTATGATCTGACTTACCTGAGACTAAACGTTGGACACTAGCTGTAGGGAAGAGTTCAAACCAATCTTTATTTGCAATTACTCTATCAATTCGTTGCTTAATGTGGTCTAAGCCTTCCCTATTATTTCTCTAGGTGAATGGTGTACCAGAAAAACCTAAATCAATAGCTCCTGTGCTATTCATAAAAGTTTCCAGATAAGATTTGAAAGAACAAGCTAGTTTCCTACCGTCTCTTTTATCTTTTTCAAGTAGTGTCTTGTTTAGTTCCCCAATCAGTATCCATGGTTCAGTAATACTATTAACAATTACTTCTAGTTCATGCCCAAAGTTATATTTTTGTTGGGAGTAGGGAGGACCATAAACACAAAATAGGTGCCATACCTTATCAAATAGTGGATGTTCAATGTTATCATGGATTAAATTCATATTAGAAAATAAGATTGTTACTTGAAGCTCTGCACACCACATTAAACACAGCCCACCCGATGTCGTTTGGGAATCCACACAAAAGAGCTTCTCCATTCTGCATGCTTTGGCCACTTGTTTGCATCTATTTGTACCCGCCTTGGTTTCACACAAAAACACCATGCCCGGATTATGTTTCCTGAGCAGGAGTTTTAGTGCTCGAATTGTCGAGTCTTCCCTTAAACCTCGACAATTCCATGATGTTAGACTCATGGCTAGGAGGGGCTTGATAAGGCCCTCCTCCTCCGCCAATCAGTAGCTTCAAGTTTTCCAGATATATATATATACAGAATTAAAATTTATCCAATAGATTTATTTCCTTCCTTTGATTTCACTTAACGTGGAGAGGATAAAATCCTTTAGTTACTCAAGGAATCAATAGGATATTAGATACTAGATTTATTTTAATATAAGAATGAGAAAAATCAAATTAAGCGTGTGATTAGATGAATTAAACTAGGTTAACGGCAATTTAGAACAAGGAAATCAAGAGGTATTAGAACCCAATCAAACCTTAATCTTCAAGTACTTTGCTGAACAAAATTATGTTAAAGGGAGATCAAAGAAATGGGTCCCTTTTAAATGGCTATATGTAATATATGTAACAGAGAAAGAAATCAGTGCAATAGTTTATTTATTTGCGATGTGGATATCGGATCTAGGTGTATCAAATTTGTACAGTTTAAATTTTGAGGGGGGAAAATAATACAAAATCAGGACAAATTGAATAACAAGTACAGGGGCAGTCAAGAAAATTAGCAGAGATAATGTTTATAGATGAATATTGAGACTATCTAGAACAAAGTGTTTACTAATTTTCTTGTTTTCAATCTAACATAATATCGCATTTTAATTCCAAAACAGAGTGCAGGGTACAGTATTCAAAACAAACACAAAATGCTGACAAGGAACAAATGACGGAGAAAAATCAAAGGATCTTGAAGTAATGTTAAGACACTACAGGAACAATCATTGATTTAGGCATTGGGGAAACATGCAAGCCCATAAATCAAGTAGAGAAAAAGAATCTTTGTAGATGAATCTAGGGATATGGTAAAACCTATTTATCGTTGCTCTTCCTCTGGTTTCACCACTCCTGGGTGAACTGATTTCAGAAGCGGGAGCTAGTGTGATGAGCCTTTTTTCCTCCCTTTTAACCAGTTGTGTAAAACCCCTTACTCAAATCTGGCATGGTACTTTCCTATGCCTTTCTTTCAAGCCCTAGCTTTGTGGTTGCTGCTCAAGGAAGGCCAATCTCCCTCTCGGACTTGGAAACAACCTCCCTCTCTGATGAAGCGATTTAGAGCTGCAATTTACAAAAACAAGCCTCCACAGAGAGAGATGGAAATAGCCTCCATGAGGGGAGATAGAAGATAGCCCACATGGGGAGATGGAAGATAGCCTCCACGATAGGGGAGAGATTTTAACGATCCAAGCAGGTTCTGCGAATCAATTTTTGAAAATTAGGTCCTGATTGAAATTGAATCAGAAACCCTAGATGAGCAGGATGAAAGGAAACGTTGGGTTTGAGAGCGAATAGAGAGACAGAGAGTTGACTAGGACGTTTTTAGAGTTTGCTCAGTTACTGTGGAAATAAGGCATTTATTGAACTGTACATAGTTCACCTAATGAATTTATCTGATAGAGTTTAGCCCTAAGCAAGTTTTTTGGATGCGTCTCTGAGTGGTAGATTGTTGATAACTTTAGTGTTATCATTGTCCATAACAAGCTACTACCATTTGACAAGGTTATTGACTAAGTAAGTATTTAATGTGTAACGTATAAGGAATTTGTTATATAAATTATAATTTAAACATTTTAAATACTGTAAAAAATTTTACATGTGTTATAGTCCAAGACAAATTTACACAACAAATTCGTTTTAGTGGCCCATCGCATCTCTTTTTTCCTTTTTCTAGTTCTTCTTTTTAATTTTTTCTAAAAATTAAAGAAAAAATGAATTAAATGAAAATTTTAGAGAACTTAGATGAAAAACTAAAAATTTTGATGGAAAGTTAAAATTGATTATCTATACTTCTATAGTAAAAGAGGGCTTCAACCCTCTTCCTAAACTTGCCACGTCGGTAGCTTATGATACTTAACTTGATGGTTTTCTTACAGTGCTTGTTGCTGCCAATTTGTTATTTTTATGCTTAAAGAGAGTTTTGAGTGGGGAAAAAAGCTAAATGAGAGTTTTGACTTTCTTCAATTAGGCTTTCATGCCAGCTCATCACTGTGCCCATTCTTTTAGTCTCTCTTCATCCGTTCATCATGCTCCTTTTCCATTCTTTCATTTTCTTAAATTAGCAGATCTCTTTCAGTGGTCCCCTTCCGTGAAGGTATTGATTGTTGCTATCTTTACTTCATTTCCTTAATTCCAATAGATACTTAGATTATCATGCTATATTTTTATATCCGCCATACATAGATATAAACAATCAATAGTTTGTAACTATGTTAATGACAATGTTTGAACAATCTTAGATGTAGTTGGTGTGTTTTTGATTGGTAAGATGTAGTTGGTGTTGTGTTTACCATGGATGATGACGGAAGTCTCTCCATTCTTTTTTCTTGGTGGAAAACGAGGCCGAAATCCTATTGCATTACAATAAAATTAAGTATCGAGACATGGTGGCCCCAATAAAATCTCCAAATAACAGTAAATCGAGCCCTTTTGGATAGAGTTAAGGTAGTCTCTCCTCTCTTAATCTTGCGGGGCACAATGGGCCTTATCGCAGGTCCCTAAGGGCCGGCCTAGAAGAAAGGGCTCGGGTTTGTAGCCGCAGCCCAACATAATCCATAATAATTAATAAACAAACAAATGAGTATGTTAGATTGTGAAATGTTTGTCGAGTTCTTGTAGCACAGTGCGTGTCTTTACACTTGTAAACAATAAAATCATGTTCCTGAAAATTCCTTATTGATTATAGTGTGGAAAGGGAGTTTTTTTTTTTTTTAGTTTTTTATATTAAGCCAAAAGATAATAGATAAACAAAAACAAATTACTAACTGCTATAAATCCAACTGGAAATTATGCAGTTAAGTTGTTGTACCGTCAAATAGGTGTAAAAACGACTGCCAACCATTAAATTTTTTTCTTTAATTTGAATTTGAATTTGAATTGTAAACAGTTATATTAAAATATTATCAGTTCAATAACTGAACTATAGAAATTTCTAAGATCGAACCGTTGTTGATTTCTAGAGTAAATATTCAATGTGAAATATTGTATAAATTTTTATTCATATTTTAATGCATGTAACGCATTAAAATCTCAAAAATATTTTTACAAATGTTAAGGTATCTTTCCCGGGATAATAAATTAATTTTAACAGTGAAAAACAGTTGGGGCACTGTCAGAAAATTCCTCAACGATCCAATCACATGACTCCACGTGTACAACAACTCGATAAATAGTAAAGACGTCCCGCAGTTGGGAGGCCTCCACTCATTTTGGGCGCTCTTCGGCTCGCAGCCTCAGATATGGGAGATTTTCGCTCCAGGAAACGGAAAAAAAATCTAACGAATAATTTTTTTTAGCACGTTTCATGTTCGTTCCTCGTCTAAATTTGATTCCTCAATTTCCCCAAAATTCTTGTCTATTCACCGATTCTTTCATTTCTGTTAAAAAAACAAAAAACCTCTCTTTCGTGAGCAAGAACCTTCAACATTTCGGCATCATCTAATTCGGGGTACATTCTCGCCGGTGGTATTCTCGTTCGAGCAACTTGTCTCGTTCGTTTCGATATGGATCCTGCCCACTGCCTCTGATGACAAGCTGATGGAACAGAACCTGTCGATGGTTTATCTTCTGATGATCACCGGTCGGAAAAGCACAAGCGAAGATTAGACAAAGAAGAGATTGATTATTGGTACGAGAGGACACGTGATCGAAAATGTTCTTCGATAGAACATCCTCGACCGCAAGCAACCAGGTGCCTCCTCTGGCAGAGAAGATAACGGATGAACCCGTGACCGCGAAAACTGCGCAGAGCACGGTGACGCTCGCATACCAGGCCAACATTGCAGGCTACTGGCACAACGTGACGGTTGTGTGGTGCAAGAACCTGATGAACCACTCGCTCGGAATCACGGTCGACAGCCGGGACGGTGACTTTCGATACACGTGCAAGGTCGACCTCAAGCCGTGGCACTTCTGGAGCAAGAAGGGCTACAAGTCATTCGAGGTAGAGTCGAACAGGGTCGACGTGTACTGGGACCTACGGTCAGCCAAATTCTCGAGCAGCAGCCCGCAGCCCTGCACCGACTACTACGTCGCATTGGTCTCAGACGAGGAGGTGGTGCTGCTGCTGGGAGATTACAAGAAGAAGGCTTACAAGAGGACCAAGTCGAGGCCGGCCCTGGTCGAAGCCGTCCTGTTCTACAAGAAGGAGAATGTATTTGGCAAGAAGAGCTTTTCCACGAGAGCGAGGTTCGACGAGAGGGCAAAAGAGCACGAGATCACGGTCGAGGGCTCAACTTCCGGGCCCAGGGATCCCGAAATGTGGATCAGCGTGGACGGGATCGTGGTGATACACGTGAGGAACCTGCACTGGAAGTTCCGAGGCAACCAGACCGTGACTGTGAACAAGATACCGGTCCAGGTGTTCTGGGATGTCCACGACTGGCTCTTCAAGAGCCCCGGGACCGGACATGGGCTGTTCATCTTCAAGCCTGGGCCGGTCGACTGCGACAGCGACCGGGATGGGAGCAGCAGGGGGGAGAACAGCGACAACAGTACTGGGAGCAGATACTACCCAGCGCAGATGGAATTCCTGAACCCGGAGTTCTGCCTCTTCTTATATGCGTGGAAGATCGAGTGAGAGGTTCAAGAGATGGACAAGTTCTCTCCTAATCTCAGTTGTAAAGCCACCAGGCATTCAGAATGGGATGTAAGTACATTATATGTTAACTAATTGTTGCCCAGTTTCAACTGTATACTGCAGCCCTTGGCTCGTGTACATGTGTAGAGCTCCTTGGTCGGGATTTACTATCGACTAGGCAGAAAGATCGTTGTTATCTACGAATTCTAAGTTTCTTTTTGATGCAAGAAATAAGCTGTAAATACATTCGTATTATACGAAAATTGCAAGAACAATGTCCTTTTTCCACAAAACTTGGCTGTTTTTGATACTGCACAGTGTATGCTACCTTTTTGATCAAACAAACGCATGCCTCATCAATAAAAAAGGACTTTCCAGCAGTTGGCAGAATTCAGAGCAGAAGAACTAAGGCAAATGGGTCAACAGAAGTACAAGGAGAACTGGAAGAAAGATGGAATAGAGTGAAATACGAAACCCAACTTACCTAATTCACCATAGAACAAATATCATGTTGTCTTGAGAAAAAACGGAGGAGATGATGATGAAGCCGAATGGATGATGTTATCTTCCGAAACATCTGAGAACCGACGAGGTTAGGGTCGATGATATGAACTTCAGCCCGGCAGATCCTCCAGGGAAGTAGGACACCACGTAATATGACAGAGCGAGGACCTTCAAGAAATGAAAAGGGCAGATAAATTCTTTGCCATAAGACAGGGGAAGAACTACGTCAGAGGAAACCAAAGTAGTTTCTCATATCTAAGTTAGCCAGAAGATGTTCCAAAGTTGAATCCTAATGAAACTAAGAGTCCACATGAGACCATCAACTTGGCCCGAGTTAAGCTCCCCATCAACTACACATTTTCACAGCGAAAATTGTTCGTTCATGGATGTACCTCCTCAACAACCTCCCATGTTCTAATATCATTGCATCCTTCGGCTAAGGGAAGAGGAAAGTTAAATTTTTGCACTTCGTTATCTATCAAGTGTCGAAAATGATATTATTCCACCAGCATGTTTGCTTTCTTTTACCAGACAGGAATGCATGGGGCCCTTATGGTCAGAAAGTAAGAACAACAAATGATGCCAACAATGGACCAAAACATCTAATATGGTTTGACAAGCAACTAATTTTCACATGAACACCTCTAGAATTAGACATGTATACTTATATCACTTCATTAACAGATTCAAAAAAAATGATAAACTTATCATGAGAAGAAGTGAAGCCTCCTTTGACTAGGTGAATTCATTTATTTTCGTATCTGATCTAGTTTTATTGTTCAAGTCCTGGTGGTATAAGATATGAAGGTCGGTGGAGAAAACAGAAACTAGTTACCTTAGACAGGAAAAAATGGCATCTGCATACTCATTACGTGAGTCACTGACATAAACCACAAATCAGAATGTACTACCATTTTTTTTTTTTGGATCAGTAAGAATGTACTACCAGTTAAGTTGATAAAGCCAATGCTAATTATAGGACAAAAAAAAGATAAACGCTAATGCTATAAAATCCAGAAAAACACATAAAGTAACCAAAAGCATATGATGCAAAGTAAACAGGACACTGTGTGGAAAAGCGAGCTTGCATACCTGCAGAACTGAGAAGAGCACAGACAGAATGTAGCTGTGAAGAACCATGGAAACATATATGGTACCCACCATGCTCCCAATGAACCCTGCTGTAAATGGAAGCCTCTAAAAGAACATATGACAAAAATCACAGCATTAAAAAATCAGAGCACTCCAAGCATTCTGAACATTCTCGAACAGCTACCATTATACGCTTTAAATCCAAAACATACAAGCAATGGGAAGAAGCCTCACTGCAACGAGCTGACTATTTACCTCTTTGGATGACATGTGAGCAAGCTGATTCTTAGCCCCCTTAAGAGGGAAGAAGGAGCCAATGATGAAGGCACAGCCAATGGTAAAGCAGATAGCAAACTTCTGAGGCATTATTACCATCACTGGAAGAAACATGGTAAACGCTATGAAAATGAAGAAGATTCCAGCAGCGAGAAGCAGACCGAAGTACATGATAGATTTTCCAGATGGGACAGTGCTGGTGGCAGATTGAATGTTCCCTGGTAGATCCCTCACACCCTTTGAGACCCTGAACCAGATAAATCAAATCACAGAAGCGTTCATCCGTAAGAATAAACTCAAAACGCATTCATCCATCACGGGACTGCAGCCTCAAACAGCTCAAATTTCTAAAATCAAGTTTTTAAGATTAAGAGATAATCAATACAACTTAGTATAGACGAAAGTACGCCAGTCTTACTAGGATTTTTATATACGGTAAGTGACAGGCGAATAATTCGCACAAAACTGAGTCATTTGCCTAAAATCAGCAGCGGAGAACCACTCCTGAAGGAGATCATTATCTAAAACGCAACAGATGAGTGGATCAATTTGCTGCTCGATTGCTACTCAGAAATTCCGACCATAAATGAGTGCAGATGGAACCATAAACAGAGAGGAGAGTTGGAATTACACGTTGAAGGTGCCGGTGACCTTGTCGTTGGCCGTGCGGACAGCAGCCTCGAGATCGAAACCTAGGAGAGAGTCTGAGCTCTCCTGGGATGCGGTGTACGCGTTCCAGTCGGCCAGCAGCGACGGAGAAGACTTGGGCTGCTCGCCGCTGCTTGGGCCACCGGTGAACCACGACTGAGCCGTCTTCTGCATCTTCCGGCTCCGAAATCAGACTGGAGGAGATGTCGGATCGAGATCGAGAAGGACGGAGAGAGCGAGCGAGCGAGCGAGCGAGATTGGGTAATTACGGCCAGCAGTTCCGATCTGATCTGACAGCTTGTTCGCGGTCCTGCGTCGCCACCTTCCGCCGGAAAGTTCCCCCCGTGTGTTGTTTCTTTCTCGGGTTTCCTTAGGCAGGTTAGCTTATTTGGGGTCGGAATGCCATATTCTTCTCCTGTTTTTGCTAATATTTTTTTGAGCCCGAGACGTCCATTCCATGTACATCTTAATTCAAACAATCTGTTGTTTAAATTATCTGAAAAATCATGTCATTAGATCAAATTTTTTATTTTATCATGAACTTTAATAATAATAAAAAACGACAAGTAATTTACTTTTTTCATAAAATATCATTAATTCCTTTAAAAGTTTTTACTAATTACTCATATGGCGTCGTACTGATGTGACAATTTTATTACTCATACGCTGATATTTATACACATGAAACCAGTTTTAACTTAATTTAATAAATTAATGATTGGTTCTTGACAGTGAATAAATAATATATGTTAAATATTTAATCAATGTCACGGTTACACCCGTGAATCCCTTTAGTACCCTTGGTCGTTTACCATCTTTCATTTTAAATTAATTTTGGAGCAAATTAATTAAAAATGCATAATTGAATAGACTATAAAATGGGTCCGGGAAATTGATCTGGACAAGGATCTAATGGATGAAAAATCGATCTATTGCAAATCCATTTGATGGTTTACTGATACAATTTTTTTTTGCTTGATAAAAAAAAAAGATACTTATTTTTTTGAGTGGACCAACAATTTAGTCCTCAAATTTGTAAATAGCCAACACTTGATAATCTTAATTTTCAATTTGCTTCAATTTTCTCCTCAGATTTTCATTCGGTCTAACACTTTGTTCTCTTTGTCTGTTAACTGACGTGGCCTCTAATCTGACATTAACACCATCAACCTTACCCCAAAAACCCTAAACGACATTGTTTCTTAGTATTAATATATATAATACAAACTCATTAGAGCTTGTCGCTAAAAACGAATCATCTCTTCATTTTTTTTTATGCCTTAAATCACACACTGATCAACATAGAGACAAAGCTAGTACCATCAAGAGAAGTTGTTCAGATTTTCACTGAAGACCAAGTTTAGAACGGAGTTGTTGTCCAGGTGATCAAGGTCAATGAAGTTTTCTCTTGTGAAAATGTGGTTTATTTTGTTCTGTACAAATGCAAAAGGAAATTCATTTGTTCCCCTATTTGTTGGTCATTGTAGTAACCTCATAACATATGATTACTTGTGTCTTTTTCGATTTCGGTAACTAGATCATGGGAGAAAACTGTGAATGGAGTGATGAGGGTGCAATAGATATGCATGAGAAAGATTCTGAGAGTTCTGAAGATGACACATATACTACTAGAGGGGACGAGTTAGATGAACCTGATGATGAGTACATTGCAGAAGTGGAGAAAATTAATGGAAACAGTTGAAGGTACATCTTGAAGTGAGAAATGCTCTAAGCAAACAATGGTAAAAATGAGGCTCACAATCGTATATTAGAAAACCCATTGGAAGAGGAGGAAGAAATATTTGTAATTGTAATGGAAACAGAGGGATTGCTTGTTGTATCAGTTAATGAAGAAGAATGTGTGCATGTGACATTTACTAAAGTGGATGATGAATACCACTATAAGGAGTTAGAAAGCTTGAAGAGGAGTGAAGATGAAGATGAGAAAAAGCTCCATGAATTTAACCAAAAGAATTCATATGGTGAGGTCATTTTACGATTGATTATGACTTTTCTAACTCTAAAGCTTTTTAAAGAAGATGTAAAGGATTATAATATATTTTGTGGGAAGGTTGTTAAATTTAAAAAAAAAAATGATAAGACTAGATACAAGGTATATTGTTGTTGTGAGGCTAGATGTCATTGAGCAATATATTGTTCTTAGACAGAACAATTGGATGCTTTTCAAGCAAATGGTTTTAATCCTAATCACACATATTGCAGGATTCTGAAGAATCCTTTAGCAGATAGGAAATATGTGGGGAAGAAACTAGTGGAAAAAATGAGGAGTGACCCACTGATGAAAGTTGTAGATGCCTATAAGTTCATGGTTGAAAAATGTCAAATACAGCTTATAGAGATAAAGTTTTATAGAGAAACGAATATTACCAAAGAAATTGTTGAAGGCTTTGAGAAAGAGCAGCATACTGCAATATGGGATTATTGTGTAGAGCTTAGGAGAAGCAACCTTGAGACCAAATTACAGCTAGGGGTTGAGAGCGTTGGTTTGAATTCTCAACATAACATTGAACTTACCATCATCTCAAAGTTAACATCAAAACCAGACTAAACAACATCACAACTAATGTTGCCAAATAAAACAAAGTACCTAAGCACCTTCAGCTATCTCTCATTAGTCAAATTCTTCCTCCTTAATTGGTTAATAGTTCTCTACTTATGGGAGAAGTCTAGTGAGTAGTTGTGAACTTCATCTTCCCATCGAAAATTTACGCAACTTTGTGACTTCTTCCTCCAAAATGAGCATCTAAAGAATGCTCTTCCAAGATTGAATTTGGTGCTAGAAGTGATCCTTAGAGTTGTCTGGCTACAATGACAAAGGATTGATGAGCTGCTTATGGTATTGGAATTGCTCTAGCTAGAACTCGGTGGGTAGGGGGATTGATGAATAGAAAGATGACCATAACCTCTTCCATAATTACAACATTGACAATGTGAATGAGAGTGACAACTCATGGTGGATTGAAGTGAAAAATTTGAGCTTTTTTCTTCGATCTCCTTCTACTTTGTGCTCTGCAATTGAATCTTGAGAATTATGATGTGTTTAGTTCGTTGGAATAGAATAGTCAGGAAAAAGAATGGACAAGGAAAATGATAGGTAATATGGATGAAGTTACTTTATTTGGTTGGATGGAATAAACGGGGAATAGAATAAGTTGATATGACTTGGTTGACTTGAATAATGTCCTTCACGCAAGTTTTTTTGCTTCCTGCGCCCTTACTAGTAAAGGGGCTCTTCGACCAAGGGGACATTCCGGTAGGAAGGCCGGGATATGGAATAGACAAGGAAAATCGCTGAAAGAAAAAAATATCCCTACACCAAAAAATTAATAAATAATAAAAAAGTAAATTATAAATAAGTTGAAAATCTTTAACAATAATTAATGAAAATGAAATAAATATTATTTTTTAAAAATGATAAATAATAATAAAACCATAAATAATTTTAAAATATTTTACTTGAAATAAATAATAAGAATAATTTCTTATCTTAAAAAATTAAATAATAAAAAATTGAAATATTTTAATCAACAAAAATATCTCAACATTAACTAATTAAAATAAATAATATCATTCTTTGTAAAAATAAATTTTACAAAAAATTTATATGTGAATTTAATATTTATAATAAGTAATATAACATTTTTATTTATAAATATATTATAATAATAATAATAATAATAATAATAATAATAATAATAATAATTCTTCATAAAAAATTAATAAATTATACAGATAAATCATAAATAAATTCAAACACCTTTAGAATTTTTAAAATTTTTTTCATATAAAATATTAAATAATAAAAATTAAAATATTTAAATATTTTTCTTTAAAATGGATTAATAAAAAATTGACATAAACAAAAAATTGTCACCTTAAAAACATGTAAGTAAGTCTGCAACTATAAAGAAACATTCAATATGAACTACTCTTTGCAAATATAATCAAATAGTAGACAAAAAATTTAACATATCCATAACCTATATCACAAATACATAAACAAGTACATTCACATATCACACAAACACATAGTCATAAATAGACACATTTTTACGCTAAAATTATCCAACTGCTTATCACACATAGGCATGAGTAAATTTTGAAACCCGTGACATATGCAAAACACTTCTACAATATATCGAATAATATTGCAGTATCTTAACATGGTCTTCATGAGACATGCCAACATTCAACAACCTGTTGATAAAAAAATATAACAAATATATAAGTAATTGTACTACATAATATTATCTCATGCAAATTCTTAAATAGCATTGGGCAACTCTTACCTATATAGCAAATACAAAAGGCAGGTATCTCTTGTTGGTTAATTTATGGTCTTCAAGAAAATCTCTCACCATATCTAAACGGTACTCTGACTTGGCACCAAAAAACATCAATACATTGTTGGGACTCTTTGAAAATTTTTGAATTGCCGACGTACTTCGGCTTCAGTAAGACCGTCAACTACACGAAGAGGGGTGAGTATTTTGAGCATATTTTCTTGAAGAATGTTGGAGTGTATGCTACTTGAAATTCGCTCAAAAGCCACTTCCATCTTATCTGCTATATTGTTTATCGCTACACTAATGTGTTTGATGTCAGCTCTAGGCTTCTTCCTCGTCCTTCCCGACAATGCACTTCCTATTTCCCTAATTGTGGCATTTTCAACACCAGAAGTAGGAATATCAACAGAAGTATTTGCTTCAGTACACTCAACCGGTGGCACCCTTTCGTCTTACTCTCTTATATTTGGCATGTCCTCCAAATTCATGTATTGTAGAGTCTCATCAATAATATAAGCATCCCTTCCCGTAGCTAGATCCTTAACATATATCTGAGATAATTCTTCAAATAATAGGAAGGTTCTTATTTGAAATGGTACAGCCTCTCTATGACTCTACAAAATAAAATGCAACAATATTATATATGTTACTTTTATTGTTATATATGAACAAATAAAACATCATGGTCAATCATTAGTGTACGCCAATCATTAATGAAAATTACGATTATAAAAAAATAAACCTTCATTAAAAAATATATATTTACCATTATATAAGCATCCCAAACGACATTCTCTGTCGTCACCGCCTTTCGATTATTGTCCAATCCAAAACTCGATGTATGCTACCCATACATCATGTCATAAATAATACTCCACTTTTTTAAGGTCTTCAAATGGGATTCTATGTGTGGTCTAGCCTTTAGGCCATAGTTCGGTAACTTTTTCTCGAGCAACTTCTCCAGCTCTGGCAAGTATCCCGATTTGAATCCTGCATATGCATTATAAGCTCCCAAACTCTTCCACTCAAGCATGCAGGAAATGAGGGCTTCACCTTCAACTAGTGACCATTTTCTTTTAGTTGGCCTTATAAGATTGGAGTTTACAAAGCTTGAACTACCTGCCATTTTCTATGTAAATAATAATAGCGTATTTATTATATTTGTTACAAATAAGAACAAATAATTCACGTATTAGAATATATAAATGCATGCAACATATAGAAAAAAATTAAACAAACATCACATTATATAACATTAAAAGTAGTCATTCGCTAAAATAGAATCATCTCATCAATATTGTCTTAAAAAGTACACCATTATAATATAAACACATCATCACTGCACATAAGTTAACTAATAAATGGTCTAAGATTTCCACTCATTAAACATCTCATTTGCCAGTTCCATTCTCCAATTAGTCCATGCATTGGATGTTTGGACTTCCGTAATACAATCTGCATAATCATTCGTAATATCATATGCTCTGTCATTCACTTGCTCTTCCATAGGATTAGAAGTCATCTCTCTCCTAATGAAATTCTGGAGCAAATAACAAGCAAAAATAACTTGATTATGTACTCTGACAGGGTAAAATGACGGGCTCCTAAGAATAGCCCACAGTGTTTTGAGCAAGCCAAAACATCTCTCAATAACATCCGAACAAATGAGTGTCTCAAATTGAAAATCTCTTCAACATTTTTTGGTTGGTGTTCTCCCTGTCACTCACTTGCCACTCACTTAGATGATACCTTTAACCTCTAAATAGTGCCAGAAAGCCATAAAAATTTGTGTAACCGGTATCTACTAGGTAATAACAACCTAGATTAACAAAAGAATCAAGTCACACAATATACCAATCAATTTGTTACATTTGTTTTGAATAATATTAAAAAAATTATATTTTATCACTCACCGCAAGGCATCTTAAACCCATCAACTCTAGTCAAAGCATCTAGAAGAACTCTCCCGCCAGTGGCAGAACCCTCATAACCAGGAAGAACATATGTTAATTGCATGTCTATTGTGCAAACACCTAATATATTTGGTTACTATTTCTCCTTTACGAGTTCTATACCCAGCTTTATTAGCTAATGGCACTCTAATTTTGATATATGTTCCACCGAGAGCACTTAAACAGTTCTACAAGTAAATATGAGAAATGAGAAGTGAGTGTGTTAACTTGGAGTTGTCAAACCTTTTATATGAAATGTTGTGAGTTTCACTACCTTAAACCATTTCTAAAGCTCATCCTAAAAGTTTGTTGTAATAGGTTGGGGTTTCTTGAACAAATGACGGTGTATAGTCAGAGTTTACTTTTAGGCAGTTGTAGAAATATCAATTCACGGTCTCACTAGACCTTCTAAAGTGATGTTTAATTACTCGATTTTTGAAATGATGAGCCAAAACATGCTACTTGCTCATCAATATGTGTATTTCGAGTAGACTTCAAACCCCCAAGCTCTACGATCATGTGACACAGTTTGAAAAATGCATTTCTATCCATTATTCCTCTTGTGAAAACTCAAGCGATCCATCATTGCACAAATGATTAAAGTTGTTGTGATATTCCTAATCTAGTCTCAATCAAGTTAGTGAAAATAGGTTACTAGTAATTCAATTTCAGCAAACACAAGTTCTATATTGAAATCAACTAGCCATAGACTTAGACAAAATTTGAGTAGGAAAATAATCAACTCATATAGACCGTGATGAATTAAAAGAGTATAAAACACAAGTTGTGGATGCAAGTGACAAGAACATGAGCAATCTATGTTGTGGATGCAAGTCATTAAATATTTGAAAATAAATAAAAAGAAAGGTCTTTGTTCAATCAAATATCATCTGAATATATTACTTTCTAGAACTTCTCATGAATCGAATTAATATCAATGAGAAGTCTCTGAATTTCTTGAATGTGTAGGTCAGTAGTGCATAGGAAGAATTGTTGCAATGGTTTGAAGCAAGTGGCCAGAAGATTCCTAGTATCATCCATGAGATGAGCTTCAAGGATCATACAGGCAATTGGTATTTCCAGCCTAGGCCCAAATATTTCTCCAACGAATATCACATACTTTCATAAATTTTGAAGTTGAAATATCTAATCAGTTTTGTAAGTTTAAATGGGTTCTTGTCTCAATTGTCTCATTATTTCTATTTGTCTTGATGCAAGTTTTACTGTTTTTTTGCTTCTGCTTATAGTATTCATAGGGAATTTCTAGTTATCCATCGGGAAAAAGGATCTAACCTTTTCTCGCGCATAGATGAGTTCGATAAGCTTTATGGAGACAAGTAGCATAAATGTTATCTAATCATTATAAACATTAGGAAACGTCGGGAAACAGATCAAAAACTAGATCGGCATAAACATCAAGAAACATATCAAAAACCAAATCCGCATAAACATCAAGAAATGTTAGGAAACAGATCAAAAACTAGCTACATACTTAGAAGAGGGAAGCGGGAAAACTACCTCGGAAGGAGAAGCTTGAACAAGATCATTTCTAATGCGAGCAAGGCAGGTGATTGCACGGGCGAAGTTCTTCAAGCAGACTGGCTGAGGATCAACGGGGAGGATGTCGTAGACCTTGACGGAAATGAGGCCAAAGGAGCTCAGGGGAGGTTGACATGGAGGAGGCCGGTAGACCTGAACGGAGGTCGGCGGAGCTGAACGAAGGTTGATGGAGAGGAGGTCGGCGGAGCTTGGGAGAGGTCGACGGGGAGGAGGCTGGCAGAACTGAACGGAGGTTGACGGGAGTAGGCTCGATGGAGACGATCATGTTTCAGGAGAGCTAAAGTAGAAACAGATTAGGGCTGAGATATATGTTTGGCATTTTTAGTGTAAATAAAGAAAGAATTGGAGGGCATTATAGACTTTTGGACCTTGTTCCGGATGGGAATTCTTCTATTCCTCGCGGTGCCATAGGTAATAACAAAACTCTTCCATTCTCTCTCTATTCCTATATGTAATAAGTAAAGCTTATTTGATTGGGTGGAATAGGACGAGAAATAGAATAATATTAGAGCCTGCAATTAATGATTTTTTTTCAACGCGTTACTTTCCATCTAAATATTGTCGTATTCTATCTTAAATGTCAATTGATGTTTTAAATTTAATTTTTGTGATAGTGTTAATGCTAAATCAGAGGCCACATTGGATTTCCGTTAATGCCAACAGGGAATCAATGAGTAAATTAGTGCAAATTAAAATTGAGATCGTCGAGTCTGGGCAATTGACGAATTCGCGTAAGTCCACTCAATCTTCGCAAGGGATTCGACTGATTCACAATCATATGATTGTAAAGTTCAGCGCTGCAGGGTGGGAAGTAATATTTTCCTCTACTTTACTTCACCTTGCCCTTGCATCTCCGACGGACGAGTCTCCCTTTCCCAGCTCACAGTTTCCGCCATAGAGGGAGAGATGAAGGTAGCTCCAAAGCTCATTTTCTTGCTCAAGGACTCCGACGGCCTCGCTTCGTCGATCTCCGAAGCTCTCCGGCCAAGCCCTAACTCCTCCGTTCGCCGATCGTAAGCTTCATTTCTTGCCTCTTATAAATTTCTCTGCTGATTTCCGAGAACCCCAGTTAGTTGACGAGCTATCCTTAGCTATATGCTGTTCTTATGAGTTCGTTCTTTTTGCAGTGAAGAGTGCTTCGAGCTGTCGTTGGAGCGTTACGGAATCAAAGACTGCAGAGCTCGTGTAGACCTTGTTCACTTCATCGACGGCAATGGGGTCTATCAGGTATCTGTTCTCTGTTTATGACACCTTACATGCCAGGAAGTGGCATATTACTCAGAACCTGCTTCCTAATTCTCTGGGATTAGGCTTAAACCCCTCACTGATAGAGCGGCAGCTCGTGATATTCATAGATGCACAGACACATTTATATTTGTGCATTTTGGGTAGTTGACAATCCTCTAATGATGATCCTGGAATATACTTTTACTATCCAGCCCCTTGTCTCTTCTCCCCATGTTGTCCTCCATCACTATACCATTTTTTCAGTAACCACTGTTTAAATGGCAGTCTGACCTATACTTGTTGATTTCATTAGGATTCAGTATAACCTATCAACAATTATTAAAATGAACAAGATAATAATCATCGATGTATGTGTGAAATAAATCCCAATGTGCCAAAATATAGAAGGCCTTTCCATTGACTTTAATATGATAGCAACCCTTTTATTGGAAATATCAAAGGACCATATTATTGCAGTTGCTCCAGATACTTTTTGGCTACTTAGATTCTATTATTACTTCAAGATCCCTCTAACTAGCAATAAACAAAGAATTAGTAGATATGACCTTGGAGAATAGGAATGCACAAGGTAATGAACTTATCACTCAATGATATGACGATCGCATGGATTCCATTATTATAATTATTTCCATGTGGAACTAAATATTATAAGTGATGTGGATTTCTGGTAAAATCCTTCTTCCATATCATGATATGATGCTGTTTTTGTTAGAATTTTTGGCTATAGGGGACAAATGGTTTGATGTCTTCTTTTTTGTAGGTACGTTCAAGAAATAGAGAGATGATTATTACTTTCCAACTGTCCATTTTTGCATCAGTTTCTACTTTATAAATCTTATTGATCAATGTACCTATTCTATTTACTTCTCTTGACGGTTGGTCCAGTAACATGACTGCTCTCAAATAGGTTTCATCAGTATTTCTGGTAGGTGTTGATTTTCTCTTTCCTTGAAACAATTCATTTAATGGACGCCAAAAGCCCCCCAACCCCCAAAAAGGAGCTTCTATGAATCTCCAATCAATCTCTATTAAAGGGTTAAAAATTCTCAGCATCTATTTTTATGAGATTTGAAGATAGAATTATAGTTATATAGACCTTGTGCAAAGGAGTCTGGTAGCGCAGCCTAAAAGAAATAAATAGAGTCTTGATCTATCTATCACAATGCAGAGGAACCTAGGGACCATTTTTCTTTTGCATGACCATCAACCAAGAGATATGGAGCTTATTACTGCACTCAGTTCAAACAGATTGAGCTGTTGGAACCTGGGCAGTGGGACTCCAAGGTGTGCAAAACAATGAAAAGCAGGCCGTTATCTTCAAACGCTGGATTACATGTATCAGATTTTGAGGGGAAGGAACTTGTTTGTGTTTGAAGGCAAGAAGAATGAAGATGCATTTACTGTTCATATTTTATAGTATTGTACAGATAGCTAGACTGAGAGTAGCTTCCATTCTCAATGTTCTGTTTTAAATCTTGCTTTTCTCCCCTTCTTGCACCCTCTCCATCTGAGAGAGTTGCTCTAGGGTGGTTCAGGGTAGTTGTGATGACTTTGGGTTTGAGTTCCTATATATCTGTTGAATCTCAATGCCAGGAGATTTGGTATTGGGTTGTTTTAGTTCTAGTTCTTTTGTGGATTCTTAGAAAACTGAGGTAGATGAATTTGATATGGAGATAGATTTCAATTGGAGAAAGGATTTCGGTTTCTTTTGTGGATTCTTAGAAAACTGAGGGAGATGTATTTGATATGGAGATAGATTGCGGTTGGAGATAGGATTTCGGTTCAAAATCTTGTCTGGATGCTGAAGATGACTATATTCAAATTGCATAAGTAGTTTTTATTACTATATTATTCAAGTGATTAACTGAAAATGAACTTCGAACCTGTGGTTTTAAATTTTTGCTTTGCAGGTGAATTTAAAGGATGACATTGTTGTGCTGAGAACACAGTCAGCATAAGATAAAATGCTTAGATGTTCTAACTACCTTCAGAATCTTGTGTTCATTTCAAGGCATTGCTCTAAATAACTGTTTGCCTCTATAAAATTTTATGTCATTCTTTTGAGTTCATCATTCAGTGGCTGTAATACCCATTTAATTTCTCTATACTGTGTTCTCAATCAATGTTCCCAGATCACACTTTCTTGATAACGAGTTTTGATATCCCAGGAAGCTCTGAGATTATGATTTATTTTGATAATAGCTTTTCTTAGTCTTTGATTCAGAATTAATTGCTTCCTTGTCTTGGATTTTCTTAGGTATCCTTGCTGATAATGCAAACTCATGCACCCCCAGTATTGGCTTGTGCCCTCAATGAAGTTTTGGAGCAAGTAACAAGTGAAACACAAATCATGCCCACACTTTTTGTCCCATCTGTGGCATCTCCTATGATAATAAAGTGTGAAACAAGAAGTCTACCTGGGAAGAGCAATAAAACTTCCATCTATTGCATGCCAGTAGGTCCAGAGACAAACATACCTGGAGCTGTGTTTTCTAAAACCGAGAAGGCTCCATCACCCTTGCAAATTCAGTTTGAGCCCCTAGCATGCCTTCTTCATTTTGTACGTATCTTAAAGTTGCCAACTATTTTTCTTTTTGGAAGAGGAGGGGGAAGCTCTTCAGATAGATCAGCTGAGGAACTTGAGGTATTCACCGAGATTTCTTTAACCTTTGCATCCCAACCATGCATGAAGCAGTAATTGTGTTATTGTAAAGCTAAGCAAACGGAAATTAGGCGCAGAGAGGGAAAAAATAAGTGTGTTTTAATTAATCCGGCATTTATAATATAACATAAGTTCGGTAAGCGTATAGGAGGTCCGAAAACGTGGATATAAAATTAAACATTATTGAATGTGAGAGAATGGATAAGCAAAAAAAAAAAAAATTGAAAATACTCAGAATCTCAAGTATTCTTGATTTTCAGGAATGTGTGCCCAGAATGAGTGTACTTGAAATCTGTTGACTGGTTCATCATCAGATCGTTTGTAAACGAGACAGTTCTCAAAGCTTGAAAAATATCGGCCCGTGAAGACAAACTTGGAAAGATTTCTCTATAAATTTAGTATGCTTTTGTTGACCGTTTGTCCTTGTTTCCTTCTCTGCTCTTCTCAGATGATTGCTGAGATGGGGGAGCTCTTGGCCTCTACCACCGGCTTATCTTTTTCCAGGGCCAGAATTTCGTGGAATCCTGGGAAGACATTGAGGGGTTCTCCGGAGCCATGGCGTGCACTCTACGGCTGATGTTTAGTCGGATCAGAAAGAATCTAAGGGGTTAGTTTCTTGTTTCCTGTCCTCTTATAAAGCTGACTGCTGTGAAATGATGGATTCTAGGCGTGTTGATATATGCTAATACAATATAGAGGGTTTCTTGCACAATCGGAACACTACTAAGTCTGTCTTGTTATTTGGACAGTTTGTCCCGTTTAATCACTGAATGGAAAATACGAATGCAAATGCTGCTTAAAAGAGCAGCAGTTGAATTTCGACTTTTCTGCATCGTGATGTCTCGAACTATGATAGAACCCGAACAATATCAGTGGCTACGTTCGAGAGGCAGCTACTCTCCCCAAAATAAAAGAATAACAAAATATAAAGAAGACTCTAATCCCACTCATGAATCCCCGAGAAACCCACACAGCCTGCTTAAATACTGAAGGCCCTAGAATCAAAATAAGAAACCTAATCTAGATTGATGGAAATTATTCTTTAGTGAAATTAGTTGCCTTTCTTGCTCTTAAAGTGTTGCCGAAAATAAGTCCTTGTGATCTTGTGCATATCCTCCGGTCTTACCCGTATTTGGTGATAAACTGATTTCAGGTCAATTTTCGAGAATACTATTGCACCATGCAATTCATGGAGGAGCTCATCGATCACCAGAATAGGGTATTTATCTGGCACCGTTGCCTTGTTCAAGGCACGGTAGTCTACACAGAACCTCCAGCTCCCATCCATCTTTTTGACTAATAGGACTGGGCTCAAGAAAGGACTTGAGCTTGGTCGTATTATTTCGGCTTCCAACATATCTTGAACTAGGCACTCAATCTCATCCTTTTGTATTTGAGGGTATCGATAGGGTCAAACATTGATAGGACAAGTCCCTTCCCTCAGGATGATTGCATGCTCATGATCTCTACGTGGTGGTAAGCCCGAGGCATTTGGAACACTACCTCGTACCTGCTTAAGAGTTCCTCAATGGCTTTGGGTACTGTTGTCGTTGCGTTTGTTCTTGTCTCCTCAAGACTACTCAGCTCTACCAAGAAGCCATACTCCATCCCCTGCATTGTCTTCAACATAGTTTTAATGATACTGAGGTTCAGCGTAGACTTAGGTCGCCCCCCAACGTTACTCAACGGCCATCAATCTCGAACTCCATACGTAATAGCTTCTAGTTCACCTTCATCTCACCGAGCGTTTACAGCCATTACAATACCTAATATCACATCCGTGCTATCTGAATCTAAGGGAAGGAAGTCATCTCGTACTGGTAGGGTTAGGAGAAGCTCACTACTTACTCCTCGACCCTTCTCAATCCGCCCAATCCCCATCACAACTCCAAAGCTTCCTGTATCCGTTAACTGGAGGCCCGACTCTTGTACCACATGATTTGAAATAAAGTTGTGGGTAGCTCCGTTGTTGATGAGCACGGTAACATCCCGTTTCTTGAGCTTGAGCTGTCCCTTGACCTTCATGGTGTGGTTCGGTGTGAACCCCACTACTAAGTTCAAGGATACCTAAACCATATCCAGGTGCAAGTGTTCTTCCTCTACGCTTCCTCCATTAACTTCCTCTTCCCCGTCATCTTCCTTATCATCACACACGGTTAAGACCTGTAGGGTTCGGTCTTTGCATCGGTGTCTAGGCAAGAATTTTTCATCAAAGCGAAAACATAACCCCTTTGCCTTCTTATTCAATATCTCATTCTCCGTTAGTTGCTTGAAGTTTACCCCAGTCCATGTCCCCATGGTTTGGCCCTTGGAGATATCCTTTCAGTTCCCAGACAATTGATTCTTTGGATTAGATGTCAAGGTGGTGCCCGGTGACACTCCATCGCTGAAATAGATGCCTTTGTCAAAAGGCTTGTGTGAACGCCCCATTATCTTCCTTTTTTTCCACCAACTGGGCGAGCTCCATAGCCTTGCCTAAGTTCCTTGGCCTCAAGGGACGTAAATCAGCTCGAATTTCAGGCATCAATCCCTTTATAAAACTTCCTTCAAGCACCTCCTCAGGAATTCCTCTCCAGTGTCTCGATAATAATTCGAACTTGTCTTGGTATTCCATCACTAAGCCTTCTTGGATTAGTGTGAGAAATTCTTCATGGAGCTTATCTTCCTTTGGGTCACGGAAACGCTCCAACAGGCGATCCTTAAACTCAGACCACATATTTATCGTTTGTTGTTATTCCTTCCATAGGTACCAAGTGAGAGCCCTTCCCTCCAAGCAAATTGCTGCTACAGTTGACTTCTCCTGGTCGATCAGGTCGTTGATAGAGAAATACCGCTCTACTCGATATACCCAACTATGGGCATCTTCTCCCTCAAAAATTGGCATTTTGAGCTTCCTCAAACGAGCGTCCCATCCTATGTGGCCGGGTCCCGAACTGGCTCGGTCATTGAAGACCTTCCATTTCCCATCCCTCTTCCATTCTCAAATGGTTTGGCTTGAAATTCACTTTTCGCTAGGCGGGTCCATTGTGCTCCAGAGAATTGCTGCTATCCAGGGGCTCGATTTGTGTGTGTCCAGCTCACTTCACCTGTTTCTGATCGCTGCTGCCTTGGATGTAGGCCTGGCAAACTGTGTCGTGTCGTGTTTAAACGTGTCGTGTCTAAACGTGTCCGGGTTAGAAACTCCAATGATCTGGATATGACACATTTATTTTTCGTGTTTAAACGGGTTCGTGTCTAAACGGTCGTGTCTAAACCGTGTCTAAACCGGGTTGACCCATTTAATGTAAAATATCGACAATATATAATTATACTCTAATAATCTATGATGTAATTACTAAAATAATAATATTTATTGATAATTAGTACAATAAATAAGTAAGATTAATCAATTATTGATCATGTAATGCATGTAATATTTTATATATAATAAAATTTTCATATATAAATGTATTAAATGAGTCAATATATGTATAAAAATAGTTAATACATTTAATAAACGTGTTTAATCATGTCGTGTCGTGTTATACAGGTTCAAACCCAGTTAAACACGTTTATTTATCGTGTCTGCACAGGTTCGTGTCTAAACGGGTTCGTGTCTAAATAGGCTTGACCCAAACCCGCCTAACTCCGTGTCGTGTCGTGTCGGGTTACCGTGTCGTGTCAATAATTGCCAGGCCTACTTGGATGGGTTCCAGGTAGGGGTTTCTGCAACCCAGACCCAAATTGGGCCTGTTCACTCCAGTTTGGGCTTAAGCGGAGCGGCCCACAGCTCACCTGCCATTCACCATACTTCAGCCCAACTGCATCTCTCCAGCCGTCATCCCACGCCTCACCACCGATGCCCCTTTCTCTGCTCCTAGCACCGGCGACGCCTTCTCCGATCCTTCCAGCCCCGGCGTTGATGGCGGCTGTCTTCACATCCCCCTCCTTGCCGTTGCTCCGCTGTTCTGTCAGTGATCGCGATTGCTGCTCTAGGGCTCCTCCGTCCCCCACCCCTCCGTCGTTGGTGCGTTCATGTCTCCGTGGAGACAGCTCCTAGGATTTCGGCTTCGCGATCAGCCCGAAGAGCAGGTCCAACTTGGCCTCCAGTACAGCCACCTGTCATCGACTCCTTACAGCCGTGGGGCGAGCTTCTCCTCCACAGTGGTAAGGCGTTCTTCTACTGAGGCCCTAAGTTGCCCCACCTCCAAGTCGAGCTTTTCTTCCAAAGCGTCGAACTTCTTCGCCGCCATCCCCTAGGATCGAAAGCTCTATACCAAATTTGATAGAACCCGAACAATATCAGTGGCTGCGTTCTTTTTTTTGCCAAATATATCAGTGGCTGCGTTCAAGAGGCAGCTACTCTCCCCAAAATAAAAGAATAACAAAATGTAAAAAAGACTCTAATTCCACTCATGAATCCCCGCGAAACCCACACAATCTGCTTAAATACTGAAAACCCTAGAATCAAAATAGGAAACCTAATCTAGATTGACGGAAATTATTCTTCAGCAAAATTAGTTGCGTTTCTTGCTCTTAAAGCATTGCCGAAAATAAGTCCTCGTGATCTTATCAAATTGTGCCTCCTTTAAGCTAGAGGGAAGAAAATGAAGAATTTAGTTTCCTTTGGGGGTTATATCAGGAGGTCCATGGACTCTGAAAAGGTATGGAAAGGCGAAAACAAGGGAACAGCTGATGGGAGTCTCGTGGACTCGGAAAAGGATAGGAAAGGAAGAGGAGAAGATTGTGGGAAATCCTGCACCTACGACATGGACTAGCAGCAATGTGTCAATCAAGTGCCCGGCAATAAGCCAGTGAATGGGACAATGGTAATGCATATTTTTTTGCTGGCGTTTTTGGAAACAGGCTTTTAGACTATGCAATGATCTAGCATCCCTCTGTTAGAAAGGGGCTCGGGCAATGCGGATTGATGATTTGTCACGAGCCTCTGATCTCGGCGACAGTAAGTGAAAATTGTTTGGTCAAAAAGGTGCTCTGATCAGGGGTGGTCATGAACCGGTTAGAAACCAAACCGAACCAGAAGAATTTGTTCTGTTCAGTTCGGTTCGATATAACAAGTCCGAACTGTAACTGTTTTGTGTCCAAAAAACCGGATTGCTTTGAACTGGTTTGATTAAACAGTTCGAATTGAACTGTTTCGTGAGCGATTTGGTTCGGTTCAAAAATCGAAACCGAATTAAAATTTTAATGAAACGGGCACAGGTGGCCCATGGGCCAATGTGGGCTCTCCATGGCCCAAAAAGCTTCCAACGGCTCAAAAAGTAACTGTTGGCCTATTCAGAAGAAGAAGAAAAATCGGACGACACAGACAGCAAATTGACATAGCAAATCATTAGAAACAACCTTGCGAAGAAGAAAAAACAAGGGCAGACAACACGAACAACAAATTGATGGTGAACAAATTCATCAGATGCAACCTGAATAGCTGGCGATAGTGAACAACAAATTTGTCAGGGAGGCTACCGAGCTATGAGGGCTTGAGTTGCGACAAAGGCAAACTTGAATAGCGGGCAAAATGGAGAACCTAAACAACGAGCGACTGCAAACGGCGAATCCGTCAGGCCGATAACAATGTTGAAGGTGGTTGAGCAACAACGACGGTGAACATGCATAGCAGGCGTCGGGCGACAGTGAACTTGAACAGCGGGTGACGGCAAACAGCGAATCCGTCAGGCCGACCACAGGATGAGGAGGGTCGATAGCGGCAACGGCGAACTTGAACAACGGGCAATGACGACCAGTAAATTCGTGAGGCCAACCACCTGGCTGAGGAGGCTCGAGTAATGATGACGGCAAATTTGAAGTAGGCAACAACGAACAGAAATCAATCAGGCGCCCGCCACTAGGCTTCGGAAGTTCGACGGTGAGCAGCAAAGTCTTCCTCCCATCAATGTATGCTCGCCTCTGTCTCTTCTTCCTTCAGAAGTTAGGGTCTTCTTGTTTGAAGAGAACGGCCAACGGGAATAGGGATTGACAAATTTTATATATTTTAATAATAATAATAATAAGCGGTTCGCTTCGGTTCGGTTCGAACCGGTTCACTGAAATCACTGAACATAAAAAATAACCGAACTGGTTGTCATCTTAAAAATAGAACTGAAATAGAGCTGTTTCAGACTGAACCGGTTCTATTCAATTTGGTTCCGGTTCAGTTACGATTCGGTTCATCCCGAACCAGTTCGTATGAGCACCCCTAGCTTTGATGTCCCTGCATGATCGCACTGTTACCATAAGCCTGGACCACGAATGAAGCTTCGGTGCCAGATTCCGTGGGAGAGGGAACTATGTCAGTACGAGGCTTCTATTTTGCCCAAGAGGACAGCTTCTCTGTGAAACTTATTAGTAGGAAACTTTCTGGAAAATAATTTTTATATTCTAAAATTCTAAAAAACAGTGGCTGAGTTAACTGGGCCATAGTTTTTTAAAAATAAAACGTTAGGGACATGAAGCAAATAAATTTTAATATACACCCAACTAGAATTTTTGAAAAAATAATTTTATTTTATTTTCTAGAAAAATTGTAAAAATAAATATAAGCATTCGATGAATTGGGCAGAGAGTTTTAAAAAATGAAGCTTTAAAAAAGGAAAACAATATGATAAACTTGACTCTAGATTTTCGAAGAGTTTTCCTGTATCTCCTCTCTCGAGATGCGAAAATGATTCTCAGTGCTAGATTTCATCACGAATCTCTCACCTCTCGAGAAATTCTTATATAATATTACATCACCACACGATATAAGAAAATATAAATATGAATATGATAAATAAGTAAATTAATATTAATTTTCCAAGCAGTTACGTTAATTTTTCCTAAACTCTCCCTGTGAATCAACGGCTTCTATATCCACATTACGTAATCGGGGCTGATTTGTAAGTAGGGAAAAGATGAGGTACACAACTACAATTTTTTAAACAAATATACCCCTAGACTCAGCGATTAAGCAAAGGAAGTGCTGAAGATTAACTAGATTTGAAATCAGCGGACTCGTTCATTTCAAGTTACCAGCAACGTAGCATTTAAAATAGTCCGTGCACACAGATTAACTTAATCGGTCGCCTCCGATAATATGCCTCTGGTTTCGAAACAAATATTCAATATGTAATACATAACGAGTTACATATAATACGAAAACTGTCACTTATTAAAAATACGTGTCATCGCGTGACTGGAACTTACAGAAAACAGACCGTTATGTATTACATAGTTAATATTTGTTCTTTCATGATAAGGCGCACTGTGATGGCATGATAAATGATTAATGAATTACAATATTTTGTTGCAGAATTTTATCGTAATACGATATTATGTATATTAAAAAAAATTTATAGTACGATTGATAAAATTTCTATGCTAAAAATACGTGGAATTTTTAGATTATAGTCTTCTTTACAACTATTTTATTCTAGTTACCAAATTCTATAATCGATTTTATATTTTTAAATGCAACAATATTTTTTACTTTTTTTTATATCGATGGTGTTCGGCACAGTAGTAACCGACTAATCTATCAGACAGTGTATCATACGGCTTGAGACCTGCCATTAATCACTAGATACTAACCATCATGGAGAGTCAAATCCTAAACCTGATTTATTGCATGTTGTTGGCTTATTAATGAGTCCTCCCTAGGTGGTCAAATACAACAAGGTCACGTTACGAGGATTCCTCGCCCGCATGAGTCATCTGCAGGTAGGCTACAGCTGGTGCAGTCACTGCTTCAAGGCATGCCCAACTACTGGGACGAGAGAAATTCTTAGATAGTTCTATCTCATCACGTGATTTGAGGAAATATCAATCAAAATATGACAGATGGATAAGTTAGTGTTAATTATCCAATCAGTTAATTACAATTATTATTAATCAAAATAATTTAATTAATTTTTTTCCATCCCATCACTATGAGATTGGTCGAACAGAAATGGAGCTCATTCCTACGTAAAGGAATTGCCAGGAAACGCCATAGGAGCTATGGAGAGAGTCAAGTGGGCTGACATCTGCTATCCAAGAGGAGAAGGATCGAGCGAGGCTGCCGGAAGTAGAAACAAGGAGCCAAGTCTGTGTTAAAAACCTTACGGCTCTTACTAACCATTGCACGGTCAACGTTATGGGTAGCATGGACGAGGAAATATCTGCTCAAAGGCCGCAACATTTGGACTATTCCACCATACACTACTCCAAAAATCCTCGAACTGATCTCATTCTGGCACGATAACTAGACTTCTTACAGACCCTCCTAGTCCAACAGCACTGTCCAACGAGAAATTTTTAAGTGAACCTACCTCACCATTTGGTATGAGAAAACATCAATTAAAACGTGATAAAAGAGCAAATTAGCATTAACCATCCGAATAGTTACCATAATTAATACTAATCAAAGTAATTTAATTATTTTTTTCTCACTACGTTATTTTAAGGTAGGACTATTTAAGAATTTTTCCTGTCAAAGGGAGTCTCCAATATATAAAGAATGGAGCTCAGAGTTGGCCCTGAAATGCGTATTCCCTTTATCTCGATTAACATCAACGATTCCATCCCTTTAATGCCAGCAGACAGGGCTCTACGGTTCATCACTGCAAAAGTCTGCCAGGCGCTGATAAACAAGAAGCTTGAAGTACAGTTTCAGCACCATGTATGGCTCTGGGGTTAGATTCAAAAGGCATCGTCAGGTTGCTGGCTGGACATTCTTGACAGTATCCCTGCTAAATCTAGAGTAGCAGCTTGGGCTACTATACGAGGTGCCTTGTTCGAATTCTATGCTGAGGAAACTGAGACAAGAGACCACAGGTTTCTCTGGCTGCAGGATGACCAAGAACATCTGGAAAACGATGCCAGAGAGAGCGGGGATGTGGAGTGCTGCAAGGTACTTGGAGCTCAGGAGGGCGACTACCAAATGGAGAGGCAGATCACTTGACCGGACCACAGGGAGATTGACAAGGACCAATTATATCCACCCGGTCTGGCTTGAGCGAAATGAAAGGATATTTGGACACTGTAAAGCTCCCTCCTCTTAACATATAGTAGAGAAAACTTTTGTTAACAGCCAGGAAATTAAACATAGTGCGTTTGGCCAGTACTTATGTTCAGAAATGAGCTGATGTAAAGCCTTGCTGGAAGATGCACATGAAATTCTGGTTTCTGGAATGGAATGAAAACTGACTGCCGGAAATCTTAAAGGGACAACAGGAGAAGAAATGCTCTTTGCAGTCGAACAACTCAGTTTCAAGGACGACCCCATGGCAAGACCAATACACTCATGGAAATTTCCAAAAGAACAAATTCTTTCAAAGCTACAAATTAATTTAAGAGTATGATGCTTCTAAGATAACACAGTAAAGACTGGAAGTAGTACACGGTAATCTGCAAATACATACTTGGAGTGCTCAAGGGTTCATAGTCTGCTGATCTCTCAGCTAGCTGCAGTACTACAGGTGTTGATCCCATCCTTGCAGTCGTTTGTGAGGTCATTGAAGGTCTCAATCTGCTTCTTGCCACGCAGAAACACCTCGGTATCAACCGAGACTCTCATGTAGCCATCAAAATTGACCGGATTTCCCTTGTTGAGCTTCGCAGTCTCTGAGTACCACTCGCTATTCACGTCCCAAAGGTCTTTGTACTCGTCTAGAAAATGGGTCGTGTACTTGTCCTTCAATGGGTCGAAGAAGGACGTGTCGGGCTCATTTGTTGCAATGTAGACATGTCGCCCTTCCTCGATCTTGTCCCGCAGTGTCGACAGGAGCGCATCGGGAGAAGTATCTGATGCAAGGTTCGGCCACAGCTCCCTGTTCCTTGCCTTCTCGCCTCGCTCAATGTGAACAGAGTCGTAATCCCAGTTAAGCCTTGTTGCGATTCCTGAAACAATATCCATTAATCGTCTCGATTTCCAGAGCAAATGCCATGGCCGTTGAACAATGGATTCTGTCTCTCCTTCACAGACACGGTACCAGTAATTATCTGGTTCCACGGACCCGAACTTTCGCATTATCAAGGTGTCCTTCACATGGCGAAGCTTCATAGGCGTGACCCTGAAGTCCTCCACAAGATTAAGGTTCAAGTTATCTTTCCTCTGCCACCGGTTCCAATCAGCCCAAAACTGTTCCTGGTCCAAAACAGAAGCAGACTCCTTCAGATGCTCGAAGTCGAAGTAAAACCTGAAGTCCTTACCTTCCTCGTCCTGATTCGATGAAGTATACATCTTGGACAAACAAATGCTCAAGTCCATGACCAATGTTCTGTTCAAGTACTGAGCCTCACCAAGGGCACACAAGAAACTCCAGAGATAATGGTTCATGCTCTTGCATCTATCTCCACCTCCACTGTAGATCAAGTACTTCCCATGACTAAATGACCCCTCGGATTCGATAATGGGAAGAGAATCATTCACGGTCTCCCCAACAACTGGTAGTGCTACTGATGGCTGTTCTTGCATTTTCTCGAAACCGGGTTTCTGATTCTTCTTCCTCTTCCGAGCATTCACACCTGTATGATACTCCCCGATACTCACTACACTCATTGTACAATTCTCAGACCTAGAGATCACAAACCTCCGATAATCCTTGTAAAATGCAGCTGTCTTCCCTTCCTTAGGCCGGAACCGCCACGCCATGTCACAGGTACTACCATTGCTCCCAGCAACCGGTTTCCCAAACCGGTAGAAATGGATGTCCTTAAACAGTTCTATGGTAGCCTTCATCATCAAATGGAACACCTCTGGGTCCCTACAATCAATAGGCTGACCAACAGAGTTCTCGCACCCAGTCAACGCCTCATCCCCAGCACCCTTAGGAACTTCAACATCAGTGATGTTAATGAAGGACTCGAACACGGTCTGATTCACAGCCATGAAATCCTCCCCAGTCTTGACGACCGTGTTGTCATCCTTGAAAGTGGCATTGGAGGTGGAAGTAAGGAACGTGGTGATCTTGGTTGTGGGATGGAATAGCGGGTCTTCAGGCTCGTAGGTGGCAGCAATGATCGTGAAGATCAGTACTCCGATCACAAACATTGAGAAGCAAAGGTTCCCTATCAATGCCAAAGCATGGTGGCCCAAGTTCTCCGGCCTGAAGCTCCCACTGCGTGTAAGGGTGAACCGGCCCATCATCATTTCATTACCTAATAAGAATCAAACCTTCTCATCAAGCTGAGAACTAAGCAACTATTTGCACGAAAAATGAATAGACAATGAAAGAATCCAAAGCCAGCGCACCGACACAAGGGCTCCAGATTTCCGGAATGAATTTATTAGAAGGAGATTACCATGTCAAACAGAGAAAAACGAATGTCTTCTGAATTTGAGAACAGAAACCACAACCAACACAGAAGCCATCAATCAGCATTCGTGTCAGATTTCTCGAAATCACCTTCTGCAACCACCCTAGATGACTAATTCTACGAGGGGAAAATTAACAAAATCTGCTACCAAATTGACTAAATCTATAAAATCTGCACAATCATCTATGAATCCCATCTACTCATAGGATCGGAATGGGCAAATACGACATCTCAAGACATGCTCTTTACCCCTGGACAGGAGATCCGCGCACAGACGCATAGATCCGCGAGAACGAATAGCTAAATCGAGGAGAAACTGGTTAGATTACTCCCCGAAACAGATGAACAGAAGAGGTAACGGAAGACGGCAGCAAGGGAAGGACGAATCGCAGATCGACAAATCCAGTCTCTTGGGTCCGGTAGAGAAGAAGAAAGGAGAGAACTTTCAGGGGGAAGAGAGGTGAGCTATGGCAGCAAAGTTGTGGAGGGAAATGGAGAGCGAGAGATCTGACCTGGGAGTGAGGGCTGAAGCAAGACTTTCCAAGGAGTGAAGACCCCGCAGCAGCACTTGAGAGAGAAGAAGATGGAGACGAGGGTCTGAGACAGTAGGGGAGTGTGGAGGTAAGACTTTGCTTTCGCAAGAGATGCCCTTCGACCACCGACACGGGAGAGCAGGTGGAGGTGATAAAATTAATCTATAAAATTTAATTATTCTTAAATTTTTTATAAAACCTTAAAAATAAAAATTAATCTTAAAAATAATCAAACTCTATTTATTTATATTATTATGTAAATACTATCACGTGAAGATATTGTAAATTCAACAATGAAAGACAAGGGGAAAAATAACCGCATTTTTTTTATTATTTTCATAATTAAATAATCATTTATTCGGTAGTATAATTTTAATGTAGGGAAATTATTCGTGTCAATAACTAGCAAAAAAAAATGAAGGAAAAATATTTGCTTTCACTCATCACCTAGACCTATTTTCCTAAATTAGGGTTCATATAAAAAATAGAATTATCAAATTATCCTAGTTTTTCTATATCCGATACTTCTTTAAAATTGATGTTATTTATTCACTTTAAAAATATTAAACTGAAGCATTTATTTCGAGTTTTATATGTATTTATTGTGATTTTTATTTAAAAATTTAATATAATTTTTAACTTTCGAATAATTAATACTAATTTATTCATTTATTATAATTTAATATTTTTTATATAATTGATGAGATAGAATCACCTGGGCGAAGAGTCTCTCATAACTTGGGGGAGTTCTCTTTTCTTTTGAGAAATTTGGCATTCCTATTCTTTTTTCTCATTCATAAAATAAAATGATTTGAATCTCTCTCTCTCTCTCCCCCTGAATGAAATGATTATAATTAATTCGTGTAGTTCTGGAAGGGCATGATGGGAATACCGCGTCGGACATGAGCTGTCGTGTAGACTTTGCTTTTGCGAGATCTTGCATTGCCTGCCGTGATTTCCATGTGTATAGTATTCCCTTTTCAATATAATAAGTTGAGAGTTCTTTATTGCATGCAGCATCATGATGGATCAATTATTCACCCTTTTTTTTTCCCTTGTAACACTTGTATTTTGACTAATTCGATTTGAACCAAGTCGATTTACTGAGGAGTAATTAAATTTTTCTCTAGACACAAGGACTGGAACCCAAGACCTTTATTTAAGAGGAAAAGACAACAGATTATTTCAACCAATTCACTTTGATATTCACTTTTTTTTTATAAAATATAAACAAGAGCACTTGTTGATTTTGGTCTTCAACATTTTAGACTGTATTCATATTTGACCTAAACCTTCTCTTAGGTTGATTACAATCCTCAATCTTTCAAATATTGTTCAGCTTTAGTCCTTTACATGGAGATTTCAACGAAAAGAGGATCAAATCCGATCATTATTATTCTTGTAAAGTTACTAGCAATACCACATATTGTTGATAGCCTTCCCGGGAACAATTTATAGTTATATCGATAGTTTCTCCATTTTTTTTGTTACGACCATTACGGTTCTTGTAAAGTCACCAGTAGTATCACATATTGTTGATAACATTCTCGTGGACAGTTTACAATTGATTCCCCACTTACCCTCTTTTCTTACATCAAGAGTTTCTTAATTTTTTATAATTGTAAAAGTAATTTGTAATTAAAAATATATTTTAAATATTAAAAAGAATCACCTTTTTGTAATATTAAAAATAATGTAAATGACTATAACTGAACAATATTTGAAAGGCTGATGACTAAAATTAGCTAAAAAAAAGGTTTATGTTAAATATCAATATAGTTCAAAAGATTGAGAACTAAAATCAACTTTCTCTCAATAAACAATAAGTTAGCCAAATGTATGACCACATCTGGGATCCTAAAAAGAATAAAATAAAAGGTATGCGAAATATTGTATCAAAGTGTAACACTACTTATTAACGTAATATTTTGTATGAAAATTGGAAAGAAAGTACAATTATTTTTTGGTATGTACCAGTAGCATTCAGAAGTCATTTCGACCACTAACTAATCCAGTTGGAGCCGAGTCGATCAATTCATGAGTAAAAAGTACTAGGGGTGATCGGGTGGGTACCCTATATTTTTCATGATACCAGGGTCCTACTTTATTTAAAATCGGTTCCTACAATTTAGAACCAGACCACCGGACCCTACCCGAAACCTATATTATACCATCGGTTGCGGGTACTCGTTTGGAATCTACTCTTCTATTAATAAATAAAATAAAAACTTAAAATTAATTAATGAATAATTATCTAATAATTTTCTTACTTGGCATTCACAAAAAATATTAAAAATATTCAATTGAATGGAACAGGAGAGAGGTTTTGTGGTTGCAAAACTCTTATGGCAAAAGAATGAAAATTATTTGGAGACAAGGAAACCATAAGTTTCAAAAGACATTGAGATTTTAAATATGGAAATAAATAAATAGAATAAAATATTAAAATAAAAGATTGCAATTTCATATTTTATATTTAGTAAAAATATAAATATATATATTTGTCGGTTCTAATCCCAGTTCTTGATATCACCTTTAATAGAGCCGGAACCGGAACTGCCATTTATTTTAACTGGTTCCTATTTTTCTACCCTCAACCTACCATATTCTTACGAGAATTTACCCGGAACCTATCCTATACCAGTTCTGGGTTTATCCGGTGCTTGTGCATACCTCTAGTAAAAACTCTACCGGCATGAAATTTCTCTATTCATAAAAACTCAAACCCGACAACTTTACGTAAGAAGAACAAAACAAGTGTATTTACCACTTAAATTAACTTATGTACATAAAAAAAGTACAAATATTAAGTTCAATAACTTTGTATATTACTTTAAAAATCGCAAATTTTTCACTGATATTGTTGGGTGCGAATGATGTGAGAATTGATGTGTGTTTGACTGGTAAAACGCGTTTTTTACTCCGGATAATGTCTTAAAATTTTCTAAAATAGAATAGGGAAAAGTTGATTTTGATCCTCAACCTTTTGAACTATTTTTATATTTGACTTAAACTTTTTTGGGTTAATTTCGGTCATTAACCTTTCAAATATTATTCAGTTTTTGTCCTTTATATTATTTTTAATATAAAAAAGGTAACCTTACTTTTTTTTAATAATTAAAAATATAATTTTAACTAAAATTTATTTTTACAGTTATAAAACTCTCAACATAAGAAAAGAGGGGCTAGTTAGAAATCAACTGTAAACTGTCATCGAGAAGATTATAATAATTTGTGATACTATTAGTAACTTTATAAGAACTACAATGGCCGAATTTGATTCCTTTTTCGTTCAAATTTCCATTTGTTTTTTAATTTACAATTAAAACATATTTTTAATAACCTAATCACCTTTTTTAATATTAAAAATAATATAAAAGGACTAAATCTGAACAATATTTGAAAAATTGAAGGCCGAATTCAATCCAAAAAAGTTTAGGTCAAATATGAGTATGGTTCAGAAGGTTGATGATCAAAATTAATATTTTTCTAAAAGAATATAAAAACTAAAAATAAAAAACAAGGGCAGATCTGACATTAATGAAGAGTAGTAATCACCAGCGATGCTCGCTCCCCCGGTTGCGGTATGTCAGTCCAAACTGAGAACTCCCAATCCAAAACAGAGGCGGCTTCGCCAGCAATCACCCTTTCCCACGAGAAATTCATAGGTAATTCTTTCCTAACTCGTGGCATAAGAAAATACCAAATAAAATAGTAAGTAAATTAACGTTAATTATTTGAGTAATTATTATAATTATTACTAATTAAAGTAATTTAATTCGTTCTTCCTCACTATGTTATTATTCGGTAGGACTACATAAGATTTTTTCCTTTCGCACACAAGGTCACCGATCATTGACAAATTACGAGAAAACGTTGAGATTATATGAAAAATTTAAATCATGATAAAATTTTTTCAGAGAACATATTAGAATTTAAAATTGAAATTGTGGTATTTAGAATGATGTTAAATTGCTCGCAAAATTTAGTAAATGTGGATAAAATAATTGTAAATTTAGATGTAAAACTAATATAATATAATGATACTACATATTTTGTATGTAATATTTTTACTAACCACACTAGAAGTTTAATCAATGTAATATACTTTACAATAAAACATCGTAAACTGCAATATAAAGGGCAGTGTAATACCACACTTTATAATCAATTAAACACTACCTAAAGATTATTGGCACCGTGAAGCGGCGAAGGCTGTCACCAGCCAAGCCCTGCATTCATCCCTGCACCCTTTTCTTATTTTTATTACTTTATTATTTTTTTATTAATATCAAAATTTTAATAGTAAATAATAAAAGACAATTTATATTTTTGTGAGAAGCTTGGATCAAATCTATGAAGAAAAAAGGGTCAAGATGAGAACGACGGAAGAGATGAAAATTGGAGACTAGAACTACACTTCCAAGAAAGGGTAATTTTTTTTTATTATAATAGATATACCTTATAATAGTATTTACGTTAATTATAAATTAATATTATTAAATTATTTTTAGATTTTTTTGTTTCTAATATTTTATAAAAAAATTAAAATGACTAGATATTATTAGTCTATGATATACCTATTAAAATAGACTCCAACAAAGTACTTAAAAAGACCGCTATAAAATAGATTTCAAGTAGGATCCAATTTCTAATTACACAAGGCAAGGTTCAAATCTAAAGCTTGTGAACCAGTCTTACGTAAAATAGATCCAGATTTCATAAAAAAGAGGTAAATTGCTTAAAAAATATAAACTATTCAAGAATTTTCTAATTTATTATAAACTTTTTTTTCGCCTAAAAAATATGAATTATTTAAGAATTTCCTGATACAACACGAACTATTTTTTTGGCTCAGAAAATCACAAACTATACTCCATTTTCCTAATTTACCATATCGTTAATCTGAACTATTAATTGTTGACGTGCACAATTGATTTTACTGACTGTGCAAACGAAATCTAAGATGGCATCATACCTGACATCCATCTAGTCATAAAAATAGGAAACATTTTTTTGCATCTTCATTCATGTAATAAAATAGAAAATTCGAGAATATGTTTGCACATCCATTCTCTTAATAAAATAGAGAAGTTAACAATAGTCCGTATCTTTTAGTCCAGTTGGACGCCACGCGTAATATTACGTTAAATTCCATTTGCACAATCAGCGAAATTAGCTATGCACATAAGTAATTGATAGATAAAATTAACGACATGATATATTAGGAAAAATGAGTATAGTTCATGATTTTCTAAACCATAAAAAATAGCTCGCGATAAATTAGAAAATTCTTGAATAGTTCATAATTTTTTGAGTAAAAAAAAGTTCGTTATAAATTAGATAATTCTTGAATTGTTTATGAATTTTTTGACAAACAACCCAAAAAAAAAATGCAAAGTACCTTGAACAGATGCCAACGGGGCGGTAGCCCCACTGGTGGGGGACTGGGGAGCTCACCTAGAGCTCCCAAGTTCAAACCCCAGGAGGGGCACTTCCTCGTTGGTGGGGGCTTTCAGCCCTCTTGAGCCCGTCAGGTTCGCCTGGCTTACCCGGCACACGTGGTTTGCGGGCTATTGCGTGTGCCCCGAGGAGGAGGTGTCGCAACCACCGCTAGTCGGGCCCGGAAGGCGCTCGGATACCTCGGTTATCAAAAAAAAAAAAAAAAAAGTACCTTGAACAGATCACTCATGGTCTACAGGTGGTCGTCGTTCACAAAGACTCACCGCTAAGGGTGCGCACCGGTATCGAGTAGACCTTGAACTGATAGGAACCTATCATATTAGATAAGTTCTAATAGATCTCAGTAAAAATAGAATAATTTTTTTTTTGTAACGAATCAATGAATAAGTCAGCTCCAATTTTGGCTCCAGCGCCCAAGATATCCGAAACCGGAAACGAAATTTGTTAACTGATTAGTATATTTCATTTTAATCTTTCATAACTTCCTCATTGAAACTCCAATTCACACATGATTTAAGCCATTATGTCATAACTCAATGAATTTTTATTTGGTACAATAAATATGTATATTTAATATATTTTTTATGTCTAAAATATCATTATAATTTAAAATTAATAATAAATAGTACTTAAATATATTGTAAACATACTTAGAATTACACATGGATGATTATGATGAAAAACTATACGAAATAACAATAATGATGAAAAATATCAAAGTAATCCATCCATATTACAAACTTAAAAGATTAAACAATAAATAAGTTCTGACAGGATACTCAGAACCTGTATCACAGATTTCGAGTAGGGCTCGAATCCAAGATTAAGCAAGGTAGTATCTTGACTTAAAATTTAAAAACCGATGTTACCTGGGATAGGGTTCGAGTATTCAGACCCAATCACCCCTTCTCACTGCCCCCTTACATTTGACTTTTCTCAACTTCTTTTAAGACAACCTCCAATATTTTGTTTTAGGATGGAAACAATTAACAAAAATATCTCAGCAGAATCAAGTGGGAAAAGTATGGAAAACTGAGCACGAGAACAGAATAAAAAACAAAATTAACAAAATTTTGGGATGAAATTAAAACCTTTCAACCTAAATTCCCTCAAATATTAATTGAATTACCATAATCCACAGCGCATCTTAAGATATCAAGGTAGGAGGATACAACTATCCTCATTACTATCTGAGCAAAACAAAAAATCCTCAGCTCTAAAATGCACCTTTCCTCTACTGCGAGCGACTGCTAATATAATTTCACTGGTGTAATTATCAGCAGATCACATATTCTAAAAGAATCCAAAAACGAAAGGCGAAAATTTTCATCCTAAGCTCTCAGCCAAGATTTCCCAGAGAACAAATATTCATCTGATGGTTTCGCATGGCTCGTAGAACTTACAATTTTCAGTCATCATCGGAGCTACTATCTTTAGACAATTTCCCCACATCTTCATCCGCAGGTAATTCCTAAATAGCGATTGAAGTCCATCAGTGAATAAAGTAAAAGAAATATGGTCATATCAGGAATGAGAGAAACCCGGCAAGGATATTGAATTGCCTTCAGATAAAAGGCACAGTGTCTTACCTGCATCTTGTCCCAGTCCTTGAGCTTAGAACTCATAAGCATGTAGTTGTCACGCAGTGGAGCCCATGAAGGAGGTTCACTTCCCACACCATCAGTCGATGTATTGACCTGATATTCATGTGATTTTATAACTACTTGAATCATAATACCCATGGATGTAGAACAGATGAGATCAAAACATAGTGGTCCAGATAAAGCAAGGCATAATGAAAGAGCAGACCTTAGCTGAAGTTCCACTTGATGAGGCGGACGGTTTGCCTAGTGCAGTAAAGAATGCTTCTTTCCTCCTCTTCTTTATTGCTGTGTAGCACAGAGTAAAATTAAGATAAGGTTTATAAAGCTCAAGCCTGAGGCATTGCCAGTCATACAATACCTCTTTACCCATGGAAGGGTGAATTTCACGTTAAAATATGGTGAACCAGCTGATATTAATAGGAGGAAATAAATCACTTGCTTCTAATGACACTCCAATTAGATATGTCTCACTCATGCATAAAATAAAAATAAATAAATAAATAAATCAGAATGCCCGCAGAACATATTAACAACTAACTGAAACAAATTTGGAAATCATCAATGCTTCAGAAAGTACTTTTCAGATTCAGTTTGATGAGTCATATCAAAGTTCTAGGGAAAGGGATCAGTTGGCTCTAGCAGAGTTTAGTGGGATATCCTGGTCATTTTAAGGATGACGAACAATCCCTTCAGTTTGAAAAGATGGTTCACATAATTTAATGATTTGTTGATTTACAAATTCATCTTTGGGTCTAACTGCGAATTTCCATCCTTATTGGAATGTGGAACAAATAGAATCTTAAGATAGTTATCCAAAAACCTAAGTTGTTGCACTGTTCTAATTACTTCTAATGGGAGCATAAGTAACAAAGTCTGCCCAGCACAGGTCTCTACCTCCCAAACTTGAAATCCTCAAGAACCAAATACTAAAAACTAATACATGCACAAGCATTTACTAGAATAGCTCAGTGATACAACATATACATGATTAATGGAAAACTATCACACCTTTTTCATCCTTTGATGATGAGGGATTCAATCCTTTCTGTGCACTTTGGGCCTTGCTAACCTGCAGAATAAGGATCGAGCTATAAAGATCATGCCTTGTGCTATACCAGTCAGTAAAATATAACACAAACAAATATTGTTTTCAAAATCTTACCGCATTAAATAACTTGACCACTGGAACCGCAGCATCAGAACATGGTAAAAATTGCAACAAACCAATTTAGTATGCCAAATGAAGTGTAAGCCTAAGTAAGCAAGCACTTCAATTTTCTATATAATTATGCACATCATGGGAAAAAGGAAAAGGTTTTCACACCTCCTTTGGTGGCAACGCCAATGAGAAACTTTTCATGTGCATCCAAATAATTAGCAGGCTTCACATGCCCCTTTTCTCCTATCTGTTAAGAAGTAAGAAATGACAAATTATTAAATACACATGACAACAAAATGTATGAGAAAGCGTGCTAACAATCAATTCAAACAGTAGAGCCAGTCATATACCAAGAGCTTTTCCTTCTTCGCCTCACCCTTGAGCTTCTTTTCAGATTCCTCTTCAGCAAGCTTTTGAGCAACAAGCATCTTCTGCCCGGACAATATTGGCCCCTGCAACAGACTGATATAGTCAAAACAAGCTAGATTTTCTTCCACGACCATCAGGAAATTGGCATGAGAACTTACAAGAACATCATCTGCAGCACTCTTCTTTATAATACTCTTGAATGCCACCCTGAATGCTCTGCAGCCTTCCGTAAACTTTGTAATGGCAGGTAGGTCTTCATTATCTCCATCCTCATCCTCATCCTCATCTTCTGATACTTCAGGTTCCTCCTCCACTTTATCTGCCTCCATGTTTCTTTTATCATACTCATTCCCGTCAGAGTAAGCATTATACTTCTTACTTGGGGCAGAGTTATCAGCATTATCATCATCATCATCGGAATTATATTCTCTTGCCCGTTTGCGGAACAGCTTCTTCATCTTCCTGTCAACCTTAACCTTTTCCCCAGAGCCCTGAAACATTTTAAATTTTTTCTTTGCTTTGCGTGACTTCTTGTTCCCTAATTTCCTTTTCTTCAGGACTCCTCTGGCTTCTGAAATATGGGTCCCCTCTGCCATAGCTGACATGTTATTTTAAGTGGGCAGTCTCCTGTCCCTACAACTGCTGCTTATTGACATCAATAAAACCGAGAAGCAATGAAATTCCCACAAATAAAGAAGTTTCATCCCAAGATATAAATGACTTTAGAACTGCGCAGAATCAGTTTCACCAATATAACTTGTCATTTCAATCCATCCAAACACAGAGCAAAAGCATCAGACATGCATCACAAACTGATCGACGTCATGAAATTCAATCGACTAGGTTACAGCAAAGGATGGACACAAGTGCCGGAGAGGGGAGAGAAGATTCCACTGAAGCCTACACATCCAGCAATCTTAGAACAATCAATCAACAACGGCAATTTGACTCGATTCAGTGTTAAAAATAAAACTCGAATCTCTTCTCTCCAATTCTCTAATTAGTCGGCCAGTAAGGAATACAACTTCTACAAAAACCAAACATGGAAACGCTCACCTCTTTCAGCTCAACCGGGCAGTGACAGAGCAGTTGTCTAAGCGGAAGGAGTCGCAGTCTCGGAAAGCTAGAGGTCTCCGGCAGTAGGCAGTAGGCAGTAGGCAGCGAAAGCTCGGGGAGCGACGGAGGAAGAGTTGCAGCGTAGACGACGGCAGAAGAGCTTGAAGAGGTTTAAGGAGACGAAAATTGGGCCCTAATGGGCCTTCGAAATTTTAAGAGTTAGTGAGAAGGTTCCGAAATAGATTAGCCCATGCTCCCAAAGTTTTACGCAATGTAACCGTTTTATATTGGAGGTCTTCGTTTATTTATCATTTCTAGAAGTTAAATCTTATATATTTAAAAATAACTAATTTAATCATGTAAGATCAGTTTTGTTGTACTTTTAGTCCGAGTCATCATTATTTTGATAACATATATTCTACACTTTAACGGTTTCATAAATGAAATGGCAATGATTCAAACTGAAATTACAATAGAACCAATTTTATACGACTGTCATTTCTAAATATATAGAACGCAATTATTAAAAACAATGTTATAAGTTTGTCATTTCTGACAGTCGAGTCTTATATATTTAAAAGTACTAATTCAATCATATAATATCATTTCCGTTACACTTTCGATTCGAGTAGCCACTATTTTTCTAACATGGATTCCGCACTGTTAACGATTCTATTAATGTAATATTAATAATTTGGATAGAAAGCGTAACAGAACTGATTTTATATAAACGAATTAAAAATGACAAATGTAAGACTTGTTATATCATTTTTCTTATATTGAAATAATAAAAAAGCAACAAATTAACCCCAAGAATACCTCAAGTGGATAGGATGTGCATACGACTTGTAGGAAAATTCACGAGGTCGGATTTTCGACTCCTCACTTAAGAACGTAATCCTTGGTGAGGCCACCCACACATGTGTTTTGTACATTGACTGACCTAAATTCATGGGTTTATAAGGTATGCACGGGACCAGGGAAAATAATCTTCTCAATATAAAAAATGCAACAATTAAATACACAAAATATTAATTATTTTCTAACGAGGAAGTAGAGTTGGATGAGGACGAGCTTGCTGCATCTAGGTAAGGGAGGAGAAATGAGGGTTTGTGGTCTCAACCCTATCTAAATCTTCCCTTAACTACCCTAATTCCTTTAGATCCTTGCTGAATATCAGGTTTTGATTTAGTGAACCACGGTCACAGATAGCATGTTCTAATATGCAACTTTAAAATGTGGGTTTGTCGGTTCCACAACGTCTCTGTCATTTCATGGCCTCAGTGGACCAATCTCTCTTTTGTCCTGCTGTGACTCTATGATGCACATGCTTCAGTAAACCACAAACGCTCTCCCCTATTTCTCCAATTGAGAAATATTTCAGTTCTTACTTCCTAGTTTCAGTCCATGCTTCCTACATACAATCAAAGATGACTTAAAAGGGAAATAGTGCAAAAAGTAAGATGCAATGCATGAAACAAAAAAAGAAAGGGGAAACTTATTCCAATCTTGAGTTACCTCCCAAGAAGTACCACATTTATAGTGTTTGGCTTGACTTTGTGCTTCATTATTCTTCATGATAGGGGAGCTCCTAGGTTCGATGGATCCCCTAAGTAGAGCTTCGCTATTTTTCCATTCACCTTGAACTTTGTCCCAATCTTTTCATTCATTAATTCTACCGTACCATAAGGAATACATGTAGCATCAGAAGCGGCCCAACCATCTAAACTTGAGTTTTCTTGAAAAGATTGACAATCGAGAATTATATAAAAGAACAAGTTGACCAAGACAAAATTCTCTTACCTTCATCTTCTTATCATGCCACTTGTAGATCTGTGCATTCTCGGGAAAAAAGACGAGTCTGCTAGATTCTCCCCTTCATTCCATCTGTTTCATCTCGACAATTAATAAAAATGATTTCGTATAGGATTCTTATCATTTTTAATTTTTGGATAGAAATATTTCTTCATGAATAAAGAGCGACGACAGTATTAGTGGTGATCTAGCCATCCTATTATGTAATATTCAGACTCTCGTTACCAACCGCGAATATCTTAGACTAACTGAACAATTAAGCCTCAGTATTGTTCGTTAGCATAGTACCACCGAAGATCTAGATATGTTCAAGAATCTAAGTATCCTTCAGACCCTGTTTCAGATAGCATACTTCAAGCATATGTTTTAATGTGAATGTATAGAAGTGATGCGAATCTGAGACCTTCAACTTATTAAATCGTATAAAAGCGAGTTTTGAATCAAAATAATAATTTAACAAGGAAAAAATTTATATAATTGGAGAACCGGGGGGTCAATCTTGCATATTCTATATTGTATACTTGTACAAAAATTTGCTTGAGATTTATTGACTTTTTCTTTTTTTTGCATTCAAGTCTTAAATAAATGATTTTTAAGAATATGACAATGATAAAAACTACTGTTTCATTTCCCAATGAAGTATCCCTTTTTTTATACAAATTATAGGACGAATAAAAAATTTGATACTATGTTAAATAAAGATGTGTGTGTTAAATTTCACATCATTTATAATAATAAAGAATAACTCTAACTTTATATAAGAAACATAAACCATCGCATTATAGATTAAACTTTTGAATATAAACTTGCTTAACATCTTGTAAAAGCCCGATAATAATATTATAATAATAATATATAATATATGTGCACCTCGATTACATCAATCTAATGTAATCTCGAGCCCAATTCACTGGTCCTTTCAGACGTTCCACTCCCAAACATGATATCAAAGTTAAGGTTAAACTTTCACATGCTGCTTGTAAGAGGTTGAATGTTCCCACATTGATTGAGGTAAAGAATAATATTGGATTTGTAGCAAAACTGAGTCCCACCACTAAATAATATAAACTTTTAGTCAAAACGAGCTGAATGTTTTAGAGTGTCTCAAATAATAATATAATATATGAACGTTTTGACCATGACAGTCTGACATAAGTTTAGGGCCTTCCAATGTGACATAAGCTCGAACCCATTTGACAGATTTTTTTTTTTTGATAATTCGCTCATAGTAATTTAACAATATGAAAATTTTACCGATAATAGTCTGATTGATTTCTTGATCTCAGTGTATCCAACCCATTACGTGTGAATGAAAAATCTTCCGATTTAATAATGAGAAAGTCGCTACCCAAACTTGCGTGGCCTTTTGGAACTTAGTCATTTGCCTCCTTCTGCCTGTCTGAGCTATGCCGGCCGAGCCTGGGGATTAAACAAGTGTGAGAATTTCCATTCTCGCACGACCAGACCAGACTTTTTCTTTGGTCATTCCTTTGGTTTTTTTAGGAGAAGGTATTGTATATAACGAGCATATCACGTGATAGCATTTACGTGATATTAGAGATTAATAAAGTTAAATTAACTTTAGAATTATTTTTGAATTTTATAAAAATCTTAAAAAGACGGGATTTTATTAATTTATGATACTACGTAAATATTATCATGTAGAATATTCGTTAGACAGAGGACTCTTTCATTCTCTTATGACCAAAACATCACCAATAAAATATACCCTTATATTTTTCTATTCACTGGGATGGTTGAACACTTTTTTACCATGAAAATGAGGCTTTGGATCTTGATTTCAAGCATTATGAACCTAACTTAAAATTATATTAATAAGTACTTGTTAAATATTTTCGGTCTATACTATTGATATGTAGAAGTATAATAGATCCTGATTAATCCAATTTAAATAGATAGATTAAGCTTTTCTAACTTGTTGAATTTTAGACAGCAAGTCATGTAAAGCTAAAGTAAATATTTTTCTTCTCTTTCTGTACACGTTAACATATATTTTTCTAATAAATACGAAGAGAAAAGGAACAAGAAATCACCACTATAAGAGTGGGAAGGCAACCCTAACTAAGCCCTCTCTCACTCACTCACCAATCTCTCTCTTCATTGGTTTCTTCTTTCAGAGAACTCTACTTCTTTTTGCTAGTTTAACTTAGCTTAGCTCCTTGATGAAAGGGGGTTTTGATATAGTTCACAGGGCCCTCGACATGATCCAGCCCCATGAATCATGGGACTGCAGCTCAGGGATGGCTGCCAATGCTCTGGTGTCCGACTCGCCATGGCCAACAAAGCCGCCACCGGCGGTTGAAAATCGGTGCAGCAATAATCTGGAGAGCACCGAGCTCTCGGAGTGGGTGGAACGGGTCACAAAACAACTCATCGATGACTCGGAGGCCGGGAGCGAGATCCTGCCAACCGAGCCGGCGATGGTGTCATCCGAGGACTCCGCCCCGGTGAGGTCTTCCCCGAGAACTAATAATGATGGTAACGCGTTCAATTGGAACAGCGATGAGTTGGCTTGTGGGTGGTACGATTCGAGTAGGTCAGACGAGCAGGGGCTGGGCCTGATAACCCTTCTTCTCGAGTGCGCTGCAGCTATTTCGGTCGATAATTTGGGCGAGGCCCATCAGATCTTACTCGAGTTAACGCAGATGGCATCGCCTTATGGACCGTCATGCGCCGAGAGGGTTGTAGCGTACTTTGCCAAGGCCATGCTGGCTCGGGTCGTGAACTCATGGCTTGGGATATGCTCCCCGCTGGTCGACTACAAGAGCATCCACTCGAATTTCCAGGTCCTAAACAGCATCACCCCATTCGTGAAATTCGCACACTTCACCTCGAACCAAGCCATCCTGGAAGCTTTCCACTGCCGGGACCGGGTTCATATCATCGACTTGGATATAATGCAGGGCCTCCAGTGGCCGGCGCTCTTCCACATCCTAGCGAACCGGATGGAGGGACCTCCCCAGGTCACCATGACGGGGATCGGGAACTCGGTCGAGCTCCTGGTCGAGACTGGGAAGCAGCTTTCCAACTTTGCCAGACGGCTTGGGATCTCATTCGAGTTCCACCCGGTGGCCAAGAAGTTTGGCGAGATCGACCCATCGGCGGTTAGGGTTAGGAGGGGGGAAACCCTTGCTGTGCACTGGCTCCAGCACTCGCTCTACGACACGGTCGGTCAAGACTGGAAGACGATGAGGCTGCTCGAGCAGCTGGCACCTCGAGTGATAACCCTAGTCGAGCGAGACATCGCCCACGGTGGTTCCTTCCTCGATCGCTTTGTCGGATCCCTCCACTATTACTCGTCCCTCTTCGACTCCCTCGGTGCATACCTATCACCCGATGACCCCAACCGGCAGAAGGTCGAGCACTGCCTCCTGCACCGGGAGATCAACAACATACTGGCAATCGGTGGGCCAGCGAGGAACGGGGAGGATAAGTTCCGGAGCTGGAGAAATGAGCTGATCGGGAGAACTGAATGCTTTCGGCAGATCCCGATGAGCGCCAACGCCATGGCACAGGCACAGCTCATACTGAACATGTTCCCGCCGGCTCATGGGTACAGTCTTGTCCAAGGGGACGGAACACTCAAACTAGGGTGGAAGGACACCAGCTTGTATACAGTTTCTGCTTGGACGGCACTCCATGCTCAAAGATAGCTTAACCTCATTAATTGTCATCATACGTGCTGTATCAAGATTCATTTAGCCCTTTTTTCTGTGTATAAAAGGAGCAAATATGCTTAGAAGGGGTTGGAGAAAAAATGAGAATGAAAGGATATGGAGAGTTTCCTCAATACGATTTGAACTCTGAACTTTTGATTTTAGGTCGAAAATAATACCATTATATCAGATCATCTTTCTCATTTATTCTTTTATCTTTATCTCCAACATTTGACTTTTGACTTGGTGATACATTAGGATCATATTAACACTAACTACATGTCTAGTTTCTGTTCTCACTTTTCAGTTTCTAGATGAGATCACGAAATGTCCCCAATCTAACTATTGATTGAGATCACGCTTCCCTTTTGGGCTCGGTCCTAGCCACGAGATGCTTCGTGCTGCTTAGACTCCCTCGACTACTTACATTCTCCTCGAACTGTCTCAATTAATAACTCATATATTGATATGTTATGATCTCTAGAAGTAAGTAATTTGGATCCATTTGCTTAATATTTTAGAAAATGGAGCCTTTGTTACCAAAAAAAAAAAATGGAGCCTTAAATAAAGGCGACCTTGAGTGACGTGTGCCGGAGAAGTTGAGATGAATACTATCTTAACAAGAAATAGAAAGAATTAACTAAGGTATTAATACTATCTTAAGAAAAACTAGCAACTGACCTGTGCTACGTATGACGAACATTATCGAACACAATTAATAACAATAAAAATATTATTACCTCATTTTTTAATACATCATCCGCCGACTAGCACATTAACTTATAATAAAATATGCATTTCGAGAAGTACAAATATTAATGCATTTATCAATAGTGAGATGAGATTGAGAAGAGATGAAGCAGTTTAAAAATAACACATATAGAGGAGTGTAACTGTTAAAAGAGAGAGATTGTGGGAAACAAGGGGTAATGGTGAGGCCGGTGAAAATAGCCTTAAATAATAAGATGATGATTTCGACCTAATAAGCAGTTTATAAGTGGAACTGAGGGAAGGATATAATTGAAAAAATAAAAAAAAAAGATCATAATTGTAAATTGGTGGCTTAAAGTAACAGACGATACAAAGTCTGCTATAACTTAAGGTAGATTGACTTTGCAAACTAGATCATGGAATTGCATAGTTGAATGAGCCCTTGTAAATATATCTATGATCTGATGAATCGAGATGTATGCCAACTTCTTAGAAACTTTTTTCAATAAAACATTAAAAAAATTCTTAAAATAACTTAATTTGATTGGTTGATATCACGAAGTGGCATGCATGACAAGACTTTCTCCCCTTAAAGAGCCTAAGATACACTTCCCATATTCGGTAAGTAACTCGCTCGACCTCCTATGTTGCTCCTTTCTTGCTATTGCATTTGACCTTCATGAGAAGTTAATCCCGAGATCGAGTTCATAGAAACACTAGAAGTCGTGCATGGAATAAACCGAGCTCGAGGTCCTTATCAAAAAATGGTGTTCGCGCTCTACAGATCATGTTAAACAATGAGAGTGTCGAATCTAGCGATGGAATTAGTTCCATGAAATCGGCTGCAAGGAAGTCAGAATCGATGTGTTGCTCCAACGTTATATATAGCTAATGAAAATTAAAAACAGCTATCCCATTGTTACTTTTTTTTTCCCTCAAAACTTCTGTTAAAAAAATTCTAAAAAATTAAGAAGGTCGATTTCCTGCACACTTTCCAATGAGGAGACATCCATTGACGATGCTTCTAGGAAGACTCTACGTCGTACCATGACGGTATAATACAATTCACTAACATCTTCAATTTGAAAACTTAGTAATTACAATTTAAAAATTTGTTATATCGATCAAAGTACTGTAACTAACACTTTTAAGGGATTACTTGTGAACACCGTTTAAGGAATTGTAATCAATCCTTTACAACTTTTTCAACCGAGTATACAACTCTTTGAACCGAAACTACAACTTTTACCAACAGCGATGCATCGCACCTCAACGGTTTTATAAAATGTGCCTTCTAATAAATCTCAATACTATCAAGGGAATCACTTGTAATTTTCTGTCAGTGGAAAAGGGACTTGTCAAACACCCTGTGTCCTCCGGTGTTTCCCTCGACTTGATCGCAGTAACCCTTGCAGGCCGTCTCGCAAGCACTCATGTCATCATCCTCCTTCAGGCAGATCGGCATGCACTCCTTGGCACACTCCGACAGGGCCGTCGTCATCCTGACTGCGGATGCCATCAAGACGACCGCGACCAACCCAGTGACTACGATGGCGTTTCTCTTCATCATCTCTGTTTCCTTACAGTAATAATTTGTTGGGTGGCTGTCCTTGGCTTTGTTGAGCAAAAGGGTTTCATATACATATAGGGAGGGCTTAGTTCTATTAATGTAACAATTAATTTGGGAAATCAAGCAGAGCCAATTGATTTTGAATGGTTTTCCAACTAATGGCTATAACAGGATATTCCTATAATGGTCTGCTATCATTTATATCCACCGGATTATCCTTTCTTCCTTTCTTTCTTTCTTTCTTTTTTCTCTCCCCTTTTTCTTTGCATGGGATAAACTTTCATAAAGGCCTTCTAGAGGTAATGAATTTGATTGTCGTAGGTGAGATTTCTGTCACTCCTCATTGGCCTAATCCTCATATCTCTTTTTAAATTTACAGATTTCATTTTTATTGAAAAACTCTATAAAGGGATTGGCTGGTTCTTTTATAAATTTAGCAATAATTGTCTTAAGAAAATTTACACAAGATATTTGCAAGAGTACAACAGTCGATCAAGAAGAATGCAAACATCGAAGATGAGATCTAGCTAATTTCACCACCAAGTTAGGTAAAGAATTTATACATAGTTTTAGGAAGTTTGTTACTGATTCAATGCTCATACAAGGGGTGGATCTATTGTGTCGATACATTTTCTTATTTTGCTCTCTCCAAATTGAGTAAATAAAAGTAGTAAAAGTAAGTTTGTAAGCAAAGGCGTGAGTAATCTTCTCCCACATGTTTGTTATTATCCAGCGAAGTTCAAAGTGCCAATCCCTTGTGGGACGAATAACTTGGATGTTGGCTAATTTTGCTCTCCACACGTCATTGGCGACAGTGCAAGAAAAGAATATATAATTGTGAGATTCTATATTGAAACCATAGAACATGCATTGAGTACAGGGGCGCACTTATCCAACTTGGTTTCGGTGGATAATCCATCCAAAAAGGCAAGCTAACATTTAAAAGAACATCATATGAGTTCATGTTAGAGGTGTAAACAGGCGGTTCGGTCTGGACTTTTTGAGAAAAATGTTGGGGCCCGATTTTTTTCGATCTAGTTTTTTAGCCTAAAAAACCAATATTGAAAACTGTTTAGGAAAATCAAAACCACCCACTATCGGTCTGATTTTTTTGGGCGGTTTTTTCGGACACCGATTTTCAATACAATAATCTTCCATTATTTATCTAACATTAGCTCATCTGGAGCTATGTTGATTGTTAAGCCAATTCTGTTTGCATATAATGTCATTTGGAAATTTTCCATCACTCCATTGGACCAAAAAAGACAAGTAGTGTACAAGAAGTTAGCATAAACACCCATTAATAGTAAGGTTAAGCATAAAATTTGAAACTTTAGTGACCACTAAGTTAGAGGGGTTAAAATTAGAAATAAAATAAAATAAAAATATGATTATTAATAAATTTGGGTGGTTTCGGGTCCTACCGATTTTTTCGGTTCGGGACTCGACTTTTTCGGTCTGGTTATTGCCTCCTATGAAAACCACCTGCTTTGAATAATGGACCCCAAAATTTTGGTTTTTCGGGTTGGTTCGGAATATGTTTTGCGGTTTTCGGGTTTTTGTCTTTTGCTTACACCCCTAGTTCATGTAAATCCAACATTTGGATAAAGTCTTGTATGTAACGGGTATACTATGTGCCACTGCCGCATGCTATACCCTTTTATAAAAAGGCTCTCTCTTATATTTGATTTTTTTCTTCGGAGAGTTTTCCAAGCTGCGATAATACTGAACAATGGCATACAATTGTAACAAATTATATAGCAAATTATATCAAAGGCATTAATGAGAACATCTTGTATTTTTGCACAATAGAGCTCCCAACAAGATCACTATATCATAGTCAGCACTAAGAGAAGTTTTTGCAAATGACTGTTGTTGGCCATTTGATGGAAACTTATGCATGCCATGAGGGAGAGCTGGATAGAGAAGGCCTACGCAACCCAATTGTCGAACCATAAAATCCACTCGCCACCTTGTAGGAGATCACTAATATGTATGTTATCTTGAAACTTTAATATATTCCTCAAATTTTAGGCGCACTAAACAAGAGGTTTGAAACAACAGATACACTATAATTTCAATAGGAATTAAAGACATGAGCAACCTAATGGGAATCTATCGTGGTCAGTGGCATCCATAAGTTCCTCAGTGCATAAACATAGTTCTGTGCTGAGATTCTTCAAGCCTAATCATCCTTTATTTTGAGGACTACATATTGCAATCCAATTGGCCTATCCATAGAAAAGCATCATAGTACACTCTATATTTTGGATATTTCATTCAAGAAATATAGAAGTTTATGCATCACTATTGCATTATAATTTGTAGGATTGAGGAAATTAATTATAGATGACTTGCATAGCAAAGGAATGGGATGTCTTGCTTCCCACTATTGCAATGATTTTATCCACTACCCTTTGACAATCCTAGAGTCCGAGCTATATTCTGATTAGGGGAGTGGGATAACAAATGAGAAGGATATCTCTTTTGAAGTAAGAGATAGTTACAGATTGTATGACTGGTTCTTTAGAGATACTGATTAAGAAAAGTAGTAACTATTCAAAGTAAAGTTAAAGTCCAGATAGCATATCAAATTCCTCGAATTCCCATATGCTAAGTCTTGTAATTCATAAATATAATGAAGTCATTAGTGAAACTTAGATAGCTTTTTGCACTTTTGATGAACCCTAGGCTTTATATTTCAAGCTCAAAAGTTTAACATTTGTGTGATGACGACTTTCATAACTAACAAAAATATGTACCCAAAAAGTTCTTAGATGATCCTATATCACAATAACATGGTGAGAAATAATTAATTAAATTACTTTAATTAGTAATGATTATGACAACTACTTGGATGATTAATATTAAATTCCTATTGACACATTTTTCTCACACCATGTGATGATGTATGCTCATCTAAGAATTTCTCCTAACAAAGGGTCTCTTGTCCAATAAGATTTTGACTTTGGAAAACCTTGTAAAGGAGTCACTCACTAAGGTAGAAAAATCAGGATAATGTGAGGCATCCCTAGATCAAAGAGATGAACTAAGTAGGGAAACCTACACGTGTCAATAAATTAACTACAATTTCCCAACTTAGAGAGTCAAAGCTTTTTGCAAGTTGATTTTAATGGCACCTTGAGAGGAGATTCTAGCTTGATGGTAGTTGTGCACTAGCTGGTGATTGTCTAGATGGGGATTTTGAGGAGTTATTCTATCTGATAGGAGTGGGCCTTAAGCCCGCTTCCTTACTGGGCCGACCCACCATCAGGCCCATGAATAAGCCCCAACGGCCTTAGCAGCGCCCTCCACCTAGCAGCGCTTCTGTAGCGGGTCAGTTGGCCCTACCCCTGACAACGCCCATGCCCTGAGGACAGAGGACGGTGGCTGCCATAGCAGGGTGGTTGGTCGTACGCTGACAACGCCCATGCCCTGAGGACAGCATATCCCGTGATTTGTGTGGAACCCAGGATTAACTAATGTAATCCCCTTGCATATAAGGATCCGGGATGATTCACCAAAGGGGATACGAGAAAAAGACCTCCACAAACAGATCAGAGACTTCATACGTATTCTCGACCCCAACACTTGGCGCCGTCTGTGGGGAAACAGGAAGGCGAAAGGGAGCACTCGGGAGGGATGAAGAAGGTAAATGAAAGGCTACTTGGTCACCGCCTGGGCTTGATGAACTCGGGGGCAGTAGCAGTTAATGACTCGGGCAACGAAGCGACAATGCGCCCCTTCACCTACCCTAAGCACTGGCGCTCCATCATGAACCGTCAGGCCACGTGTCGCCTCAGGGGTAGCCTCATGACACCCATCCCATCCTTGGCGCCAGGGCCAGCCGACGGCTCTATCCCCACGTGGCAGTTCAGGAATCGCAACGGGTTTTCGAAATAGTTTCCCGCCCCTTACAGCGCGTGAAACTCGGGGGCAAGTGATAGGAGTGGGCCTTGAGCGCGCTCCCTTACTGGGCCGACCCACCATCAGGCCCATGAATAAGCCCCAACGGCCTTAGCAGCGCCCTCCACCTAGCAGCGCTTCTGTAGCAGGTCAGTTGGCCCTACCCTTGACAACGCCCATGCCCTGAGGACAGAGGACGGCGGCACTGCCGTAGCAGGGTGGTTGGTCGTACGCTGACAACGCCCATGCCCTGAGGACAGCATATCCCGTGATTTGTGTAGAACCCAGGATTAACTAATGTAATCCCCTACATATAAGGATCCGGGATGATTCACCAAAGGGGATACGAGAAAAAGACCTCCACAAACAGATCAGAGACTTCATACGTATTCTCGACCACAGCACTATCATTATTGAAATAAATATTTACAAGGGTTTATAAAGTATATATTATCCCTACATAACCCCTCGGTCAATTTTTTTAGGTGTATATATTATTTGTTATCTAGAGATCTAATAATATATATTAACTAGTTTAGATTTGAGCAAAATTGGCCCATTAAGGGAGTAAAACTCTTCCAGTAAGAATTTTTTCTATTCACAATATTTGAATACAATACCTTACTTAAGAAAAGATATACATTGTTATCTCAATCAACCTATATTGGTCTCCTAAGGCCACTATTCTTATCATCCATTGGTGGAAAGTTGAGGTTGGGAGGGATACCAATATTTTGAATAAAAATACCCTTCATTTGAAGATAAATTATATATTGAAAAGATCAATATTGGAATTAGATTTTTATCACTTCAAAACCTCTCTAACAATGATATCCTTCTAAGGATTATAGTATTGCTCCATAACTCGCAATGCTGTCTCCAAATCTTTATTTTTTACAATTTATATCCTTAGCTTTTTATAGTTTTACCACTTTCATTCTATCCTTACTTTTTTTTATCCAAAAAGCACATTCAATCAAAAAATTATTTTTTAAAAACAATTTTCAAAAAACAAAGAGAATAACAAAAAACTAAATGAAAAAGAAAAATATCAGTAGAATATTACCGATGTCCGCATCGCCTCCAAATTGAGACTCGTTCTTGATTGAGAATTGATTAGTGGCTACCATCGCTACAAGATCATGACTCATTCTGAGTATAAACGAGATTTAATTTTAAAGAGGACATTTGCTAGTAACTAACACTTCTGCAATGAGGGATGACTCCACTATACTCTTTACTTTGCGTTTGATTTTTTCTATATTTACGTTAAAAAATTATTTTTGAGTTAAATATTTTTTAGATTTAAAAACTAACAGTAGAATTAATGTGATAAAAATTCAAGGAACTGATAAAATGAATAATAAAAAATAAAAATTTATAACTAAAATGGTAAAATGTCCAAATGTTAGGAACATGAAGCAAAATGCCATTTATCTAGGAATAAATAGAGATGACCGAGGGCAGTTCCGTCAAATTGGACACTCCGTCTCGTCAATGAGGTTGACCAGTCACCGCATCTGAAATCGAACGCACGCCTCTCTGCAACTCTCCGACACCGATCGCTGGAGCGATCCCTCCCAGCAACCAAAACTTCGATTTCAATCCAATCCCTTCTCTTTCTCCCACCGGAGCTTCCCCTTCCGTCGCTTATCAGTCGCGGAACTCATCTCCGGTGACCGGACCTAGCCGGGAAGATTCAGCCATGTCGTTTGAGGTGGGAGATGACGAGGAATCCCTGGAGCACACGCTCCTCGTCGTACGAGAGGTCTCCGTCTTCAAGATCCCTCCCCGCCCCACTTCCGGTGGCTACAAGTGCGGGGAGTGGCTCCAGTCCGACAAGATCTGGTCCGGCCGCCTACGGGTCGTGTCCTGCAAGGAGCGGTGCGAGATCCGGCTCGAGGATCCGAACACCGGAGAGCTATTCGCCGCCTGCTTCGTCCACCCCGGGCAGCGGGAGAGCTCAGTCGAGACGGTGCTCGACTCGTCCAGGTACTTCGTTCTGAAGATCGAGGACGGCCAGGGGAAGCACGCGTTCATCGGGCTGGGGTTCGCGGAGAGGAACGAAGCCTTCGATTTCAATGTGGCCCTGTCCGATCACGATAAGTATGTCAAGAGGGAAAGTGATAAAGAGGCCTCTGGTGATGAGGCCGTTGCCAGCGATGGCCACATTGATATTCACCCTGCGGTAAATCACAGATTGAAGGTACTGTCCTCTGTTCATTATATCCCTAGCTAATCTCGGCCATGACGCTGCCGATTTTTGTAGATCAATTTGATCGAATGGAGTAGTTTAGCAGTTTTTATTAGTTTCGCATGTCCATACTCTCATTGGTTCATATTAGATTATTTGGTCGGTTCCTACTATTCTCGTGTTGTTAGTGGTGGAGTGAGCAAGCTGATAAATGTTGGGAATGGATTGCATATCGTCCTTGTTCTGATTTTCTGGTTGACTGCTAAAGCAGCCCGTAGGCCTGAATGATGAATTGCACTTCCTTTTGCCATTATCTATAGAGATCAACCTTGCCTTGATCAAATTGCCCACGTTCATGAGATTTTGTCCCGAAGAGAAAATGTGGCTGTTAACTTTGCTGGAATATGCACAAACCCCATTCAAGGGCAATGGCACTGCACAAAATCCCTTCCTCTCTTGTAGAAATTTTAAGCAGAATGAAAAAAGCATGAGAAGCGCAGGTGAACACAGCAAGTGCTGAATGCACAATTAATGCAAATTACAATCCATGCCTCTATCATGTTGTTTCTGTCTTTTGGGCTGGAGTCTTAGAGACAGGGGCTAAGGGATCTTCTTTGGCTTTCATGTGGGAATTCTTGCTTTAAATCACATGAAAGTTTTGTTGGATTAAATGGCTCTTAGAAATGATGTTCATGTGACCTCTGAAAAGAGGAGGAAGTGAAAAGAAACATGCTGCTTGTGCATTGCATGGACACTATTTTTATCAATCTGTGCAAGCTCTGATGGAGATGTTGCCATGATATTGTTTAGAGGTCTGCTTTCATCAAGCATGGACCTGTTAATGCTCTTATTTCTGATTCTGTAGTTTTTTTTATGGTGTGACTGTTGTTCTAATGGTTACCAGCAGTTGCTGCTACTTGAATTGATTGTTCTTGACATTTTAAATTATTTATCTTTTTTATTAATCTTTGTTTTCAGTTGTATGTGCAAAGGTTTAGAAACTTGGTACTCTTTGTCAACCTTGAATGAGAACTTCTTTTTTCTAAGTTAACCTTGAATGAGAAAATTATCTTTTGCTTTCGTAACAGGGAGTTTGGAGCTCGCTGTAAGTCAGCAGACTATTTTTTGGGAATTGAGTTTGATGCTGTTTGCCTTTTCACTTTCTGATTCCCTTTCTTTAACTCATGAAAAATTGTTTCTCTGCTTATGCCTATGATCTTTTTGCATATTTCCTTGTTATATACTCTTTATGCTTGACTTAGATTTTTTGCTAATGAGATGTTTCAGTGTTGGGATGACTTACATGTGGGAATCTTGGTTGTTGGAAAGACCTCCTAAGCCACTGTCAACTGATTTCATTTGATTTTCCCAAAATTAGGAAGGCGAAACAATTCGGATAAATGTGAAGCCCAAACCTACCAGTGGAACCGGTATGCTTTCAGCTGCTGGGCTATCAGGTGGGCTTTCTGGAAGTGGAAAACCTAAATGTCTTCTAGGTCCACCACCTGGCGGAGTAGGGAAGATCAGGACTCCCCTTCCTCCCCCTCCAAATGATCCAGCAGCTAGGAGGTCTTCATCCACTAACACCGCGAGAAGGAGCACTGATCCTTTGTCAGATTTATCTCCGCTAGAGGTATGTACGAGATCCTTGAAGGATTTGAACTTTCCCTATCCCATCTCCACCTTTTAGATTGTTTTATTTTTCTACATTGGAATGCTGGAAAACATGGCATGCTACTGAGTTTCTAGTTTAAATCCTTATGTTCCCTGCTTTAATTTATAACTAATATCAAGACGACACATACAATGGGTCTTTAACTTTTTATAGATAAATTGTTAGAATATCTTAATAAATTATATGCTTACCTTAATAATGTGAATGATGGTGATCACTGTTAGGATTATCTTTGCATCGGTGCCAGCTGAAAATTAAATGAGGCAGATGAAACCATAGTGCTAATAATAGTGAATGCTATTGGAATTATCTTCAATTTGTTGGTTGTGCGAAAAAGTTTTTATTGAGGAGTTAGAAGAAAAGCTTCAATGGCAGCTTCTAGTTGAAGGAGTCAGCATTACCATTTTTTATTTAATCTTAACCAAAACTTCTCTCTGTTGCAATTCTTAATAACTTATCTTATTCACCCTCAGTTGTGTGCTGCAAAAACCATGTTCTATAGCAGTTTTTATCGGTCCTTATATTTCTGGTTCTTCAATGTCATCTAATTCCAATTTGAACTTCAAATACAGCATCTGATAGAACAAAAGGACAAACCAGATCCAAACTAAAGCACGAAAATTGCTTCCTGTATAGTTGGCTTTCTAGGGATGAGGTTTTTTCAGTTTGGACATTGCATGAAAAATCAAATTTGACCTGCGCCAAATGGAAAACTTAATTAAACATGCCTGAACCTTATGTGATTTTAAGTGAGCCAGAAGAATCGGGAAACTTGTATTTTTAACATTCAGTTTGGTTAATTATCCCCCCGCACCCCGAAAAAAAAATTCAGTTTGGTTATGTTCAGTCTGAGGTATTTCAATTGGAATTAGGGATTAATGGATCAGAACCTTATTTTTCTGGCATATTTATTCATCTCTTGACCACATTATGGCATATTTATTTTATTTCATTTTTTATTGTCTATAAAAGTATAAAATAATAGTATTTTTTTCCTGAAAAGGCAAGCATATAATTGAGGATCTAATGCCTTTTCTATATGGTTTTTACGTTCCTAATACTTTTCTTTTGTACATTTTTATTTTTTTGGTTTTCAATCAATGAAATTTCTCATCTTTATCGTTGAAGAGATTAAAAGTAATGGTAATCCCTTACACATCTTGTTTGAAAGGCCATATACTTCAAATTGAGCCAGAGAAGCTTTTACCGGTCCAGATTTAATCTAAGCTGGATTGAGGGGTTTTTGGGTTAAAATTTAAGAAATGTAGTGCTCAAGTTAGTAATAGCTATTTTATTCTAATGAAAAGTATCTTTTCTGAGAGAGAGGGAAATTAAACTTGGGTAGTGGCACCATTCACATTGTACTGCTGAGAAAGAATTTTGAGTCCCAAACTCAAGATCTTGTGATCCTTTGCTGTTCAGGGGTATTTTGAGGCCAAGACCTCGTGACCTTAACTGACACCCCCTACCTCTCAATTCTCATGCCATGATGTGATCTTAATTCTGCTTCTTTAGGCTGCCAAGAGCTCTTACTCTGACTTCCAATTTCATCGCCAACTTAAGATTCCAGCTGCCTCTCTGTGATCCTTCATGCTTGGTGCATTTCCCCCTTTTCACAGCCAACCATCCAAATTTGTTACTCTCCTCTTTCCATGTCCTTCAAATTCAGGGTTGTTTAAAATCTTTTTCTTTTTCGGTGTACAAAGGAGATACGTATACCTAGAAAGAGTAGAAGAAAGATGGGGTAAAAGAGGCACGAGAAATTCCACTAATGGGATTGAACCCAGGATGACCTCTAGGTCACAAGGTAATAATGGTATCAACTGTACCAAGCCCTCTTTCTCCGGTTCTTTGAAATCTTAGTTAAACACTACAGGTGTCATAGTTTGTGGTTATTGTGCTAATTAAAGGATCTGCTGGTTTATTTGTTAAGTAGGGAGAAATAGATAAGTTCGGTTTTCAGTTGATGGAGCTGACCTAAAGCATGGTTTAACTCTTAACTCACACCTATGACTGGCACTTTCTTTTTTATTGGTTTGTTCTTGCTGATCCCTGAATGATCGTTTTAGCCATGAAAATAAGGTAGATGGATCATTTTGCTCATCTTTCTGGTAATCTGCAGAGAAACCTGCCATCCTCAGCTAGTTCGGGTTCCACAAAGACCTCAACAGCATCTGGATGGGCTGCATTCTAATGGTTGGCCGGAGGAGAACGGTACACGATCACTACATATATTCTTATGCTTTTGTTAAATGGAAAGAAATGTGGAGAGATCAAACCAGACAATTCTTTTCGACTCGAGGAACTGATTGAAATGCTAAAATCATGCTTCCCTTTATGTATCCTTGATGTGTCTGCACGGCCTGTACTACTTTTTTTCGAAAAAAAATATATATCATCACATGTAATACTGGCGACTTTTTTCGTTCTCTCAAACTCGTCCCTCCATATGTTATGCTGTCTTCCTTCTTGCAATGGGTTAGCTCTCCATGTGTTTCGATATGGTTCTATGAGCCATCAAATTGACTTAAACTGTCTATTTGTTAATTATATGTGTTTTCTCATTGTGCCGATATACCATATCAGTATTTTTACGTGGTACGGCCAATGCACCATTCTCCTTCTCGAGATTAGTTGAGGATCCCAAGTGGTATTCAAAATGGTTTCTCGCATCAAGACAAGTCTTGATGTATATATTCAACCGTAAAAATTCGATATAAATTATTGGGTTCCATTAACAGGTTCCGGACTACGATCATCAGAAAATCTCGCAGCACCGACCAACGCATGGCGAGAATCGATCGAAGATTGAGTGTCGGCACTCACAAATGCAAGTTAGAAAGTGATTTATTTGTTGGAAAAAAAACGTTGAGTTTTTCAGGTGTTTGTTACTGGTATTTAGAAATCTATTGATTAATTTAGTTCGAATCGGGTTGACTTATTAAGAGGTAGAGCTCTTCTACCAAAGTTTTCTCTAGGCTTGGCAATTTTTAACACGATATGATAACTCGACATCGAGTCAGGCGGGTTCGGGTTGACCTTAAACAAATTTATGTCTAAACGGGGTTGACCCACATAACCCGTTTACATAAACGGGTTAAACCGGGTTGAACCCGCGTAAACTAACATGACACGATTAAACTTGTTTAGTTATATGTTTTTGTGTCAAACTCATTAACTCATTTAAATATATTAAGTTATAATTACAATTATATTATATATATTTAGTTATACAAATTAAACATGTCGTGTCGTATCAACCGGGTTTTAAACGGGTCATGTTTGTATTTGAAGTTTCTGGCCCGTTTATTAAACGAATCATATACAGGTTGTGATACTTTCGATACGAACATGTTGAGGCATGACACATTTGGATACGACACGACACGTATTGCTAGGCTTAGTTTTCTCTATTTACAAAATACTCAAAACTGAAATATTTTACTTCAGGAGAATAAATATTTTATTGCTTGAACCGGCTTATATTGCTAATTAAAAACGGGTGGATTCACCCACTTCGGTCTGGTCAATATGTGCGGCTTGAATGTTCCTCTGACCGACAGGGCAATGATCCCTGGCTGAATGAGGATACAGTCTACTGGTATTGTCGGCGCTGCTGAATGATGCACATGGATTATAATTCCATGGAATTGCGATTCCCGTTTCCATCTGCTCGTTTGTGCCTCTTTAATGTTCATCCTGAATGATTGAACTGCTTTTATTAAAAATGAATCAAAACTACTGAGCTGTGCTGACAGTGATCGCTCTGAGATCTTTGGCCCTCTGATTCATCCCTGTCGACTGATCCGATTCCCCGTCCATTCTGGCCTTGAGCACGAGAAGATGTTTTCCTCTGTTTCGCGTCAGATCCTCGGCAATTTGGATTTTTTTTTTCCTGAATAACAAGGAGGCCAGCCTGCTATCTCATGATCGGACTTTCGTATTCAACCACGAATATACAAGACAAGCTAAAGAGTTCGTATTTAACTCTCGTGCCGTTAATGTAACAGGTTTTAGTATAGTTTATGAAGTCGGTGTCTGTGGTCTGAAGAAAACAATTCTCGCAAAAAGTTTTGACAAATACGTAGAAATTATCAAAATCTGAAATCTCGATCCCATCAAATTATATATTTAAACTATTAAACCTAGCCGTGCGAACACTGTAAATCATGTAGGCATGATCAGCCTATGCTTAGTAGGACAATGTTATTGGAGCACTAACTAATGCCGTCAGAGCAAATGGTACTCAAGGACCTATTATCGAAGAAAGCCTCGTATGTGATGGTGTTATTATATAGTAATACTTACGTAGTAATATTCATTAATTAAATGACGTCATTTTAGGATTGTTTTTTCTTTTAGATTTTATACAAATATATTGATTTGATTGGCTGGTGTCACCACGTAGATACTGTCACGTGTAACACCGATGCACAGAAGACTCATTGTACCTAAATAATCCAAGTTCAAACTAGGATCAATTTACTAAGAAGTAAAAGTATCGCTAATACAATAATTTTTGTTCATTTCACTCAAAACCAGCGGTTCATTTAAGGAAATAAGTATCAAATTATCTCAACAAGTGCAGGCAGATATAAAGAATATTTTTTCGGTGAACCATGGATATCCAAGAGTTTAACAAGTCATTGCTAATTCAGTTCAAATCTAAGACCGGCAGAAAATAAAACTCTCAATTTTCTTCGTTACATGGTGAATACGGTTTTATATAATACAAGAATTTCTCTTTACTGAGACCATCTCATCTGACACTGTAAAAAGATGCTCATTGTGGAAACTGAGGAGAATGTCTCTGATACAACTAAGAGTGATAGTTTAATTGTCTAAAATTCACTCTCACCTAATTTCGTGAGGTTGAGATCATAAGTTCAAGTCTTGCTCTGAGTAATATTATCAGAAGAGACTTTTGAGTCCGTATCTTAGTGGGCAGGGATTTCTTAGACCATATTAGATCTTTGATACTGTTACGTTGAAAGTGCCAGTGTTAGTATTAGTTATTCAATTTATCTGATATACTTGTAATTAAATACGAAAATCTGAATATTAACAAGCAGAGTGGATAGGTTGTTACTACTCCGACCTTTTTTTAAAAGAGGGGAGAATGCATTTGATTTATGATATCAACTATGGAGTGAGACTTAATGTCACATCTGGCTTAATTCCCTCAACTACCATTAAACCTGTCTTCCTATAAGAATAAAATCTTTCCGGTTCATTCTTTCTCCAGTCGATTCAAATCTCTTCACATTTCCCATCTAGCCCACTCGTGATCTCCGATCGCCTACCAGTTTCATGTCATCGATCCGTTCTAGAATCTGACGCAATGGAGGCCGAGAATACGATCACTGATCTGAGGACCGTTTCGTTCTCGGTCTATCTCAACACTGCCCAAGACAGTCTCGTGAAGAAGCTCGTCAACCCAGTTCTGGAGCATTCACCAGTCATCCCGATACGCCCGGGGAAGGTTGTGCCGAGAGACAGTGAAGTAGGGGTCTTTGGCACCAAGAAGTACTTTAACACAAACATGGATGGTGATCAAGCCTCTATCGGCATGACCCTGAAAGCTGTCCATGATCGCCCAGGAAAGCTCGAGTTCAAGGAGGACAATAATCGTGTTGATCCTAACTGTGGCAGCTCGAAGACGAGGTCCGGGACTCCGAGTATGAGCTCCAAGTCCAGCTGGGGCAGCCAAGCAGGTTTTCTGAGGTGCTTCCGGAGGACCCTCTCGCTCGGCCGCCAGAGCCACCGGGCGAGCAATCACTGGGGATGCTTTGCCGGGTTCTGCTGTAACAAGTCCTGCGCCGATCGGAAGTCAATGTATGTCTCAGATAGAGGTACCAGCACTGCTCCATCGGGCAGTTCAGGAAGAAAGCTTGTCATCTCACCGTCGAATTCACATCCACATTCGCATCCACGGACTTTGTTAGAATCATGGGATGAGTTTAGGTCATCAAGCTTTGACAAACTGAGAACTGACTCAAAGAGAACGAAGCCCTTCACGTTCCCGGTCCTTAACAACAGCGTGCCGAGTAAAGAAGCGGGTGAGCCGAGGAGATCCCTTGAGGTGTTCAGTTCGAGTAATGCTAGGAGGAGACCAGACAATTCGGTCGAGGTGAACTTGGAAAGGAAGCTGTCGATGCTTACCTGGGACGCGATCCCTAAGGCTAAGACACAAACCCTAAAAGGTCCCGGGAAAATGGATGACGACATGGGGAGCGAGGCAAGCTCCGAGCTATTCGAGATCGAGAACATCTCGGGCACTGTGACTGTTCCTCCATTGATGTGCTATGAGCCGAGCGAGGCGAGCATTGAATGGAGTGTCGTGACTGCTACCGCAGCAGATTTTTCCGTACTCTCGGAGTATGACGAGAAGGAAGTCTTGGCCACTAATAGCTGGCCGCATTTAACGAGAAATTCAGATGGAAGGGAGTCAAGAAGAGCCCACCTAGCGGGTTGCCGGGTTGTAAGAGCCAAAAGGCAGTTCAGGTCGCTGAAACCTCGCACGAAACCGGTGAGATGTCGAGACACCTCAGACCCGTCTAAGGTTGGGAGCTGCTCCCTAGTGAGCTAGCAGTTATGAAGAACCTTGGAGTTATTGGGATTTACGAACATTCCATTCATTTTCTGCGTTCTTTCAGGTCTTGTCCTTGTGTTCATTTACCATTTGCTCATGTGATTCGGTATGTTTGATGCTGTACTTTGTGGTTATAGTTCCATTTACTCTGCACCGATGCTGCTTTTTGGAGAAGAAGTAATGAGCTAATGCTTTAATGTCAATGGCTGTAAAAAAAAGGAAAGGAATCTATTAAATTTCTATCTAGACTTATAAGAGTATACTCAAAAGATTAAACTATTAGGTGGTGGTACCAAATTCTCTTATAAACATAAGTTTCTTCTTCAATTTAGTCAATATGAGATTTTTGCTCTTAATACGAATTCGGATGCAATGCTAGAGTCGAACGGATAAATTCAGTCAAATTTAGTTTGAAGCAAGATGACGGTAAATTTTGGGAGGATTATATTAATAGCCCTAAAAGTTTATCATTTCTTCTAAATCAGTTTTCTAAGTTTTAAAGTGACACTTTCAGTTATTACACATGTAAAGTTCATTCTGTTACCTGCCATTAGATTGCTGCTAATATATCACTGACACCATTAATTCTTCTTATTTTGTCATTAGATTGTGTTTGAACATACATGTAGAATATAAGCATTGGGTATGAAGGCACCAAATGCTTAGTAGAAGAGGAGGCTGTAGCCACCGTACATCATCAATATTTCATTGAAAGGAGTAACATAGAAAAATGATTAAGTTAGTGTAATTATCTAGGCATTAAAGTTTAAGAAAAAAAGGCTGGGAGAGGATTATTATGTCTATCAAGCTAGTAAATTAGAAAAATAGAAAGAAATAAAGATAGAGTTGAGAATAGGAAAATTTGACCATAATGAGAGATGGTGAGTTTATGGCCATAAGAGAAGAGAGACAATAAATCATAGAGGGATAGAAAGAATATGAAAATTTTGGAAGATTCAATTGAGGTGAGATATGAACAAAAAGAATCAAACACTAGTGATGTCAACGATGCGGAGCAGGCCGGTCGGAGAAGATTGTACGAAGTGGAGACTCTTAAAAGCCAATTCCAGAACCTAACTTTGATATCATAATAACATTTAGAGCCCGAGGAAAATTCTTGTACACCAAACAGTGTTGAGAGTACTCTTATTTATATAGTGATCATACATAAAATATAGAAGATATTCTGTACCTAAAATAGAAAATATATAGTGAATGCAAAAAATGATGAAATGAGTATTCCTATCTTTTTTTAAGAGAAATATTATTCCGTCAATTTAAAGAAAACATATATATTAATGGAATGCAATGCATATATAATGTTAAATTATTCATTGCATTCATTCTATTCTTTTCCACTCATTTGTACGGAAAGTAATCTTGTTTTTGGAAAATTAACCAAAAGTAATCTTATAAAACACATTTAGTCTTAAAATCCCGAATTACAAAAGAAATCTGTGTCTAGTAAGTACAAGGAGTACACTTCTAAAAAATGTCTCGAAACAAATGTATAAAAAAGGATTCCAAACTAAAATTTTAAACTCATTAGGGTGTATGGGTGTTAGCTTGGATCCACTAAATCAGATGTAACTTCCAATCACGGCGTGATAAGTCACAGTAATGGACCATACAATACTCGCCAACTGAAAAATTCTTAGGTGAGCCAAACGACATAGTGAACTTAGTCGATAAATGCTCGACACGTAAAAAAATATTTTAAATCATAATTAAAAATAATAAATATTATTAATGAATAAAAAAGGTGATATGACACTTAATAATAACGTATTAAATATTTATTAGTGGAATTCTTAGATGACGTGGTGAGTTAAACTCGCACAAGAATCTCACCTCACAGTTTGATTGTGCGTGCGCTAATCTGAACTCAGTGGCCAAGCGCGGCCATATGACAGTCGACAACCAAATAATAATTCCTCCAGATAATCCATTGAAAGGAAGTAAATTACATTTTGGCCCCTAAAAATGAGAGAGTATTGTGCATAATAAGTTTATCATGTAACAGTACTGACAAAATGTCAATAAAAATTAATCATTTTAAGGTATGTTTAAATAAAAATAAAAAAATAAAAAAATAATTTTAAAAATTATTAAATTTTATTAATTTGTGATATTATATCAGTACTAGTACGCGCCACAGAGATGATGTGACAGAGGGGGATGCCGATCCACAAGAATTAGTTCCCATCACTTTCTCCCGGCTAACTTCCGGAGAAAAATGTTCTTCACTCTCATACGTATGGTTTTGAAGAGATTGGCAATAAATAACAGGAATTTATTGTGACAGATATTCCCTCTAGGCATGTCGTGATCAAGTCAGCAGGCCACAAGAAATGAATATCGATGCTGATTCAATGTCCCTTTTCCTCTTTTAAAAGTAAGATCCCGATTTGAGTCTTGTAAATAAATTGAATTCATGATTATGAGAAGAAAGTTCTGAGTGTGGTGGTTGTACTACATCGGCATTGATACGTGGGATCACAAACCAATAATAGTTGACAACACCTATAGTTTCATAATAATAAATTTAGACTATAAAATATATCTTCAATTCTTTTCAAATGAAAAACACTAAAATTCCAAATAAAAATTGAAAACCTAATAAGATCTAGAATAACCTTACAAAATCTCGGCAATCAATTTTTGAGAAGGCGAGAGGGATATCGAGTATTGCCGAACTTGGGTTTTCAGGATTTGTAGAATTTTAGGGTTTTTAACCTAGAAATGGGTTTGAGTATATGATTTGCAGTGTAAATGGCTTATGACATCATATGACCACGCTGATGTGGTACTACTATTATACCCAAGACTGTCTCCAATACAGGACATGAAAAAAGTTATTTATATGAAAAATAAAAGAAATGGAATTCTAACAAAATAATGACAATACACAGTAACCTACCTATAAATGATGTATGCGATTTTTGAAATGGCCACTATCATTCATTATTAATCTAATTGATGATTTCAAAACTGGATTATTTAGGATTTATTAAGTTTTTGCATAACAGATGGTATTTATCTGTTATCATAAATGAAAAAAAAAAAAATCAGGCCACCAATGATGGGTACAACGGAATGTCTCGAAGGGACCATAAATTCGTGAGGACCAACGTCGTATTAAATTGCCAGAAGCTAACATTTTTTCTTTTTGTCATGAACCACTGATTCTGAATTGATGACAAAATTTATATAATTCTGATGGAGTAATGTAGAGAGAAGACCAATAGATATGTGGTGATATGAAACCTGAATTCACTGGAGTAAAAGATATTTCATTATTAAACGGCTCAATTTTACAATAACTAACTTAGTTATTTATAGACAAATGGGTAGACAAATAAGGGAACCAAAAAAAATAACAAGTAATCTGAATTATGATAAAATATCCTGACATTTGTATCTATTTGATATCCAAAATATTCTTTGTTAAGAATAAATTAATTCGAGAGCGTTTATTTCTGGTTAGATTAACAACTATTAAAATTATTAACATTTTTAGTATGGAAAAAAACTGAACATAAGCACCATTTTCGAAACACGATAATCGATTGAAGTTTGCTATTCGAGAGATCCCATATGAGTATTGAGATCAATGTCGAGCAAACTCGAAGTTGTTTTCCTTCTTCTGTGAACTTCGAACAGTTTCGTCAACTGTTTTGAGCATCGACATGCTGGAGTTTGCAGTTTTGTTTTGGCTGTTCGACTGCCGGACACGATCTGAAAATAGGAAAACCAGAGAACATGGCCTTGGAAACACAATTTGAACATCACCTTGTATCTTTGGCACAGGCTAATGCTGTTTTCTTAAACTGATGGCTGTTAGAATAAACCCGATATCCAAATCCCGAAGATATTGGGTATATTCTAATAATGATAAAAATGAAACTTGTTTAGGGTATCGTATGTGTTGGGATAAGGATCACTCTGATACTATTTATTGGGCCCGAAGAAATCTTGAGCTAAATGATGAAATAAAAAAATTTAAATATGATACCAGAGGAAAACAACCAGGGAAACAACCATGTGAAACGTATAAAATTCTAGTAGATTGAAAGAGGTAATCATAGTTACTAGAGATATCACTAATACCAACTCCTATTACAAGCTCCACACAAAAAATAGCCTTAAATCCGAACTTTTAAGTTTTCACGCTTTCGTATTATTAAAAAAATTATCAGAAAGATCATACACAGTAAACTCTCTCATCCAACCCCAACACCCTGGGGTTTTGTGGCACCAACACATTTTCTCAACTTGTACAAAATCCTACTTCTAAGTTATAACAGGGATAATTGCCCCGACAGTACAGAACTTTTGATGAATGTAACATTTTGATACAAAATTATTTTTGTCACTCTGCACTACAAAATGTTTTCTAAATGTAACATTTTAGTATAAACCGTCAATTTTCCATTAACGTCGTCAAGCTTGCTGATGTGGATGTTGAGTCAGTGCCACATGGTATCTTTGCTGACATGTCACTATAAAAAAATTTTAAATTGTATAAAAATAAAACAAAATAATAGAAAAATTAAAATTAAATATAATAAAATAATATAAAAAATTAAAATATCCCTCGATCTCTCTCTCCCCTTCTCTCACTCTCCCTCTACCTCTCTCTTGATCTCTTTTCCTCTCTCCCTCCTCGCTCTCTCTCCACCTCACGCTTGCTCTCTCTCCCTCTAGCTCTTTCCCTCTCCCTCTCGATCTCTCATCTCGCTCTCTCCCCGTCCCACTCTTGATCTCTCTCTTTCTTGTCCTCTCCCTCTCACTCTCTCTCCCTGGCTTGTTCTCTCCCTCTCCCTCTCCCTCTCTCACTCTTCCCCATCTCATTTGTATTTTTAGAAACGACTTCCAATTACATGGATTAAAATATTTTATTAAACCGTGTAATTGGAAGTCGTTCCTAAAAATACGAATGAGAGGGAGAGGGATAGAGAGGGAGGGAGCGAGCAAGGGAGATAGAGTGAGATGGAGAGGGAGAGGGAAAGAGATCAAGAGTGAGAGAGAGAGAGGTAGAGAGTGAGGTGGAGAGAAAGCAAGGGGCAGAGAGAGACCAAGAGAGAGCGAGAGGGAGAGGGGGAGAGAGGGGAGAGAGAGAGGGGGAGGGGGAGAGATTTTAAAATTTTTTATATTATTTGGGACCAATTTATTTATTATTAGGATCAATTCATCTAAGAGGAAAAACAGAATTGATCATCAAATTTGACTAAGTCATTATACTTCAAGACCAAGTTATCTCATACCAAGATCAATTCATCTAAGAGGAAAAACAGAATTGATCATCAAATCTGACCAAATCATTATGCTTTAAGACTAAGTTATCTCATACCAAGATCAATTCATCTATTATCTCTATAAGTAGGACCAATTCATCTGAAAGAATAAATAGAATTTATCATCAGATCTGACTAAGATATTGTACTTAGGAATCAATTTATCTCGTACTATGATAAATAACATCAGAAATATGATAAATTTTCTAACAAAATTCTTCACCCAACAAATAGTATGATCCCAACAAACACATAAATATCCCACTATCTCCCTAACTCCTAATGCATCAAAATCATTTACTTTGATCAGTTGTGATGATTTGGCTTAATAAAGGGACTATGATAAACTAGAGCATTGGTGCGCTTTCAGGGCATTGTTTTTATTTGCACCCTCTTTCCCAAATCCTACAATATGTAAACATTTACATTACAACTATATACCATACAAGTTATGAAATTTGTTACTTATGTCATTTTAACACAACAATCACAAATACACTAACACACAGCAATCTAGCAAATCCAATGTATCTTCTTCCATTAATCCAATCAAACTGTGAATCCAACAACTAATCTAACTAAAAGCAATGACAAGTATAGCCTAAAACTATCCAACAATCCAATCAATAGCACATATAATAGGATCTCTAGTAGTTCCCGATATAATATTCATTATGTTACAATATTGCATGAATAGGTCCCAACATAGTATAAATAAATCCCAGAAAACCCTCAATCACAGTTTATCCTAACACACAATAATGTAGCAAAATCCAATGCATCTTCTTCTATTATTCCCACCAAAGTGTGAATCCAACAACTAATCCAACCAAAAGTAATGACAAGCATACCAACCCTCGACGGGAGGTGGCGGATTGAGGCCAGGAGCGACGGAGGATGGCAGGATCAAGGCTAGGACCAACACCGGACGACAGGAGTGGTGCTAAGACCAATGCCAGATGGCGCAGACAATGAGGACTGTGGGATTGAGGCAAGGAGTGACGCTAGAAGAAATGATAGACGACGAGGACAGGGGATCGAGGTTGGGAGCGGAAAGCGAGATCGAGGCCGATAGCAACAACAGATGGTGGGAGTGACACTAGTAGCAATGGTAGACATGAGGGGGATGGCGACATGACGGGCATGGCCGGCATGGCAGATGGGGAAGGGTAGGAACCTCAACACAGCACAAGGGAGGGAAGAAGAGCTAGAGAATGGGAGAATCTTTGCTGGAGAATAGCAGGTGGAAGAGGTAGGGAGTGGAGAATGGAGAAACTAGGGTTAAGATATAGGGAGGGTATAGTAGGAATTTTTTAAAAAGTCATTAAAAGGTATTTTATATTGGTGCTAGTTTTACAAATTTCTACATGTTTGTGCTACTTATAAATGCAATCATATTATTTGGTGCTAGATAAATTTTCCTCTCATCAAATATTGATAGTCTAAAGACCTAACAACCCCTGTTACCTTTTTTTTTTGAAGTGCAGAGAGAAATCTAAATTTTTCATGAGCACATGAGAGGCGCTAGAAGATGACACTAGGATATTAATTTTACCATGAAGAAAGTTAAGTTCCCGATGACAAAAGCTTTCCAAATCAAAAGAATTTTATTTGTTGTTGCTACATTAGGCAACAACAATAGCCAGTTACAATCTGAATAAAAGGTTCATTGGTGGACCAGATGAAACTTTTAAAGATTACTACCTGTAAAAGCTAATATTTAAGGAGAAACCCACATCTAAGTCCTTAACTTATTATTGTATTCTTTCTCTATTTGGGGAGATGGTTTCAAGAATAACACCATTTTGCAAAAAAGTTATACAAATAGCACCACTTTAAATCACCTTTTAATAATTTTTCCAAAAATTCTCCCAATATCCTCCCCATTTCAAACACTAATTTCCCATCTTCTTCTTCCTCCTTAACTGCCGTTTCTCTCCGTCTTCCTTCTCTCCATCTTCTTTTTCTTCCTTCTCTCACCTGAGCACCCAAACCCTCGAGCACCCGAGCTGTTGCCCAAGCCCCGACCCCTTGAGCCGAGTTGTTGCCCAAGTCCCCGAGCTGGTGTCCGACCTCTGCTGCCCGAGCCCTTGAGCTTCTGATCTGTTGTCCCGAGCCCTCGAGCTAGTACCTCAAGTTATAGCCATCCCCGTTGAAGGTTCGTATCCTTGTCATTACTTTTGGTTGAATAATTTGTTAGATTCATACTTAGGTTGGATTAGATTGTTATGTTTGAGCATAATGTGCGATTTAGGGTTTCTCGAGACCTATTATAGTTCACCGGGACCTATTTATAGTTTACAGTGACCTATTTATAGTTTAGCGGGACCTATTTATACTATAAAAGGACTTATTTGTAGTTTACCGGGACCTATTTAACTATGTCGGGACCTATTAGTTGTTGGATTCACACTTTTGTTTTAGTTTACCAGGATCTATTTATACTATTTCAGCACCTATTTGTACTGCATCGTGACCTAATGAATATTGTAATGTGAATGTTTACATATTGCAGGATGTGGGAATGTAGATGCAAGTAAAAAGGACTGCTCGAAAGTGTTGTAAGGCTCCCATTTGTCTTAGTCAATTTACTGACCCGGATCATCATGACTAATTAAAGTAGATGATGTTGGGATATTTATGTATTTGTTGGAATTATACTATTTGTTGTGTGAACAACTTTGTTGAAAATTTATCATATTTAATGATGTTATTTTTTTCTCATTTGAATTGGTCCCATTAAGAGATGAATTGGCCCTGATGAGAGAGAAATAGGTCCAGAATTATAATGACTTAGTCAGATTTCATGAGGAACTCGATTTCCTTCTCAGTTAAATAAGTCCCGGTAAGAGATAAATAGGTCTCGACAAGAGAAAATAGGTCCCGTAAGAGATAAATAGATCCCAAAGAACAATGATTTAGTCAAATTTCACCCCCCACTCCATTTCCTTCTTAGTTAAATAGGTCTTGATAAGATATAAATAGGTCCCGAAGAACCATGAATGCATTAAGCATAAAGTCGTACGTAGAATATCTTCCAAGAAATACATGGACTATATGATGAAAATGCATATAAAGATCCGAATGTTACATAAGAATGAAGTCACATGTCTGCTCATTGGGACAATTAATTCTTTTGACTTTATTTGACTTCTAAATATTGAGAACCTCTATCTGCCGTGCACTCCCATTTGCCATTGAATATAATTACCACTCAAACATGCTCCATAATACCTAATCATTAACACAAAGCAAAGGTATATTAGTTACACTACACAATGCAATATTGCCATTTTCTAATTAGCCTCATTGTTGAGAAATAGGTCCCGATACTATAAAAATAGGTCATCCTACCATATAAATAGGTCCCAGCAATAAAAATAGGTCTCGATGCTATAAAAGTAGGTCCCAGGAATTTAATTGAAAACCCTAACAATAAAAATCAAATGAGATCGAGCGATAGATGCTGCACCGTGAAAAGAGGGACGAAGATTCACTAGGGAAGGGATGGAGTAAAGAGATCGATGGGTGGAGCATCACTGGGATGGAATGGTGGATGGACGGGAGGAGCAGCAGGTCGGCTTAGCACCGGGCAGGAAGGAGTAGCTCAGCTACGCACCGGGGGGGGTGCGCGCACGCGCGCGCGCGTTCGGCTCCGTAGGTGAGCTTGGCAGCTCGAGGCTCGGCAGCTCATGGCTCGGTGGATTGGGCAGGTGGGTGTTCGCTATCAGCCCACAAGAGGACGGATTGCAAGTAGTAAACCCGGTGAGCGGGTATCGTTCCCACGAGCATCAAAGCCTATCGAACACGAACTTAGAACACAAAGTACCAAGCCAAACCACACAATAGTTGTAAGGATGCAGAAATTGCAAGAAAAGGAGTAAAGACAAACAATCTAAAGAAAACTGAAATAGCTTTATACAATCTTGACAAGGAAACAATTCTAGGGGTTCAGTTTCACTTAGGTCTACTTCAATCCTCTTAGACTTAATTAACTGGATCAAGTCACGTGTCATCTTCTCCTATCTACGAGTTCTCAAGTCACCTAATCCGACTCTCGTCTTAACTAGGATGTATCCCTAGGATGATCCTAATCCACTCTATCTCTAGGTAGTTGGAATTAAGGGACCAAATGTCATGTTTGTAACCGTGTCCGGATGCCTATGGTGATGGCTACCTCTCGGGCCTTCTCATACGTCTCTTCTAACTCTTAGAATGACTAATCTACCTCTCAGTACGATTATTCCTAAGCTATGTTTACTTGAGCTATGGGATTCTCACTCTCGTGTTTCCTCACTGTCGCTTAGATCGATTTATCGAGTTGGCCAGACATCAATAAATGCATGAAGTACAGTAAACATAAGGGAAATAGAACACTTTCGTAGATCCGGAAAATAGAAGTTCAATACATGGATGAAATAAACACTAAGATCCACTTACTACCCTAGAGAATAAGAAACTAATCGGACATGATTATTTCATAATACATGTTCATCGGAATTGAAAGTTACGAAACCAAAATGAAGAGAAAGGAGCTAAGGGTAGAACAAGTCTCAAACACTGATTATGAGCTTGATTCCTTAGTTCTTCTATTCACATCCTGTATTCTGAAGCCCCGGGTTCATAACCTTAATCTGTCAAGAATCTTGTCCGGGATTGCCTTGTTGTGAAAAGCTATGTTATCTCTATCTTTTTCTCTTCTTCTTTTTGTGGGCGTGCCCTCTATTTTTAAGATATTTCTACCTCCTCTAAACTTGGTATGGCTTTTGCTTCACTTTTTTCCCTACTAATGCCTTGCAAGCATTCCTATCCATCAAAAACATCATCATTTTTCCATTTTTTTTTTGAAATCGAAAATAGATGCAAGATGAAATAAACGTGCAATTATCTAACACCCTATGAGCTATCTGTCATGCAAATGCAAACAAGCAAACAAGCAGTTTTTGCGCACAATCTAAACGGTTTTGACAAAAATTTTCATGCTTTATCTCTCACCCCCGAAAACATAAACTAAACATGGTCCTCAATGTTAAGAAAAGTAAAGACGAATGCTCCCCTTGTGTCAAAATTGATGTAGCGGCCTTCTAGTCATCCTCTTCATTGCTTTCCTACCGGTAGTCACCCGAATCCACATCTGTTTCATTTGTATTAGCAGACTCCTCGCTTATTGACAGAATGGGTGGATAGTCATGGAGGTTGATTCGTAATGCTTGGCTGATAAGTCCTTCATTTTGTTCCCGGATGTGTGTTATTTGTCTTATAAACAGAGTCTACTTCTTTTGATGTTGATTCATCTTTACTGTTAAAGCATGTGTTTCTCGGATCATTCGGGTGACTGGGTCCTCCTCTGGTCTTTGCTCTTCTTCTGCTTGGTGAGCTCCTTGAGTTTCCTCGCCTTGGTTGTCACGATCTCGCATGTCGCGAATGGTTGCTGCATTAATGGGCTCACGAGTTGTGGCATCATATGTTGCCTCGCTCAATGGGATACCTGCACATAGGCAAAGTGAAGTAATCAAATAAGGGAGCCACATACGACCTCCTATACCATACACGTAATCTTGAATTTGGTAATGTAAGAATGCGGCAAGATCAAAATGACTATGTGTCATGGTGCAATATATAAGGTATATCCGCTCCTTAGTAACTTGAGACAATGTAGATGTAGGCATGATACGAGATGTCACAAAGAGGAGCCACACTCATGCTTGATAATTCAACTGTTTTCTCAAAATAGTTAATTGGTCCTCGGTGTGTGTATGCCAATTTGCTCTGGGTTTTACAATCCTATTCAAAATGTCATCTTTATCAATGTTTTCTATCACAGTAGCAAGCATGGATGCATGTGGAGTCCTAATGACTTGCCTAATATCCTCTATCGTGAATGGCATGTGTACTCCTCTCATATATACTATCTCATCACCCGAGTGGGCCAAATTAGCATAAAATTCTCGAACTAGGTTCAAAATGCCCAATTGGGGTGGTGCACAAAAATGAGTCCAATTTAGAGCAACGATATCTTTCATGAAAGAAGCCATCAAGTTACGATTGTCAAAGATAAATCCCCTCTCTACATGGCACTGACGATTTTTCCACATGTTTTGATAAAAAATCTCCGCCTCAGTAGACACAAAACAAGCTATTGGTGGGGGAGTGTTTGTGCGTCTTCTACTACGGCAGTGTGAGGGAGATGCCATGGCAATCACACAAAGTAAAGAACAATCACACTTGGTTCACGAGAGAGAGTGAGAATGAAGTTACCATCCGGGAAGTTGGAATCCCGGGAATTCTCTATCGTGGACTTGATTGTTGCTAATCATTCCTGATTAGCTTGCTCGGCTAGGATCATCCCAAGGAGTGCTTGTTTCCTACGCTTGTGAAACCAATCAAGAATAAGAGGAGAGGAGCAAGAGTAATGAGAGAGTAATTTGTACAATTGACTGCTAAAAGAACCCTTTTTGTAGCTCTGTGATGATTCAAATCTTGAATTCAAAATCAACTTGGTGCGGGTCTCGGTAGCCAAGGTGATGTTAGGAATCTTCCGCACTGCAATGCAGACACTTGGACACCATGGTGGGGTGGTGTCTAGTCACTGTCTGGCTGTGGCTGTGGCAGGGAATCTCTAGCAGGCAGCTGGCTCACTGCGGTGCTGATACCTGGACACCGCAGTGCAGAGGTATTTTGTCAGGGCAGGCAACACGCTAATCTTGATTTTGCATGCGTCCACCGTGCTGTAGCTACGCCTGATCTTCGATCGCCTTATTCTTTGATCTGTAGCTGATGGTTTTGATCAGTCTCCTCTATCTTTAAATGACCTATAACCCTAGAAAAACAACAGGGAATCACATTATATATGTGTGGTCATGAGCTGGGCTTCTGCTAAAAGGAATTGGGCTGAGTCAGTGGGCTGCAGCCCAATGAATCATGGGCACCACGGTGCAGCAATCTTGGTACCGCTGTGAGTCGAGATGAAATCAAGCCCAATTTTCATGACTGGGCTGTCTTGAGTCCAACTGTCGTCCTGTTTTCGAATACTGCTTAAAATAAATAATGCATGCTTACTTGTAATAAAAACTATCCTAAAATGCATAAGCAAACAGACAAAGTAAAAGCAAAATGCAAACTGGCTTGGGTTGCCTCCCAAGCGCTATTGAGAGAGTCTGTGGCTCGACTTTTCTAATGTTACGCATCCTTCAAGTAGACCGAGGCCTCGCCTTGATTGATCGGTCCTCCTAAATATCCTTTGACTCTTTGAGCATTGACCTTGAATGTTTCATTTGTGGCTTCATTCTTTAGCTTGAGGACAACATATGGTAACACTTGGTTAACTCGGAACGGCCCCAACCATCTTGATTTCAATTTTCCTGGAAACAACTTCAACCGTGAATTAAATAATAACACAAGTTGACTAAGATGGAACTCTCTTACCATGATTTTCTGATCATGCCACGCTTTCACCTTTTCCTTGTAGATACGGTGATTCTCAAACACTTGTTGGTGAAACTCATCGAGTTCATGCAATTGTAGCGGCCTTTTCTCATCTGCCTTTTTCAAGTCGAAGTTGAGAGTCTTGATTGCCCAATATGCTTTGTGCTCCAACTCTATCGGGAGGTGACATGCTTTGCCAAAAACTAAGTGGTAAAGGGACGTGCCTAAGGGTGTCTAGAATGTTGTCTGGTTTGCCCATAAAGCATCATCGAGCTTGTGAGCCCAATCCTTCCAGGAAATGTTGACAATTTTTTCAAGTATCCTTTTGATTTCCCGATTGGATACCTCCGCCAACCCATTGGTTTGAGGATGATATGCTAAGGCTACCTTATGGTGTACTCCGTACTTAGTCATGAGCTTGTCAAACTGTTTGTTGCAGAAGTGGGATCTGCCATCACTGATAACCGCTCTCGGTGCTCCACATCTTGAGAAGATATTTCTTTGCAAGAATTTAAGAACAACATTAGCATCACATGTGGGGGAGGCAATTGCCTCTACCCATTTGGAAACATAATCCACCGCAAGCAAGATGTAACGGTTACCAAATGATGAAGGAAATGGTCCTATGAAATAAATTCCCCAAACATCAAACAGTTCCACTTCAAGAATTGAATTCAATGGCATGTCATGGCATCTTGAAATATTGCCTACTCGTCGACATCTATCACAAGTTGAGATGTAAGCAAAAGTATTACCAAAAATGGTTGGCCAATAAAAACCTGATACTAGTATTTTCCAAGCAGTTTTGTGTCCCCCATAATGACATCCATAAGGAGATTCATGACAACTATTTAATATGTCTACCTGCTCATTATCTGGGACACATCTTCTCAACATATGATCAAGTCCTATTCTAAACAAATATGGTTCATCCCAAATGTATTTCATGCAATCATTCAAAAATCTTTTCCTTTATTGAGCATTAAATTTGGAAGGAATGAATCGGGAAACCAAGTAATTCACAATATCAGCAAACCAAGGAATATATGATAAGGTAAAAACTTATTCATCTGGGAAGAACTCGTTAATTACCGCTTTTCCGTACGCTCCTTATTCTCAAGTCAGGATAAGTGATCTACCACTTGGTTCTCTAATCCCTTCCGGTCCCGAATTTCAAGGTCAAATTCTTGTAGGAAAAGGACCCATCGGATGAGTCTCGGTTTTGCATTCCTCTTTTGGATCAGATACTTGATTGCTTCATGATCAGTAAAAACAGTAACTTTAGTGCAAATCAAGTATGATTGAAATTACAGCAAGCAACTCCTTTTCTGTTGTTGTGTAGTTGGTTTGGGCCTCATCAAGTATTCTGCTTGCATAATAATATATAAGATAGAAGATTCTGTTTCTCCTTTAGCCTAGCACTGCACCTACTGCAAAATCACTTGCATCGCACATTAGTTCAAAAGGTAAAGACCAATCCAGCGCAACTATGATGGGTGCAGAAACAAATCTTGCCTTCAATTCAGTAAAAGCCTGCAAGCAATCATCATTAAACACAAAAGGAACATCCTTTTCTAATAGGTTACACAATGGTTTTACTATTTTTGAGTCCTTGATAAACCTTCTATAGAAACTGGCATGCCCTAAGAAACTCCTAACACATTTGACATTTGTTGGTGGTGGCAACTTTTCAATTAAAGCAATCTTGACCCTATCTACCTCCATGCCCTTTTTTGAAATTTTATGTCCCAAAACTATTCCTTCTTTTACCATGAAATGTCATTTTTCCCAATTTAAAACAAGGTTAGTTTCCTCACATCTTTTAAGGACAAGAGACAGATTAGCCAAACATTCATTCATACACCGAAAAATCATCCATGAAGACTTCTATGCACTTTTCAATCAAATCAGAAAACATAGATATCATACATCTCTGAAAAGTGGTCGGTTCATTACACAACTCAAATGGCATTTGCTTGAACGCAAATGTGCCATAAGGGCACACAAATGTGGTTTTCTCTTGATCCTCTGGAGTTATAGCAATTTGATTATATCCTGAATAGCCATCTAAGGAACAAAAATATTCCCTACCTGCAAGTCTATCAAGCATCTCATCAATAAAGGGGAGAGGAAAATGATCCTTACGTGTGGCCTTATTTAGCTTGTGATAATCCATGCATATTCTCCATCATGTCACTGTTCAAGTTGGAATCAACTCATTACCTTCATTTACTATGACTATCATGCCGCCTTTCTTAGGCACACACTATACTACTGGACTTACCCATTTACTGTCAAAGATAGGAAAGATTATACCTGCATCGAGCCATTTGAGGATCTCTTTCTAACTACCTCCTTCATGACAGGATTAGGCCTCCTTTGTCCTTCTATCGATTCCTTGTGGTTTTCTTCGAGTAAGATCTTGTGCATGCCTATTGAGGGGCTGATTCCTTGTATATCAGCCATGGTCCACCTAATTGATTTCATATGGTTTCGAAGAACTCGAAGGAGTTTTTCTTCCTGTACTAATGTTAAATCAAATGCAACAATAACAGGAAATATGGAAGAAGTGCCAAGGAAAGTGTACCTTAAGTGTTTTGGTAAGGGCTTAAGTTCTAGTTCTGGTGGTTCTTGAGTGGATGGCTTTAAAGAATTAGGTCTGACCTCCAAAGGTTCGAAATATGACACATTCTGTGGTAGAGAGGAGCACGACTCCATTATCTTGAGGTCCTCTTGCAGATCTTGATCATCTGAAGGTGACTTCCCAATTAGAACTGATTCGAGAGGATCTTCTTATGTTGTCTCTTGGATGGCTGTCCTAGTCACCTGCTCACATACATCAATGGAGAGAACTTCATCAGGTTCACTAGGATGTTTCAATGCATTATAAACATTAAATGTTACTTCCTAGCTGTTCACACACATAATTAGTTCTCCTTTCTGCACATCGATTAGTGCCTGGCCAGTTGCCAAGAATGGGCGACCTAAAATTATCGGGATGTTCCTGTCCTCATCATAATCCAAAGCAATGAAATCAATAGGGAAAATAAATTTATCTACCTAAAGTAGAACATCCTCCACAATTCCTAAAGGATAGGCCAATGATCTATCAGCTAATTGTAGTGTTACAGTAGTTCGCTTAACCTCACCTACCCCTAATTCCTTGAATAAAGTATAAGGCATGAGATTAATGCTAGCACCCAAATCACATAATGCCATACCTTTGAAGCTTTTACCAATAGAACAAAGGATAGTGAAACTTCCTGTGTCTTTGAGCTTTGGGGGAAGCTTTTTCTGAAGGATTACACTTACCTCTTCTATTAGCGCAACAGTCTCATAATCAGCAAGCTTCCTCTTTCGTGAAAGGATATCCTTCATGAACTTGGCATAGCTCGACATTTGCTCTAATCTTCTACAAAAGGGATGTTAATGTGCAGTTTACGGAATGTATCAAGAAACTTATGAAATTGAAACTCAGATTGATCCCGCTTTACTCTTTGTGAATATGGTAATGGAGGGTATGTCTGAGTAGGCTTTTCGGTGTTGTCTTCCTTTGCTTGGGGTCATTCATGATGGCTGTGGGTTGCTATTCTCCACCCAAGAGTTGGTTGTGGCATTCTGGTCATTCTGGTCCCGAGACACCTCAGTGTGGCTAGTGGGTACTGTGGTGTGCCTGTCTCTCATGCTTGTTGGACTGCTCTGTGTCCCTGTGGCTTTAGCTGATGGGCACATTGGCACCTCAGTGCTGCAATCTGTGGATTGCGGTGCTGCATGTCTTCTGACCGTAGTGGGCTCTTGGGACACCGAGGTATGTTTCGTTGTTTCACCATATGCTGGAGAGTTCTTCTCTCCTGCTTTGACATCGGGCTGGCTGAGATCAAATCCTACCTTTTTCCCACTTCTCAACATGATAGCATTTACGTGCTCAGATCCGCCTCCCCTTGGATTTATCTCGGTGTTGCTCGGAAATGATCCTTGCACCCAGACTTCGACGGCTTGAGCAATTTGTCCTAGTTGAGTTTCCATGTTCTTCATTTGTGCCTGCAAAGTAACAATGCTATAAGTGTTGGATTGTACACTAGCATTAGTGTTCTTGTTAGCCACCATAAGCTCAAGAAAAGCATTTTCAAGTTTTGTAAGCCGTTTGGATTCATTCGGTGTCGGTGTCGGTGTCCGTGTCGGCTTTTGCATCGGTTGGAACCCCGAAGGTTGAGTTAGCCGGTTGTTAGCATATGAAAAGTTGGGGTGATTTCGCCAATCCGAATTGTAAGTGTTTGAATATGGGTTATTCCTCGGGTTGCTACCCACAAAATTTGCCTCCTCTCGTGCTCGGTTTCCATTGGGTAGTCTTCAAAGGTTGCCGATGTCGCTCCTGTTCCTTGTGGCTTCATGGTTCCATTAAGGCATCCATTTTGGCTGAGAGGGCTGTTAGAGCGTCCACCGAATGGATTGCGGCTGTCCCCTTTTGAGCCATATTTTGCTCCGACACCACAATTGTTGCTAATGCCTCGATGAGGTCGTATGCTTCCTCTGGTGTCTTCTCAAGCATTGTGCCTCCTGCAACAACATTGATATAAGTTTTTAAGGCATAAAAAATTCCTAAAAGTATTTACCACTTGCCACATCGGAAGGTCATGATGTGGACAATTATGCAATAAGCCCTTGTAGAGCTCCCATGCTTCGGACAAGGTTTCCATCGGAAGTTGCTTAAATGATGTGATATCACTCCTCAACTTAGCCATCTTGGAGGGTGGGAAGTACTTCGTGAGAAACTTCTCCACAATGATGTCCCAACTATTAAGGAATCCCAGTGGGAATGAGTTAAGCCATGTCCTTGCCTTGTCCCTAAGAAAGAAAGGAAACAAAGTCATTAATATAATCTTGAGGTACCTTGATAATTGTGTAAAAGATTTATTATTTGCATGCTTTTCAGGCTTAGATTTGAACAAGATAATCGAGTTTGACTTGGTTTATGTGCTTAATTATGCAATCTTTCCTTGTTGAACATAACGGAGTTGGCATTGTTAAAAGTCGGGTTTATTTTAAGAATGTTGATACTCGTGAGGTATTTTGTGTTGTAGATACATATTGGAAGATCAACCGGGCCTCGAAGATGAATCCCGACTAAAGACAGAAGCTGAATAGAAGAGCAGAACAGTAGGGGTCGCGACACAGGATCGCGACACCGATGAAGCCAGTGAAGAAGGATCGCAGCACAGGACCGCGATCCCAGACAGCTCAGCAGCGAACTCTGGAGGTTAATTGCCGAATCGAAATCAGTCAACCCAAATATTACACAGAATATTTCTAAGCTGAATTAGAAATATTTGGGGGATAAAAAGATTGCGATTCAACTCAGCCGGGAAAGAGAGAATCTTGCAAGATATGAAGAAGGCTACAATATATTGTAAAGATATTTTCAAATATTCTTCGATTCTTATAAATAAACCTGCAAGCAAGATGACCAGAAGAGAGATCCATCCAACATTCAGTTCCAGATTTCTTTTGCTACGAGGAGATCAAGAAACTCGTGATCAAGAGGAAGGAAGGAAAGCACTTCAAGACGGCTCGAGGCTCGAGAGATCGGCATCGGCTTACCTAGAGTTTTCTCTTTCCCTTTTCTTTTCTATTGATTCACGATGTATTCCAACTTCTTCTTCATAGTTGTTTTCAATTCCATCATGAACTAATTCCCTATTTCCTAGGGCGAGCAATGGAACTCTTTTCTATTTTCTAAGTTCATCCCTTTCTCTTATATGTGACTAATTACAACCGTGTTACTTATACTATTCTCGAACTTAATGCTTTCTGATTGACTGGCCACCAATTAGATCGAATAGGAGAGATTGATGAACTCGAGAGAGGGAGTCGAAATCACGCCGGAGATAGTATAACTTAGGATAATTCACGCCGAGAGGTCGGGATTATTTGTGAGAGGCATCGAGAGATTAGCCGATCACCCTAGGTGTCCAAATTAGGGTTCGAACTCAATGGGTTTCTTAATATTAATTGCCTAGAGATAGAGTGATTAGTATCGTCCTAGAAACACGTTCTTGTTAAACCGAGAGGTAGGCAAGAAGACATAAAACTCTAGGATAGTAATACAGTAATTGATTGCATATAGAGATTGGGATCGGATTTAGAAGTAGAATTGAGGGAAGTTGTGAGCCCTAAGTTTATTAAACTGATTGAATTTCTTCTAATTGCTTCCGATTTACCTTTCTTGTTTTCATTAAATTCCCATCTAATTTCGAATTGCCTAGCTTGGCTTGATTGTTTAGTTTATTGCTTAGTTTGATTGACTTAGATCCTCGTGGGAACGATCTCGATATTCATCACTTTATTACTTGCGCGATACGTATACTTGCGTGCCTTTTTGGTTATCTATTTTTATCGCAACAAGTTTTTGGCGCCATTGCCGGGGATCAAGTTTTCAATTATTTCTAACCTTAATACTAAGCAATTTTCCTCGACTAGGTACTCTTTTATTTTTATTTCTTTTTACTAGGTACTCTCTCAAGTATATGCTTCGTCGCCAAAACTCGGTTCCACTATTGCACGATCCGGAACCTGAGCGAACTTTTCATAGGAGACGAAGAGAGCAAAGAGCAGCCCAAGGGAGACAAGCCATGGAGCCCGGTCAAAGAGGTGAATTAGTACCCCAGAACCAGCGTCGGAAGACCATCAAGGAGTATGCACAACCTCAATTTCTGAATCAATCAAGCATCGTCAAACCACCGGTTCAAGCTCACACCTTTGAGATCAAACCATCGGTAATCCAAATGCTTCAAACTTCTTGTTCTTTTGGAGGAGCACCGAATGAAGACCCTCATGTGCATCTAGCAAAATTCCTTGAGATATGTGACACTTTCCGCTTCAATGGTGTGTCAACCGAGTACATCCGGATGTCCCTTTTCTCCTTTTCATTGAGGGACAAGGCTAAGGCATGGCTGCTATCACTTCCACCAAGCACACTCGACACATGGGAGGCAATAACCGAGAAGTTCTTGGCTCAATACTTCCCACCGTCGAAAACAATGAAGCTAAAGAACAACATCATGACCTTCAAGCAACAGCCCATGGAGTCTTTCTACGAAGCTTGGGAGCATTTCAAGGAGCTACAACGAGCATGCCCCCACCACGGCATCGAGATCTGGACATTGGTACAAATTTTTTATAATGGTTTATTGGAAACTTCTCGTTCTTCTCTTGATGCCGCTGCAGGTGGTTCAATCATGAATAAATACCCCGAGGAAGCCTATGAATTACTTGAAGAGATGGCACGTAATGGATATCAATGGCCATTTGAGAGAGCAACGGGACGTGGAGCCGCCGGAATTCATTCAGTAGATGCCGTGACAGCCCTCTCAGCTAAGATGGATGCCCTCTTCAAAGAAGTAACAGCATGGAAGAACCAAGGAGCGGGGCCAATCTATGGAGCCACCGAAGGACTAGCGTACATGGAACTGGTGCAAGAGACTCAAGAATCGGCCAACTACATTGGAGGCAACCCGAGGAACAATCCCTACTCCAACACATACAATCCGGGTTGGAGAAATCATCCAAACTTCTCCTATGCCAACAACAACAACCGAGCCAATCCACCACCGGGGTTCCAATCAACTCAGAAACAAGAACCTTCAACTTCGGATCGCCTCACGAGATTAGAAGACACTTTCATTAAATTTATGCAATCTTCTCAAGATACACATGCTGCTGTGCAAATGAATTCTAATCAAATTGTTACCTTGCAATCGCAGATGCGGAATGTGGAGACGCAAATTGGACAATTGGCTCAAGCAATCAACTCTCGACCTTTAGGAGCACTACCGAGCGACACAGAAATCAACCCTCGAGGTAAGGATAATGAACAGGTGAAGGTGATCACGTTGCAACATGAGCCAGAAGCAAAGGACGGAAAAACAGAGGAGGGATCGCGATCCTGGACCGCGACCCCAAATTCCAGAACAGAGGGATCGCGATCCCAGGTCACGACCCCTGATGACAGAGCCGAAATTCAAGAATCAGAAGACTTCCAAAGTGACAAGGACAGCCCAGAACATACTGAGCAGACCCAAACAAAGCCAGAAAAGAAGGAAAGGACATACCCACCTCTTCCTTATCCACAAAGAGCACAAAGGGCAAACAATGAGCACCAATTCCGTAAGTTTTTAGATATGTTTCGTAAATTGCATATTAATATACCGTTTGCCGAAGCTCTTGAACAGATGCCAAGCTATGTGAAGTTCATGAAGGAAATCCTATCTAAGAAGAGGAAGCTTGGAGACTATGAGACCGTGGCTCTTACCGAGGAGTGTAGTGCTATTTTGCAACATAAGTTGCCACCCAAATTGAAGGATCCAGGTAGTTTTACAATTCCTTGCTCTATTGGTGACAAATTTGAAGGTAGGGCTCTTTGTGATCTTGGTGCTAGCATTAATCTTATGCCCTGTTCGGTTTATCATGAACTAGGTTTAGGAGAAGTGAAGCCAACATCGGTTACACTTCAACTAGCTGATAGATCTTTGGCTTATCCTCGTGGTATAATCGAAGATGTTTTAGTTAAAGTGGATAAGTTTATATTTCCTGTTGATTTTGTGGTTCTTGATTTTGATGAGGATCGGGATATCCCGATTATTCTTGGTAGGCCTTTTCTTGCTACAGGTCGTGCATTAATTGATGTGGAAAAAGGCGAGCTTACAATGAGGGTTGACAAGAATAAGGTGACTTTGAAAGTATTCCGCTCTATGGAGTCTCAACCTCATGAATGCTTCTCTATTGATGTTGTTGATAGGTTCACCAATCATGAATTCCAAGAGACCCGAACCAAGGATACACATGAAGAAGTTCAAGATAGTGGACAATCATATGATGCCAGGCACCATGAAGACATGAAGCGAAGGGATGCAATTTCAAAAGTGCCAAAGAAGTTCACTAAACTTTTGGAAGGAAAACCTCCTGATATACAACAAGTTACTAAAAGCTCCCTCAAAAGACGAACAAAGCATGATGAAAGGACCACGGTAAAAGGATTTCAACTCGGTCAACTAGTTCTTTATTATAACTCTTTGTTAAAGTTCTTGTCAGGAAGGAAACGTTGGTCGGGCCCATTCCAAGTCGTACGAGTCTTCCCTTGTGGATCGGTCAAATTGATGAATCAAAAGACAAGAGAGGAGTTCAAGGTGAAGGGACAACATTTGAAGGCATATGAAGGGGACCCTATCAAATGGGATGGGTCCTCAGCTCAAGGACAAGGAGGATGATGTGACCAAAAGTCGGGCCGGGACTTAAAACACGGCGCTTCTTGGGAGGCAACCCAAGCCAAGAGTCCATTGCTTTAATTTTAGTTTATTTTTATTTTCTAGTTCACATGCATTTTTTTAATTTTTTTTAGGAAACTCTACTCAGCAATTCTGGGAGGATCGCGACACAGGATTGCGGTCTCTCTTGGATAGAACACTTTGGACCGCGGCACAGGATCGCGACACTAAGCAACAGTCCTACATCACAGAATGCTGCCCACTTAGGACTGCGGCACAGGACTGCGGTCCCACCAAAAAAAAAAAACTGATTTGTTTAAAGAGAAATTAGGGCTTCGTGACTCAATCCTCTTGTTTCCTCTGCAGAAGACAATGATGCCCATGGAGCACAAGAGGAGGCAAGGAGAAGAGTAGCATTCAAGAAAAACCGGGCAAGTTCTCACCTTTATCTACTCTTTCTTTCCATTGGGACAATGTCAAGTTTAGGTTTGGGGGGGAGCTTGCTTAGCTAGGTGGTACTTTGTTTTGAATTAGAGCTGACTGCTGATGAGCATTGGGCTGAATTGCTTATTTCTGTTTGCTGAAATTGCTGAATTGCTGAATTGTTGATTGCTGACTTTTATTTACATAGTTTAATTTCCATGCATTTAAGTTGTTAGATAGCTACATAGGTTTCAGACAGATTTGCATTTTGTTGGATGAATAACACCATGGAATGAATCCACTCATGAAAAATTGGTTAGCCCTTGTTCTATGATGACAATTAGTGGTTTGGAAATTTGAAACTCGATTGGATTGGAAATTGTAACCTGCTTTAAGATGGGTTTTAAGAAAATATATCATGTCTGAACCTCATTCTTTTCACGACACTCTTATCTTAGGGATAGCTTAAAATTTCCCTTGATGTTGCTTGGTTGTAGGGCTCACATGAGAGTAGGCAAGGACGAGAACTTAGATATCCTACCAAAGGTAGATAAAGAAAAAAAAAAGAAAGAAAAAGAAGTATTGTGCATGAGCTAGCAAAGAAAAATCTTATAGAATTGCATAAGTGAGCTTAAATGAAAGATGTGCCAAGGCTCTGAGCACCACTGTATGGGCTTGAGCGGTATTTAGTGCGAAAGCATACGCAATAAGGCCCGACATGTGCTCGTGGTGGATAGTTCATTAGTCGAAGCTCGAGGATAGATCCGTAGGGGTATCTTAAAACCTAATGCCTTGGACCAATTGGGACGGGAGCCATTGGTCGATTCCTCGTTACACGGGCCTAGATTATGGATATGACACCCAAAGTCGTGCACCACAAAAAAAAAAAAAGAGAGTGAGAAAGAAAAGAGCGGAATTATCAAAGGTAATGTCTTTGTGATTGTTTAAGTCTCTTGATTGTGTGCTTGACCAACCAAGTTTCAAATTGGGTGCTTGACCTTTAGTAAGAGTGTTTGCACTAACACAGCACGGGTTAAGGCTGATTTTTGTGAAAATTTTGACATCAAAAGTAGGAAGCAATTGAATTGAAGATCGAGTATAAAAAGGAAGAGCCATTCCTGAGAACTCTAAGGGGTTAACTCTTTCCAACTGAGTGGAGAAATTCTAGTGAGTCTTGCTTGCTTATGTGCCTTGATTTGGAAGTGTCTTACTCGAGGACGAGTAAGAATCTAGGTTTGGGGTGTGATAATTGTGTAAAAGATTTATTATTTGCATGCTTTTCAGGCTTAGATTTGAACAAGATAATCGAGTTTGACTTGGTTTATGTGCTTAATTCTGCAATCTTTCCTTGTTGAACATAACGGAGTTGGCATTGTTAAAAGTCGGGTTTATTTTAAGAATGTTGATACTCGTGAGGTATTTTGTGTTGTAGATACATATTGGAAGATCAACCGGGCCTCGAAGATGAATCCCGACTAAAGACAGAAGCTGAATAGAAGAGCAGAACAGTAGGGGTCGCGACACAGGATCGCGACACCGATGAAGCCAGTGAAGAAGGATCGCAGCACAGGACCGCGATCCCAGACAGCTCAGCAGCGAACTCTGGAGGTTAATTGCCGAATCGAAATCAGTCAACCCAAATATTACACAGAATATTTCTAAGCTGAATTAGAAATATTTGGGGGATAAAAAGATTGCGATTCAACTCAGCCGGGAAAGAGAGAATCTTGCAAGATATGAAGAAGGCTACAATATATTGTAAAGATATTTTCAAATATTCTTCGATTCTTATAAATAAACCTGCAAGCAAGATGACCAGAAGAGAGATCCATCCAACATTCAGTTCCAGATTTCTTTTGCTACGAGGAGATCAAGAAACTTGTGATCAAGAGGGAGGAAGGAAGGAAAGCACTTCAAGACGGCTCGAGGCTCGAGAGATCGGCATCGGCTTACCTAGAGTTTTCTCTTTCCCTTTTCTTTTCTATTGATTCACGATGTATTCCAACTTTTTCTTCATAGTTGTTTTCAATTCCATCATGAACTAATTCCCTATTTCCTAGGGCGAGCAATGGAACTCTTTTCTATTTTCTAAGTTCATCCCTTTCTCTTATATGTGACTAATTACAACCGTGTTACTTATACTATTCTCGAACTTAATGCTTTCTGATTGACTGGCCACCAATTAGATCGAATAGGAGAGATTGATGAACTCGAGAGAGGGAGTCGAAATCACGCCGGAGATAGTATAACTTAGGATAATTCACGCCGAGAGGTCGGGATTATTTGTGAGAGGCATCGAGAGATTAGCCGATCACCCTAGGTGTCCAAATTAGGGTTCGAACTCAATGGGTTTCTTAATATTAATTGCCTAGAGATAGAATGATTAGTATCGTCCTAGAAACACGTTCTTGTTAAACCGAGAGGTAGGCAAGAAGACATAAAACTCTAGGATAGTAATACAGTAATTGATTGCATATAGAGATTGGGATTGGATTTAGAAGTAGAATTGAGGGAAGTTGTGAGCCCTAGGTTTATTAAACTGATTGAATTTCTTCTAATTGCTTCCGATTTACCTTTCTTGTTTTCATTAAATTCCCATCTAATTTCGAATTGCCTAGCTTGGCTTGATTGTTTAGTTTATTGCTTAGTTTGATTGACTTAGATCCTCGTGGGAACGATCTCGATATTCATCACTTTATTACTTGCGCGATACGTATACTTGCGTGCCTTTTTGGTTATCTATTTTTATCGCAACAAACCTCATTTTGTCTAAAAGTATCACACAAATCATCAAAAACAGCAAGATGGGCATGAGGGTCCTCATTAGGTCCACTGCTAAACGAGCATGTTGTTTCAATCATTTGAACTATCAGTGGTCTAATCTCGAGCGTGTGAGTTTGAACAACTGGTTCGGTGATACTCGATCGATTGTCTGTTTGCAGTCTCACATAGTGTCTCATGTTAAGTGTGGGGTTGTCTTGAGGGTCTCCATGTTATGAGAAGATGAAATCTCTGCAAGTGATTGTTCCCGTCTCCTCCGAATAAGAGTTCGCTCTATTTCCGGATCAAGAAGTAGCAAAGCTTGTTGAGATCTCCTACTCATACACCTAGAGACTACAAAACAAGGGAACGAGAACTACAAAATAAGAGAAAAGTACAGAAAAATAAATTGGTTGGTCAAAGTCAAGTGCTTCAATTTGGGTCAATAGATACACTTCAATCCCCGGCAACGGTGCCAAAAACCTTATTTATTATCAGCCCGCAAGAGGGCGGATCGCAAGTAGTAGAACCGGCGAGCAGATTTCGTTCCCACGAGAATCAAAGCCTATCGAGCATGAACTTAGAACACAAAGTGCCAAGCCAAACCACATAATAGTTGCAAGCATGCATAAATTGCAAGAAAATGAATAAAGATAGGCAATCTAAAGAAAACAGAAATAGCTTTATACGATCTCGACAAGAAAACGATTCTAGGGGTTCAATTTCACTTAGATCTATTTCGATCCTCTTGGACTTAATTAACCGGATCAAGTCAAGTGTCCTCTTCTCCTATCTACGAGTTCTCAAGTCACCTAATCCAACTCTCGTCATAACTAGGATGTATCCCTAGGATGATCCTAACCCACTCTATCTCTAGGTAGTTATAATTAAGGGACCAAATGTCATGTTCATAACCGTGTCGGAATGCCTAAGGTGATGGCTACCTCTTGGGCCTTTTCACACGTCTTTTCTATCCCTTAGAATGACTAATCTACCTCTCGGTACCATTATTTCTAAGCTATGTTTACTTAGGCTACGGGATTCTCACTCTCGTGTTTCCTCACCGTCCCTTAGATCGATTTATCGAGTTGGCCAGATATCAATAAACACATGAAGTATAGTAAAAATAAGGGGAATAGAACATCTTCGTAGATCCGGGAAATAGAAGTTCAATACATTGATGAAATAAATACTAAGATCCACTTACTACCCTAGAGAATAAGAAACTAGTCGTCACAATACATGTTCATTGGAATTAAAAGTTACGGAACCAAAATGAAGAGAAGGGAGCTAAAGGTAGAAGAAGTCTCAAACATTGATTATGAGCTTGATTCCTCAGCTCTTCTATTCACGACCCGTCTTCTAACGCCCCGGGTTCGTAACCTTAATCCACCAAGAATCTTGTCCGGGATTGCCTTGTTGTGAAAAGCTATGTTATCTCTATCTTTTTTCTCTTCTTCTTTTTGTGGGTTTGCCCCTCTATTTATAAAGTATCTCTACCTCCTCTAAACTTGGTATGGTCAGTGTGGGATAGGAAATTCCGGGTCCCACCATTTTGGCTCAGCTCACTACGGTGCAGCACTGTTCACACCGCAGTGCACTGAGTTTATTCTGCGCAGTTTACTTCGTTTGGCCGTATCTTCCTCATTTTAGCTCCAAATCATGCATGGTTTGATGTGTTGGATTCTTCACTCAATGAACTTTCCATTGATATCATATTTGGCATGTTTTCTATTGAGGAAGTCCTGAAGACACCCAGATAAACTTAGAGGATGGATACGGAGCACATATAATCATATTTCATCGAAAACAACATAAATAACAAGTGGGATGTATGTTCTTAACTCAAGTTTAAGGTCTAAAAGTTTACTTTAAATATAAATTCTATGGCATTATCAGTGGGCTCAGCATCTCAAGGCTCTACAACTTGAGAAGGTGGGTAAGGCTGAGCTCGAGCCTCGGCAGCTCGAGTAGGTTGGGGAGGCAGTTCAGGGCTTGGCAACTTGGGCAGGTGAGCTCGGCAACTCGGGCGGGTGGGCTCGACAGCTTGGGGCTCAGCAACTCTGGCAAGTGGCTCGATAGAGGAGGCTACTGTTGCTCGGGAGGGAGGGAAGGAGAGAGGGAGAGAAAAGAGGGAAAAGAGAATTCGATTTTAGATAGACAAGAGGAAGATAACAAATAGGGGGCAAAGAAAATAATTGACAGAAATTGTCGCTATTTTTCAAATTCTACATAAATTGGTGCTATTTACACAAGGGGGAGAGGAGTGATGCTATTCTTAATGGCTAACACTTCTCTTAATTTGATTATTTTTTTCTCTATATTATAATATTTTGTAGCATGACTTCTTGTCTAGAAAAAAATTTACTTCTAATATTCAACTTGTGAGTTTGGTCATTCGATATTATTTTATAGTATCGTTTTCTCAATATATCATTGATAGCAAATTCTTTATTTAACAAAGTTATGAGACAATCAAATCGAGCATTTAGTGTGTAGACACCTTATTTTGGCCCAGAAAGGGCTCAAACTTAAATTTTGAGAAAATTGATAGACTCATTCAAATAAGTAATTTATGACAATTAAGGTTAAATTTAGTTACTTAAATGCAGAGGTCGACCAAGAATATAGAAACCTGGTTTTGATTTATGTCGACCACATTTAGTTTTTTCAATCTTTATTCTTAATTTTTCTTTGTTTTTATTCTTATTTTTTTGTTTTGCTTTATTAAAAAAAGAAGACAAGGGAAGGAAAGGTTAGAAAATAATAGAGATGAAAATTGGTCGAAAATTTTAAAAAAAAGGAAAATAGAAAATCAAGGCAAAGACTCGTACATTTGGTTGTCTTCTTCCGCAGGCGGCTCTCAAACATGCCGACCTAAAGCCCTGCACCGTCGATTTCTAGCCTGCTCTGCTGCCCCACCACCGGCCGCATGACAGCCGTGTTCTCGGCCGGCCATTTCCTCCTCAATCCTCACCCCATCCCTCTCCTTCTATAAAGACCAACAACGAAGAGGCAGGGGACCTCTGGACCGACTGGACTCCAGCGACACTAAGCCCGAGCTCTCGATCGTCCCACGAACCATCTCCATTCTCCCCAATCCTGACCCAAGACCGCTCCTGCCACCTCCCCAAGCCCCCCTTTTGACCAACCCGCTCCTGCCGTAAAACCTTCATTCACTCTCGGCTCTAGTCTTCATCCCCAACCCATTCCTGAGCCTTCCTGACCCTCCATTACCCGAACACAAGGCCGCCCACAAGGTGTTCTACAAAGCGGCTGAGCGGTCTCCCACTCCTCAAATGCCGAGCCCGCTGCTGACTCGTTCCTCCGGAGAACCACATCGGAGCCCTCTCGACCTGGATTATCTGAATCAGGTCCCGAGCCAGAAACTCCCTGTTCACCTCGTCTCCAAGCTTAATCCCTGAATAAGGCAGAACAACTGATCCCGGGACCACCTAAAGCTGACCCAAATTCGTCTGGACCTGTCTATGCCTCTAGTGGTAAGTAGGTGAGGTTCCTTTCCCTTGTGACCCGTTTGTTTGTCCTGTGGGATACTCGGGTCTGTGATGTTATAATGTTTTTGATTAATGGGGTTGTTTATTGTAGTTTAGATGCTATCTTTGATGCTATTTGCCATGAATTTGTTGCGGGTTGATGTTGATTAGTTTCTGCCCTACTTTGATGGTCTACATGTTGTCATTTTAGCTTGAGTTGCTGCTGTTAGATAGGTTGATGTTTTACAGCGATGGCCTAAGTAGTCTTAAAGGAATTCTCTTATATTGAACTGTTGAACTGCAACATCGCCCACTGCTCGATGTTTGAATTAGTCACAATTTTTTTTATTGCTCAACGAGGTTGTGAATGCTGGTCTTCAAGCCTTTGTCTTGATCTTTAAACTTGCTAAGCAGGCTGGACTTTTGGTAGATGAATGTGGGTTGTACCTGCAGCTCTTTATTGTTTGACCATGAGTCTTAATCTCCGAGTTGTTGTTGCTCCTTGTTTGGTTCTCCTACAAATTTCTATGTTGATTTGATGGAGAATGGGCTGTTAATGTCTGGTACTGCAGCTGGTTGTTGCTCAAATATTTCTCACGACTTTGATGTCATTTTTGGTGAAAATAGGGCCCTTACTTAATGATTTCATGGCTGCTCTTTGCTGCATCATTCTTCTTTGTTTCCATGGCATTTTTGGACAAAAATGAAGATGTTTAAAGTCCATAGTTGCAGCAACACTTTGCTCGATGATTTCTTTCATTTTCGATGTCACTTTTGAGGAGATTCGAGCCTTAGTTTTCTGGCCATTGCTGCAGCTCTTTGTTCTCTATTTTTTCTCCTTTAAATGACTCTTTGGGTGCAAAATTGGGCTGAATGGTTCCTTTGGTTGCTGCTGGTCATTACTCGATGATTTCTCCCATTTTCGATATCAGTTTTGGGAAGATTAGAGCCTTAGTGTGTTTGATTGTGCAGCAGCTCTTTTCTGCGAGTCTTCTCATTATTTTCATGTCATTTTCAAAGAAAACCGGGCTGGTCCATGGTTGCAGCAGCTCTTTGCTTGATGACTTCTTCTGTTTTCAATTTCGCTTTGGAGGAGATTAGAGCCTTAGTTTTCCGGCCATTGCAGCAGCTCCTTGCACTATATTTTTCCTTGATTTTAATGACAATTTTGATGGAAAAGAAAGGTTGTCTAGGGTTCATAGCTGCTGCTGGTCATTACTTGAGGATTTCTCATGATTTCAATCCCCGTTTTCAATGAGAATAGAACTACCTATTGCCTATTGCTGCAGCAACTCCCTGTTCACTGTTTTCCCTTGATCTTAATGACAATTTCGATTGGAAAAGGTGCTGTATAGTGCTCAAGGTTGCTGCTGGTCATTGCTGGAGGATTTCTCATGATTTCAATCTCGTTTTCAATGAGAATAGAGCTACCTATTGCGTATTGCTGCAGCAGCTCCCTGTTCACTGTTTTCCCTTGGTCTTAATGACAATTTTGATGGAAAAAGTACTGTTCAGTGCTCAAGGTTGCTGCCGGTGATTGCTCGAGGATTACTCATGATTTCAATCCTGTTTTCAATGAGAATAGAGCTACCTATTGCCTATTGCTGCAGCAGTTCCCTATTCACTGTTTTCCCTTGGTCTTAATGATAATTTCGATGGGAAAAAGTGCTATTTAGTACTCAAGGTTGCTGCTTGTCATTGCTTGAGGATTTCTCATGATTTCAATCTCGTTTTCAATGAGAATAGAGCTACCTATTGCCTATTGTTATAGCAACTCATTGTTCTATTTTTCCTTCGATTTAATGATGATTTTTTATAAGGAACATGGCTGTTTAGAGTCTATAATCAGTGGTGGCCTTTGTTCGATGATTTCTCCCTTTTTCTATGGAGATTAGAGCCTTAGTGTGTTCAATTATGCAGTAGCTCTTTGCTGCAAGTTTTCTCATGATTTTCATGTCATTTTCAAGGAGAACGGGGCTGCATAGTATCGGCCATTGCATCATCTCTTTGTTTTGTTTTCCCGTCATTTTAATGATGGGTTTTAATAGGGATTGAGCTGAATGGTTCCCATGGTTGCTGCTGTTTCTTTGCTCGACAATTTCCAGTGTTTTAATGCAATTTCGAGTGGAGCAGGGCTGCTTAATGCCAACAGCTACAGCCGCTCCTTTGATTGAAATCTTCTCTTATTTTCAATGGCTTTTTCTTAATAAATGAGGTTGTTCATTGTCTTTCCTTGCAACTGGTGTTTGCTCAAAGATGTCTCACGATTTCAATGCCATTTTGGATTAGATAGAGCTGTCATTTGTTTGTAGTTGCAGCTGCTAGTTGCTTGGTATTTGCTCTCGATTTCGGTGATATTTCAATGGGAAAAGGGGCTGTTCAATAACTGGTATTACAGCTGATTTTTGTTGGATGATTTTCCTTGGTGTCGATGAATTTTCAAGGGACATAAAGCTGCTTATTATCCATCATTGTAGCAGCCCCTTGCTATGTGTTTTTCCCTCTTTTCAATAGCTTTTTGACCTAGAATTGGGTTGATTAAGCTTCATAGCTGCTGCTCATTCCTTGCTTCCTGTTTCTCCTTGCTTCGATGCATTTTCCCATGTTTACTAGATTTTGCAGCAACCCTTTGCTGGTCATTTTCCCTAGATTTTCATGGCTTTTTCAAGGAAAATGGGCTGCATAGCATCCATGGTTGCAGTAGCTCTTTGCTCAATGATTTCTCCCATTTTCCATTCCATTTTCGAGGAGATCAGAGCCTTAGCTTACTTTGTCATTTGTTGTGCATTTTTGGTGTTTTAATGCTGGTTTTTAAGGTGTTTTGATTCTAAGTTTCGTGTTTCATGACTGTATTTGACCATTATTTAGTGCTTGTTTCCTACCACTTTTAGGCTTCTAATTTCGAGCTTTAGGCATGCCATTCACTACTGCATTTTTGGTGGTTTTGCCTAGCTTTTAAGGTGTTTTTAGCCTTTAAGTTTCATGTTTCATGGCGATCAAAAGTTGTTATATTTCTCTATTGCTTGTCTACTGTCATGATTAGGTTCTTAGACTTGAGTTTTGAGCCCACAATCAGTTGTTGCATTTGTGACTATTCTGTGCGGGCACTCAAGGTGTTTTAACATCAAAGTTTTGGATTTAGGCTTATTAATTGTCGATGTATCCTGATGGTTGTTTCACATTCGTTTGTATCTGTCCTTCTGTTTCTGATTTTAGGAGTTAGGCTTATTAATTATTGATTTTGCTTGTGGATAAATTATCTGGTACTTTGATCGGTTGATGTGTAATTTAATTACATCTTTTCTGAAACAGATGATGAATGATTGTAATTACCATATAATAGAACCCTTTACTTTTCCACATTTTGACTAGGGCAGGTAATATCATGCTTGGGTATGCCATCTCAATTATTGATCTTGATTTCAAACCTACGGTTTGAACCTCAATAAGGGTAAGAATTTGACTTGATAAAATAAGGCAAGTTTAGAAACACTAAGGTACTGATTCAGGGCGTGTCAGCTAGCTTGTGAGCCTTTCAAACATAATGGGACCCCCGAATCCAAACTTTGCTTTGAGACCGACTAATAAAAATCTTAGTGATTAGTGTCATGCTGCCATAGGTAAATGATAAGCTTTTGATCGACCTTAAAACTAGTTCCTTAAATGATTAGTGGCGACTCCTTTCACATATTCGTTGATGACAATGACGTTGCGAGACAGTCTGCAGAAACTCTCAATTTCGATGTGCGACAGGGTATCCCTATGAGAATGATATCATCCACATACATCAAAAGGAACATACAAAATGAGGATGTCCACATAATAAAGAGTGATGTATCAGCTCGTGATCCCCGAGAAGCCAAAGTTGAGAAGCAATGTACTTAGATGGAGAAACCAAAGGGCTCAGGCGACAGACTAAATGAGCTCATGTAGAGTATGAAGCAGTAGGCAATTATTGCATGTGAACTTATTGATCAAGAAATCCATGAAAGAAAGCATTTGTCACATTTAGTTGCCTTATATGCCAACAAAGAGGCATGGCAATACTTAGAGTAACTCAGATAGTAACCAATTTTATGATCAAACTAAACGTCTAATCATAGTTGATGCCCTCTATTGATTAAAGCTCTCCTGAGAGCAACTTTATGGCAATCAACAAATCCATCAGCCCTTTACTTGATCTTATACACACACTTGCATCCAATTACATGACACCCAAAGGGAAGCAGAATTAGATCCCTAGTCTGATTTGCGAGCAAGGCTTGATATTCCTCATGCATAGCCTTGCCAATCGTGGATCATTTCTAGATTCTATGAATGACCCAGGTTCCTGAAGATCATGAGACAAAGTGAGAGCAACATGTTTTTTAGAAATAGTGAACCTTCAAGTGGGAGAGAATCATCTTGTGATTTAGTGACCATTCGATGAGTGCTAGAAGAGGATCAATGGTGCTAGAGGAGTTCATTCATCAAGTTGAGGAACTATGCTAGTCATATTAGATGACCGATCTACCTGTGAGGAAAGTCCAATGTAAGAAGTACTAGCTGGGTTGTATAATGGAATGGGAAGATGGAGTTCAAGCTTCGAATATGGGCGGAGGCTAGCTAAATAGGAAGTTAACGATGTGTTTGGTTCGTTGGAATAAAATAGATATGAAATAGAATAGATAGGGATAAGAAATAGTGTGGAGAGTAAAGTTAAATGAGGAATAAAAATATTTTGTTTGGTTGGAGGGAATAAAGAGATAAGGATTAGAGTATTTAAAAAATAAAAGGACATAATTACCCTAAGTTTTCAAAATTTATTTTAAAAGAAAGAAAGAAAGAAAGAAAGTAGTGAACAGTGCTTGGTGGCACTGTTCATCTTCCCCGGGCTCACCCCACCCCACTTCCCAGAAATGCAAACCGGGAGCCATCGTCAAGCCCCCCCCCCCCCCCCAACTTTGAGCCTCCACAGTCGACCCTACCCTCGAGTCGCCATCGAGCCCTCACCCTCGAGTAGCCATCAAGCCCTATTGCCATCGTGCAAAACCCTTAGCATGGTAATTTTTTTCAAGTATTTTTTATATTATTTATTTAAGATAAGGTATTTTATTTATGTTATTGAAACATCATTCATTTTTCTATGTCTTTTTCACTTCCCTAAATACCATTCATGCATAAAATTTATTTTTTAATAACTATTAGATTTAAAAAATTAAAGGTACAATGATAAATTTACTAATACATAATGTGTTAATAGGGAAAAATGACATTGCTCCTCTCCATCCTTTCAAGACTAATACCGATTTACAAATAATTGAAAAAATAGCATCACATTATAGTAAAAGACCACATTACCCTTCGTTTTGAAAGTTTGAAAATCTCTCCATCTCTGCTTTTCTCCCTCTTTGCCTTTCTTCTCCATGGAAGAAGCTCACAGGTGGTGACCGGCAGTGGCGACGAGCAGCAGCGACTGGCGATGCCCGACCCCCAATCTGGTCAAGCCCGATGCCTGATGCTCCAAGAAACGAAGCCCGACGCCTTGACGCTGATCACAACTAGTGTGCTCTTGACCGCGATGTGCTTGTCCTAGCCGTCGATTTACTATCAGCTGTGAGGTGCCTGATGCCCAGTGCTGGTCACCGCCTGTATGCTCGGCAGAAAGAAGAGGTAGAGAGAAAGGCAAAAGAAGAGAGAGAGAGAGAGAGAGAGAGAGAGAGGTGATCGGAGCGACTGGAACGATGTGTCGAACAGCAATGGGAGCAATGGGCGGAATGGCGGGAGGTGACTGGGCCGACTAGAACGGTCGGTCGAACAGCCGGAGGGAGAAGGCTGGACGCTAGACTGCAGGTTGGACGAAGGAGACGGAGAGAATTTGGAAAATAGGATTAGATGGAGAGGAAATAATGGGGGATGGTAATTGTAAAATTTTTGAAAAAATTTTAAATCGGTGCTAGTTTTTAAATGTGGTATAAAGCGGTGCTAGTTATAAAACTCATTCTTTTATTGGCGCTATAAAAATTTTCACCTCATACATAATTACCCAATCTTTAATACTCAGTTTCTCTCTTCTTTCTCTTTTTTCAATATTTGTCTCATCAATATCTTTCACACACACTTTTCTTCTACTTTGTTACGTAATTTTTTTTATAACAAAAGATTTATTCTCCTCGAACTTACGAGCACTCCTCCATATGTCTATGAATTCATATTAATCCATGTGCAAAACACACATGTGGGTAATTTCACTAAAGACTGCACCCTAAAAAGGGCTAGACGAGACATTAAATTTAACTAAGAATTTTTTAAGTATTTATTTACATGTTTGCTTTATTCATCGATTTTATTATGCAACAGGCATTGCACATGTCAACATCTAGCACCATCAATTTATTTTTTTAGTGGTATCAGGCCATCATGTCGTGCAAGAACTTGTTTATTCATCACGGTCCCGACACAATATTTTTTAATACTGGAATAGTACAAGTTTCTTTTTTTTGGATATGTGGCCGGCACAATCGGATAAGGCTTAGTCCAATAACCTTAACCCAAGTACAATCTTATCATGCCGTATCCAAACCAGGCAATTGTATCAGGCCGAAAATTCTAAGCCCTGCATCCAGACCAAGTTCCGATGATTCTGTAATAAACTAAATAAATGGCACCTTTTTTCTTATTTCTGTGTTTCATTATCGTTCTCTTTTTTACCAGTTAGCCGATCATGTAATATCTTAACTAACTTCCTCCAAAGAACCAAAGCAGTTATTCGATCATCTAATCTCTTTTCTATTTTGCTCCAAAAACCAAATTCCGAAGTCGTGACTTATTAGACCAAGCTGGTTATAATAAGCAACCAAAGGTGGTTATAATAAGCAACCACGGAGTAGCGCTGATGGTTAAAGCATGGACGATTTGAACCATCTCGTACGTGCCTGTTTCTTTCATTCCAGACATCTATGAGCCATTACCACTGGGAAAAAAGTAAACGTAAACCCGTCGAGCAGAGCAGGCTTTTACTCAAGTCCAAAACCTGCAGGCGACCTCGTGAGAACAGTGCCTCTATGACTCAAATAAGTCGACAAGATAGAGCAACAAGTCAGCTGTCATAGAAAATGAGTTTTCCTCATCATTTCTCGGAATATTTGAATCAGAGAAACGAGAATAGTTGTTTCCAATGCCAATAAAACCCCAAGAAGTCATAGGAAAAGCAAACACGAAGCAATTCCATAGCGTCACCATACGTACTAGAGGAAACATGAACTCAAGTCAAAGACACTAAAAGATATTTGACCTAGCCTACGCCCAACTAGAATCTCCTCATAGCCAGGCTACTTCACCTACAACCTGCAACCAACCAAAGAATGGCTATCACATACTAAGATCTTCCGACAGGTCAGTTTCCTCTACTGCAAACTACAACCTGCGAGCAAGAAATCAAACAGTGAGTCATAATAATTCACTCCAAGAGAAGAAAACGTGCGAGTACTGAATCACATCATGTTCACTCAACAAGCAGACAACATATAAATTCTGTTCTGATAGTAGAAAACAAAATGATGAAGCTGGCCATCTCATTGAAGAAAGCAATTTCAAATGATAATGATATCAGGGCAGAATATAATATAGAAGAATTTTCAGTTGAAAGGTGGAAGCAAGCAAGCGCGAAACTGATTGTTGAAAGATGGAAGCAGGCGTCCAAAACTGCTGGTGTGCTTCCTGTTTATACAACAAAAGACTACACCCTAAGGAATGACTGTTGAGATGACACGGGAAAGAAAGATGCCACTCAGTGGTGGACACCAGCGCCCAAAAGTACCACCTGATTTGGAAATTCTGATCAACTACCATTGCCATTTTTGTATTGATTATATCAGAAAATTGTGATGAAAAATCCCATCCACAGATTAGCAACAAACTCTGGCTTACCATGCTAACTTGCATTTCCTTTTTTTTTGGGCTCAACCAACGTGATCAACTAAAGCTTTCTCAAATCAGTATACCAAATAAATTTAAAATCAATAGTTCATCCAATCCAAAGAATAGGGTGAGACAGATAATATTACCAAAAACAATTGCCAAGACTGACATGGGCCAGGACTGATTTGCTGTAAAAAAAGAAGGCAGTATCAGTCACTACTGTATTTGTAAAATGTACCTGTACACATACTATTCTGCCACCAAAGACCAAGCAAGTCATTGCAGAAGTCATTCTTTCATAGTTGATTCTCCATCACATCGGTCCTCAAGTCTCTCCATCAGTTCTACAAGTGGGTTAACCAATGTCTGACCAGCATTTGTAGTCTCAGTACACTCCTTCATTCCGTCGTCTTCAGAACCACTTTCAGCCGGCTTTTCTATATAAATGAACTGACCAAACAGTTGAATAAAATTCCCTGCAACTTTCGGGGCATTGGATACCCTGATTGGAGCAAGATCTGCACCATTGGAACGCCCACTGTTCGGGCTATCGGCTGACAAGTTTTCAGATGGAGAATTACCAAGCTTCAGACTAGTAGGTGAAGCTCTAGAATTTGGAAACATGTTACTACCCAAGACATCAGCAGTAAACACAATAGGAGTGTTCTCATCAGCATAGTGTAAAAAACCAGATGCACCAATGGCATCTTGCCTGGCTCCCTGCATGCCAGCAGGAGAAGTATTGTAACTCAGAATTGATGGGTTTAATTGGGCCAATGACGGACTAGTGAATCCTCTAATAGGAAAGAAGAGTTCTGCATCTCCTCCATCAGTTCCCAATTCAGAGGTAATTGAAGCTCTAAACCTCTTTGTAGGGGGAAAAGCAGATTGAATTGACAAAGGTTCAACTTGCCAAGGGTTCACATTCCTCGAGTTGGGCAGAACTTCAGGTTCATCCCATAACACCTGCCATAGGGCAAAATGGTAATGTTGCTCAGCTATGTTTCCTACTAGAAGAAAGTACCCTGTAATGGCACAATCAGATTCCACAAGAACTCATTTTTAGTTGACCAACAATAGATGGCATTTGAAGCCCCAGGAAATCAGATCGATAACATAAGATGACAACCGAGCCTTCAAGACAAAAATGGAACCTCAGACCCAATTTATCTACTGTGCTATAAGACTAAACTTGAGATATAAAGAACATCCTTGAAAGCTGATATAGAATATCCATAATACATCGCATGAATAAAAAGAAAAGAAAATAATTATCAGATGTAATCATGAGCATTGAACAATCACAGCTCAATATCTAACAAGAATTTGCAAATTTCAGGCCATTCTCTCTCAAAAATTACAAAAGCGAAAAGGGCAGCATTGATTTACCAGGCAAAGTTCCATTGAATATGAAAAGCATTTACGTTTGTTAAATGCAATAATGTTGAGACACATAGCTAGGGAAAATTAATCATACAACTCAGTAAAGGAAAGCAGAACTGGACATTTTAAATGCATTGTCACTTCAACATACCTTTGGAAAGAATGCAATGCATCAAACAGGACTATAGAATGCCCTCAAACTTATTCCCGAAATCCACGCTCCGTTGTTAGTCAGAAACATATTTATATCAAAGCTCATTATCACAATATTGTCCAGACATGAAAGCTACTACCATTCGCTTCATAAATGATAGGCCATCAAGCAAAGATTTCAAAAGGCCATACATAAATAAGCTAAAACTCTTCCATTCTATGTGAATTTACAGTTTCATCAAAAGAAACAGCTCAGTCAAATTTCATAAAACCAATTTCATGTGGCACTGGGACAGAAACGACCAAAACTTTTTAGATTGAGAAATGTATACCTGAACCATGCGCCATGGGGAACCCGCCCATGGCCCGCTCTCAGGAACGGCAGTGGAGGAAACAGTTCCCTGAAACCAACTCATCCTAGAAGTATCCTCCGTTTCCACTGCCATCTTAACCCTCATCCCAGCCGCCCAGTAGGCCTCCATGGCCGCCTCTACAACCTCTGCTCTCACCACAAAATCTGACCACCCAGCCCTCGGGTAGTACACCACCTCGAACGGAAAGCCACGGGCTGCAAGCTCTATAGCTTTCACCACGGACTCTGCAGATACTCTTCCCCTCCCATTTCTCGCGAAGCCTTCCTTGAGGACACTGTCCTCCTCGGTCTTGGCCTTCCCAGCAGCAATCTGATGGCGCCAGGCAGGGCACTCAGCAGCAACCCTAATGGCTCTGCGAATGCCAACAAACATGTCTCCTCTAGAGTTCTTCATGAATATCACGGAGTCGCCCGCTACGAGCTTCTTATTGTTCACAAACTTGCTCCAGCCGGTCGTCAGCAAGTGCCGCCTCGGAGTGCCTCGATAGATGTGCCTGAAGGTCCACACGACTCCGTGAATGTCAGTCACCTCGAGATTCTGAACGGGCGGGTCAGTTTGGTAGTTAAGCTGCGGGAAAATCGTGTCGGCGCAGAACCTAGGCACGGAGAAACCGCCGCCATTGTTGGCATCGGAGGAGGTCAGGACCTTCGCGAACGATGAAATCTTCACATCTTCCTCGTCCTCTGCAGAGCCATGGCTGCCGAGACGGCCCTCCCGCATGGAGAAGCCACCGGTGCCTGCGACAGGGTGAAGGACGAGCCTCGCAAAGACCTCATCGGTGAGAGGATCGGCGTGCAAGCTCACGGCGGCGACCACACAGGCAACGAAGGGCCTGGAGAGAGCGATGGAAGAGAGTGAAGGCGGGGATGCTGAGGACGATTGCTCCACATGACCCTGCGGAAAGTAGTAGACCCTAGAGTTGATGGCGGGGATCCGCACAGAGGAACCGGCGCAGGCCTGCCAGATCCTCGGGTCGATGTGGGGGAGCTCCGACGACGAGGACATTGAACACGAAATTGACTAGGGTTTCAGCGAGAGAAGAGAAGACTCTCTTTGACATGCGAGAGCGGATTGTTAGAGAAGATCTTGCCCAACTCTCTCCCCCAACCTCTCTCTCTCTCTCTCTCTCTCTCTCTCTCTGAGTCACTGAGACGAGTGTCTGATCGATCACTGTGCAGTTAGAGAGACTATTTGAGAAAGCAAGGGGAGAGTGACTCTCACTGGAAGGGATACAGTCCTCCAAGACGATCTCAATGGTGCCCTCTGACTGGGTAAACAATTACGGGTTTTGCCACGACGATGTTGGAAGTATAGCAGAATATCCGCCTGCCATTCGCGGGATAGGCGCGTGCAAATTACTCGCTCGCCCAAATCCCGCCAGAACCGCCCTCTCTTTTTTCTCATCTGCAAGTTTGAAATTATCCATTTTCCTTCCGAATAGATTTTTTCTGTGAGAAATTCTCAATGGTTATTTTTCTCAATAATTTTCTCCAGCTTTATCGAAACTCTATTTTTTTGGGAAAGAATTCTATAGACACTCATCAAATTGGAAAAAATTTTCAGTTGAACAGTCATACCATGTAGGTAATGCTGATACGGTATATTTATTCAATAAGAATTTGACATATAATTAATAATTATATATTCATAATTATTAAAATCTTAAAAATTTTTAAAAAAATATAAAAAAAAGTTTTAAATAAATGGTGAATTCTAATTAGAAATAATATGTAAATGGTAAAAAAATTTAAAATTCTAATAAATAGTGAACTCTAATTAAAAATATACATAAATTGTGAATCTCATTGGATATATATATCACATCAATATTATTTATGTGATATAACCGTTTCACTGAAAACTTTCTCCCACAAATCCATCCATTCAAAGCAAGTTTTAATACAAAAACATAAGCGACCAGTCTTACTAAAAATTATGTACATAATGAGAAAATCCAATCTACATCCCACAATTTTTCTATTAAAATTTGAGATAGCTATTACCAGTGACATTAACCTCCACAGCGGTGAAAATCTTATCGCTATCGAGTGGGGTTGTTTTAATCCCTTAAGATCCTTTATTTCTCCCTCGGAGATGCTGCCAAAAAGATCCCGATAATGTCCAAGATATGTGTTACCGAGCATGTGAATCGGGTGGGCTTTTCGAAAATATTTTTTTACCCCCAAGATACTCGATGTCTGTCACGGTGAATGTGGGTCTTCTATGATTTTTTGAATGTTTACTCAATATAATTATCCCAACATAAAATATTTGTTCATACAAAGGATGTGAGATAGTCTGTGCGATCTTCTTTGTTCAAGTAGATATCGCTCTAATGTACGAGATATTGATTTATGTGGCCATATTTTATGAATAATTGTTGGAAAATGAGTTTGTGAAAAGAAATAATATGTTATTATTTTAACCATAATTTTAATGGAGGTTAACCGAGCATAAAGGAGGGGAAGGGATGAAAATAGAGAGAAATAGAGAAAAATTTTAACCTATTTAATAAGAGGAAGAGAATGAAAGGGAAGTGATAAATTTTTAATTAATTGATTATATTATTTTTTACATGAGTGTCGAAAATAAATAAATAAAAGAGAGAGAGAGAGTCAATTTGATAATTTTATTATTTTTAATTCTTTCACCTAATTGATACTAATTTGAAATTTATTTTTGATAGGTAAAAAAAAAAAGGTAACAACAATCGTGGCACTCAGCTATCTTCCACTACATAATTTTAAATCAAATAGATTTCATCTCCTGAAAATATTCCCATAAAAATAGTGAAATATTCGCCTATTTTCTCTTCCCTCCTTTAATTATCTATAGGTAAATTACATAAGAAAAGTATATATTTTGCTTATTTTATCAAAAAAGTCAAACGTTTTAATTTAAAAAATAAATCATGTAATTTCATTCGATTCCCAAATTAAGTCAAACTTTTCAAATTTTAAAAATAAAAATGTGATTTCCTTATACTTCTATTAAGTCAGACGTTCCATATTTTAAAGTTAAAATCACTTTTTTATTTCAATATTAAATTAGACTAATTCATTTAACCTAATATTAAATGTTTAAGTTACTAATTTTGTATAATTCTTTCTTCATCATGAGATAAAAATATATTAGAATTTTTTAATTTTTATACCATTTTCTTATTTTAAATAAAATTCAAGTAGAATATGTCATATACGATATTTTGATAGATTAGTCCACCTTGTCAATAAATGAAAAATATAATTAGTATTTTTCAAATTTAAAGAGTTTGGCTTGATTTGAGAATAAAATAAATTTACATAATTTTTTTTCAAACTTGAAAAGTTGAACAAAAATGAAATTATATGATTTTATTTTTCAAATTCGAAATATTTTACTTTTTTAAAAAATGAAGTAAATCACACTTTTTTTTATGTAATTAACCCTTATCCATATCTTATCTATAATTTATATGGAGCAAATCCCCTTTTTTTGTGTCTTTTTGCCTTTCCAAATTACTAATGGACAAATAAAGTTTAATTTTTAACAACTTTTAGATTAAGGAAAATTAAGAGTGTGATAGTAAATTTACTAATACACGACTATCTAGTTTTTCTCTACTCTCACTTTTCCTCTCTTCTTTTATATTCATTTTTCTGACACTTTATCTCTACCATTTTCATTATCATTTTATTTTTTCTAAATTTATTATTTATTCTTCATATTTGTATGAAAAATACGTACTCTGAAGTTTACTTGTTTAAAATTTCATTTGATCATTTATTACATATTAACTTTCTTATTCAATTTTATTGAATAAAAAAATATGTTCATCGTGTGAGTCAAATTCTAGTATTATTATACGGAGGAGACTAGGTAGTTAATCTCACTTTTTAAGTTTTCTAAATTGCCTTGGAAAATAGTTGTTGACCAATAAAAAATGATAAATGAGATTGAAGTTGTAAAATAACTTTCAAAACTAAAACTACCACTTAAATTACTAATAAATACTCTCAAAATTTTGATTTATTTTTATCTATTTATGGTATATTCTATAAAATTTAGTATTATTATAAAATAAAATAAAATGATTTTATAATTTAGTATATAATTAACAGTTCAATTTTTTTCTGATGACATCGAAGAGACAAAGGGTGAATGATTATTTGAACAAAAGGTTGGAGAATGCCTGTATTTTTATTCCCGTAAATCCTAGAGGATAAACAGAACTTAATTTTCGGTAAGAAAATCAAGTTCAGATTCCCAAGAGGATAAGCATGTCATTAATTTAAGTTTAGTTTTTTTTTACAAACATTTAAATCAATTCTAGCTGTGTAATAAAAAGACTTGTACTTTAAAAAAATGACATAACTTGAATTGAACTAAATGTTAAATTAAATTTATTGTGTTGAATTTAATTTTCTTATGAAAAATTAAGTTACCTATTTATCCTCTCGGGATTTAGAGGAATCAAAGACTAAACTTATATATTCTCTAACCTTTTATTTTTTAGAATTATTCACCCCTTGTCTCTTCAGAGATATTTAATAAAATTGAATCGATATAAGGAACAATTTCTTGCATGGCACATTGTCATCTAGTTACCACTTTAAGGAAAGAGAGGGTTATTTGGTTTCACTTTTAAACTTCCCTAAATGCCTTGGCACCTTGATTTTTAACCAATAAGAAAAATGCTAAATGGAGTGAAATGGTAAAATTTTTTCTAAGACTATAAACTTCACTTAACTCTTACATCTTTTTCAAATCACATATCTTACTAGGTTAAGGACTCGTGCTACACTGCGAGGCTGAACTATTGCATAATAATCTTAATTTGTCCATGACTGATATCCATAGGAGGAGAGCCACTTTGCTAAACAAATGATAATCTTTACATCATGTAGATGGATATCATGAATTATTTCAATGGCATGTTGTTTTATCCAAAAAGAAGAGAACATGAACTCTGACAATGGTTCGTCCTACTTATAACTGTGCGCAACGCTTGTTTAGTGTTCCGGAAAGGATATTTGCATGCCACCACTTCGTTGCACTCCCGTTTTGAGGAAATAAGGATAGTAGCCCAGTGCAAAAAGAAATTACATAAGACTATCAAATCTAAGCACAAAAGGCAAACACAAGAGAGGCAATCTGGCTGCCTTCTGACAGCATGGAAACAAAATATCAAGAGCTATCCGACGCACGATGCTTCCTGTTTCTTTTAATGAACAGATGCAGGATAACGTGGAGTGAAGATATAAGTGCAGTACAGTATAACATATATTAAGGAATGAACAGAGTAAAAAATAGTCCTTTCTATCTGTGCATTCTACACAAAGTTTAATGACGATGAACTCAATGAAAACATCAAAGTATCTTGAAAACATTTCTTAGAAAGAGAGAACTTTAAAAGAGAGGTCAGCTTGGTTGCAATGTTGAAAGCATGATCCATGAAAAAGCAAGAGAACAATAATACCAATAGAAAAACATCGCATGGAAAATGATAATAAATTAATTCTAATTTAAAAAGAGGATGCATAGAGCCAGTTGTTGAATAGGGAGAGCAAATTGCTGACCGTTTTGTGGCATGTAGTACTTTGGGATACTTAGGGATGCCAGAGATCAGAGCAAACAACGAAGAACTGACGATTGCATAATAAAACTGACTATTTCTAGAATGGCATTAGATAAACTACATGTTTGAATTCCCTCATTCCATCTTGTAAAGCGCGCTGCAGCCAAGCTTTTAAGACTCAAAGTCAGAAATCAATTTCACGGTTCAAGATATTCCCATCCTCATCTTGCTCCAACATATTCTGCAAAGTGTTACTAGTCAAAAATAACATTGCTCCTCTACTTCATTTTAAGAGTAATGTGAAATTTCCACCCGGCCTATAAGAGATTGGGCCCATGTCCATCCCAGAAGCACCTGCCATCAACAAATGACCTCGAGCTAGGTATTTCGCTTCTGGTCTCGGGTGAGGGGGGACAACTACCATAAGGCGGCCTTTTCTACCGTCCTTGGGCTAACAACTGGCATCGAGCGGGCATTTTTCTTCCTGTATTAGGCGTACGGGCCACGAGCTCCACACTCGAGCCTGACGGGGTGCGAGCCTGACGGGGTGCGAGCCCACACGGTTGGCTCTGATACAATGTGAAATTTCCACCCGGCCCATAAGAGATTGGGCCCATGTCCATCTCAGAAGTTCAAGCTGATGGGATGGTGGTACCCGCTCTCTTATAAACCGGGTTTCAATTGTTTATTTGTTCGATGTGGGATTGACTCCACAACACCCGCCCTTATCAAGATCCCACACCGACTAAATAAGAGAATAATAATGAGTTTATAAGAGAACTGAGTGCCACCACCTGCTAGCTTAGGCTTTTGGGTGGAAACGGGCTTGGGACTTTTGTAGGCCCATTATTAATAATGCAATACGTGTGAGCACCTGACTACGGTGATGTAAACCCAGATTCAATCTCTGGTAGTCCCTTACTGACGTAAGCCCGCAAGTTCGGCAGTCCCTTGTGGTTGTGGGTTTGAGCCCCACAGTGATGGTCCACTCACAGTATAATATAATTCCTTTAACATGCTGCGCGTGAAAGGGGGTGTTAAGATCCCACATCGACTAAATAAGAGAATAATAATGAGTTTATAAGAGAACTGAGTACCACCACCTGATAACTTAGGCTTTTTGGTGGAAACGGGCTTGCAACTTTTGTAGGCCCATTATTAATAATGCAATACGTGTGAGCACTTGACCAGGTGATGTAAACCCAGATTCAATCTCTAGTAGTCCCTTATTGACGTAAGCCCACAAGCCCGCAAGCCTGCAAGCCCGCAAGCCCGCAAGCCCGCAAGCCCGGCAGTCCGTTGTGGTCGTTGATTTGAGCCCCACAGTGATGGTCCACTCACAATATAATATAATTCAACAAGTAACACTAGTTTATAAACATTTGAAAAACTAGTATCTCATTGTAGTGAAAAACTATAATACCTTTATGAGCTCTTTTCATTTTTAAAATTTTTAGCCATTTCCCTCCATTATCTCTCTCTCCTTTCTCTCCTCTCTATTTCTCTCTCCTTTCTCTCTCTCACTGGAGCACGTCACCGAAGTACGGGCATCACAGCGAAGCACGGGCACGGGCGTCACAGAAGCACGGGTGTCACCGTCTCTCTCTCTCACCGGAGCACGGGCATGGGTGTCACACCGGAGCATGGGCACAGGCGTCACCGTCTCTCTCTCACCGGAGCACGGGCGTCACTGTTACCTAACCATCCCACTGAAAAGTACTTAGGCTTGTTGAGGTATTTTGTGTTATTGTCCCAATGAAAAGCATCCCAGTCGCCGAAACTTAATCGTGACCTATTCATAATTTTTCGGGACTTATTCATAATTTTTCGAGACCTGTTTATTAGTACCTAATTAGACTTTGTCATGACCTATTCATGATTTTTCGAGACTTATTTCAAAATTTTCGGGACCTTTTTTAATGATACCTATTTTGTCGATGTAGGATTTTCCAGCAAACAAGTCAAAGTAGGCAAATATGTCTAATGAGAATAGGCTTACCTGACACCGAAGAAGCACATACATGACTTTCTCATGACTATTGGTAGCAAACTATGTATGTTACTTCAGACATACCGAAGAAGCACTCACGTACATTTCAGGACCTATCTTAAATTTCTCTTGATCAGTTTAATATTTATCCGGACCTATTTCAGATTTTTCGGGACTTATTTCGGACTTGTTGAGACCAAAGTCCTGTATATAATTCGGGACCTATTTGATATTTCTCTTGACTAGTGTAAGATTTCTCATGACCTATTTAAGATTTTTCGGGACCTATTTCATACTCCTCGAGAACAAAGTCCCCATGTACATTTCGGGACCTATTAGAGATTTCTCTTGACAGTCTAAGATTTACAATGACCTATTTAAGATTTTTCGGATTCTATTTCAGACTCTTCAAGAATAAAGTCCCCATGTATATTTCAAGACCTATTTGAGATTTCTCTTGACCAATATAAATAATGACCTATTTAAGATTTTTCGGGACATATTTCAGACTCATCGAGAACAAAATCCCCATGTACATTTCAGGACCTATTTGAGATTTCTCTTGATCAGTGTAAGATATCTCATGACCTATTTAAAATTTTTCGGGACCTATTTCAGACTCCTCGAGAACAAAATCCTCATGTACATTTCGAGACCTATTTGGGATTTCTCTTGACCAGTGTAAGATTTATCATGATCTATTTAAGATTTTTCGGGACCTATTTCAGACTCATTGAGAACAAAATCCCCATGTATAATTCGAGACTTATTTGATATTTTTCTTGACCAGTGTATGATTTCTCATGTTCTAGTCAAGATTTTTCGGGACTTATTTCAGACTCCTCAAGAACAAAATCCTCATGCGTAATTCGGGACGTATTTAATATTTCTCTTGACCAGTGTACGATTTCTCATGACCTATTTAAGATTTTTCGGGACCTATTTCAGACTCCTCGAGAACAAAGTCTCCATGTACATTTTGGGACCTATTTGCGATTTCTCTTGATCAGTGTAAGATTTCTCTTAGCCTATTTCAGATTTTTCGGGACCTATTTCAAACTCCTCGAGACCAGTTCCCATGTACATTTTGGGACCTATTGTCTATTTCCATATTCAACAAGATATCTCAACCAACATCACTACACATAAACCGGATGATCCTTACATGCGTATCATTGCCATAAGATGAGGTCAATATGTACAATGAATGTCAATCCCAACATAAACTGATAACAAAATATCCAGAAAATGCCCTAGACAATAGTAAATGTATCACTAGCACACCACTAAACGCCATGTCGCGGTCAATATCCAGAAAATGCCCTAGACAACTTTGTCGGAACCAGGCCATGTCCTTTTCATTGGAAAGTGCGCTCTCAATATCAGTAAGCACTTGCATATTGTTACACCGGTTCAACTTCGGCATAAACCATTCTGCACAAAAAATCCTTAAATTTTGTTCTATCTACACAAATCAAAGTATAATTAGATCCAACAAACTACAAATTATAAAAAGGAACGGGAAAACAAGTAATGGGAGCTAAACGAAGGGCCAAAAATTTCACAAAAGAAAAGCAAGCAAAAGCAACGCAAATAATTTAGCGAACAGAGCAGCGACCAAATCTCCAAGTAATGACAAAAATTGACAGAAAAAGGAAACAAATTCAAGGATTAGAAGAGCAATCAACACACCTTCGAGCTTTCCAACTTCCTCAGCCATCTCTAGGCCCTTGGAGTTGAAGTCATCTCCATGATCCTCATCCTCTAGTCTCTCAACCACACCTTTTCCTTTATCTTCTTCTATCCCACCAGCTTCATCACTGTCCTTCTTTTCTTTCTCCTCATCACTTCCTTCTCGTAACGATTCAGCTAGATTTCACTCGCTAGCCTCGGTCCTGTGCTTCTTCTCCTCCTCCATCTTCTCATCATCATCTTCTTCAAACTTGACAAATACGTCATTGCACTTCTTACCTTTCCCTCTCCCTTTCTTCCCCTTCATTTGCAGTCAAAACCAGCAACATCACAGATCAAAACTCAATTGCTAATTGACCACAATGTCCTAGAAACCAAACCCACTTGCTTCTACTTCTAGGACGAAATTTCAAGCTAGGTGACAATAAGATTCCCGTCCGAATGGTAAGCACCACTCACCAACTTCCTTCCGTCGAGCAGTAGACAACTACTAATTTGGATAAAAAAAATATTCTTGAGCCTTGCGGGAAGTAGTTGGTATTTTAAAATGGACATATCTACGGAACACGCAACAAATTACGCATGAAAGATGTGAGAGATCCGATGAAACATCAGACTCCATTCGAATAACTATCAGTGTGTTCCCCAGTGCAGGAGCAGACAAAAGACAAGAATGTACATTGGTCAATAGCTTTAAGACAGAATTGCAGACATTGATCATACGCCCTATTCTTTGAGAATGAAACATGAAATGGCCATGCAAAAAGAGGAAGATCCTGCTACAGATAACAGGGTCATCAGACGTCCCATCCAAGCCCACCAGAAGTTAAGCAGCGCACCTTTCAGTGTCTTCCCTGTTGAGCGACTCGGTTGCCGAAATCGGGACTCACAAGGAGGAGGAGAAACTCCTGCCTCTTTCTTTCCTTGCCATCATGGCTTCCTTCATGTCCTGGGTCTTTTCCAGTCAAGAAGTTTCTTCAAAGGTACATACGTGGCAGAAGCCCATAGTGCCGGAGAAGGCTCTGGATCTATTCTTGTCTAATATATTCTTAGATTGATCATGTGAGGGAACAGTTGAGCTGAGCAGGAAGGAGAGGAGCTGAGGGAATGCCGGAGTTGATAGGAACTGCGGACAGCTGAGAGGAACGGCGGACGGCGGACAACGGAGTTGAGGGAACTGCGGACGGCGGAGTTGAGAGGAATGGCAGACGACTGAGAGGAACGGCGGATGGCGGAGCTGAGGGAACTGCGGACGACGGAGCTGAGGGAACAGCAGACGGCGGAGCTGAGGGAACAGTGGATCTAAGGGGAACGGCGGACGGTTGAGAGGAACGACGGAGCTGAGGGAATGGCGGAGCTGATAGGAACGGTGGACGGCTTAGAGGAGATGAGCTGAGAGGAACGGCTGCTCAGAGGAGTTAGGGTTTTTGAAATGAGAAGGGTAGGATGGGAATTAAAGAAAAATTTACTAAATAACCTTAAATAGTGGTGTTATTTTTTCAAACTGACATAAAAGAGTGTTAGTTTTAAAAATACCCTTTAGAATGGTGCTAAAAATATTTTCACCACTGTGTATGCATATCACATAAACTTGAATCACTGTCCTCATTTTCTTGAATCGGGCTATTATTTTCACATTCCTTATCTCAAAAACTGTTCTATGTTATCAGCCATCTTGCGCTTGACCCCTCCAAGTAGTATTTTCACTTCCAGCTCTTCTCATACCTCACATGCCTCTGGAAAGTTCGTGTGAAAGGATGGACGAAATTTGGAAGTCATTTCTTCCAATTGGCATAAACAATATAACATATATATGTATTCTCGCAAGTTCAAACATAATATACAACAAGATTGCTTGCTACGAACTTGGAACAACAACCTAACCCCATCCAAGGAGCGTGACAGTACTTCCGTTTGAGCCTACTCTACAACTGATGAGCTAGTGTCCCATTATAGCTTTTGCATCTTTTTCAGAGTATTTTCCGCCACTGTAAGTGAAAGGATGGTCAACTACGGCAACCATAGATGCTCAAATACTCTTCATGCAGCAAATAATAATAAGTAAGAAGAAGAATTTTCTTGCCTCGCAAGTATCCTATCTAATAGTTCACCTCCTTGGCACCACCTGAAAGCAGTAACACACAGGTAAAATTACTTCAGTTTGAGTTTCAAGTATCCTAGCTAACAAACAGGCGAGAATTCAAAGAATGAGAAAGAGGAAGAAAGATAGAAGTTGCAGCTATTGGAATAGAAAACGGGAGATTATCTGCGACGTCGATTGAAGAAATCTAAGGGCATGCAAGCTCCTATGATTTTTCTTCTTTCTCCGAAGATGCTTACAATCGAGATGTCTTTTCTCCCGGTGGTGGGTAGATGGTGGAGTGAAAGGATCTTCTGATCTTGCGGTTCTTTGCCCATTCCAGCTCTGCTTGCCAGTCTCCTATGTTCCTCGGGACATTAATTTCTGCCAAGATCAGCTGCCACACTTGGCTTGTTAAAGGGCAGGCGAAGAAGATATGGTCCCTTGTCTCAATTCCTATCCCACAAAACTCGCATAAAAGGTGAGGCAACGACTTCCAGCGAGCTATAATGTCCTTAGTCCATAATCTATTGTGAATGGCCAACCAACATATGAAGGAGACTCGAGGAATATGTCCTTGGAACCACAAGATTCTGTGCCAAGATACCCTATGTCTTCTCGGTCGAATGTCCTCCCAGAAATCTGAAATACGTGGGTTAGCTTTAGAATTCCACCAAAAAGAATCATGGGAATAGAAGACTGCCGAGTCTTGAATGACGGGAATGAGAGCAGCTGCAGTAGAGTCGGAACACCTAGGCCAGTGCCATGCTCCCTCGAAAAATATTTTAGAAACCTTTGCTTGGGAGCTGATTTGGGGAAGTGTAGATTCTTGCCTAGGCAGTACCTGACTTAGGGGACCAGGATCAGACCATTTATCATGCCAAAAATATAAGGAATCGCCTGAGCCAATTTTACAGGTGATGAAGCTTCTTGCGGTTCCTCTATGCTTCAATATTTTCCTCCAGCTCCATGAGCAAGATGAAGGCATTTTAGTAGACCAGATGGACTTGGATTTGAGCAAATATTTGTGAGCCCATGCTACCCATATGGAGCCCTTATTGACTAGTAGTGTCCAGATGTTTTTTTATTATGCAAGCTATATTCCAGGATAGAAGATCCTTAAATCCCAAGCCGCCTTCATTCTTGGGAAGACAAAGGTCGAGCCATTTAACCTTTGCTCCGCTAGGAGAATCAGGATTCCCTTTCCACAAGAAACTCGAACAGATTTGGTGAATCTTGTTAATTGCTTTTTTAGGAAGCATAAAGTGAGCACACCAAAACTGGGTCATATTTTGAAGCACTGAGGATATGAGTTGGGCCCTTCCAGCATAGGAGAGAGATCGAGCTGTCCAACTTCTAACTCTTGCTATAATTCTATCAATTAGTACTTGACAATCTTGGTATCTCAATTTGGAGGAAATTAGTGGTACTCCAAGATACCTGACCGGAAGAGTGCCAGGTTGGAATCCTGAGCAGAGAGCTAGAGCCTGAGTAGTACCAGCATCGACTCCTGCAGTGAAGAATTCAGTCTTGGCAGTGTTGAGTTTGAGCCCTGAATAGGAATAGAAAGTCTGCAAAGTGTCACATATGTTCCTGTATGAGAGAGAGGAACAATCAGTGAATATGATTAGATCATCGGCAAAGCACAGGTGGGTTAGACCCAAGCCTTTGCATCTAGGATGGTAGCCCATTCCTCCAGCACTAGTTAGTGTGTTTAGCATTTGCGAGAGAATCTCCATTGAGAGCACAAATATGTAAGGAGAGAGAGGATCTCCTTGTCTTATTCCCTTTTTCCCCGAAAAAAAGCCTGCAAGAGAGCCATTTATAGAGATGGAAAACCATGTAGAAGTGATGCATCCTTTTATCCAGCTGATGAATAGGGGAGGGAAACCTGCAGCTGTAAACAAGTTGAGAATAAATTCCCAGCTAAGGGAATCAAAAGCTTTGTGGAGATCAATTTTGATGGAACTCCTTGCTGAAACTCTCGCCCTGTGATAGTTATGAATGAGTTCATGGGCTAGGAGGATGTTATCAGAGATGTTCCTGCCCTTTATGAAAGCTGCCTGATTTTGACTCACAAGTTCTGGAAGAACTCCACTTAGCCGATTAGCCAAGAGTTTGGCGATACATTTGTATATGGTTGTGCAGCATGAGATAGGCCTGTATTCATTTAGTTGACTTGCATTCGCTTTCTTGGGTATAAGGGAAATGATGGTGGCATTGACTTGCCTGTCCATTATACCAGTGCTGAAGAAATGCTCAATTGCTTGCGTGACTGAGTCACCTACAATACTCCAACAGTCTTTGAAGAACTGGGCTGTGAAACCATCAGGCCCAGGGGCTTTATTGCCATGAAGAGAGAATAGAGAAGATCTGATATCTTCCTTGGTGAATGGCGCAACCAAAGAGTTTTGAGTTGATGGAGAGAGCCTCTTTTGCAAGATGTGAGCTAGGTGCTGGGAGGAGGAGGTCACATTGGTGTCAACTGTCCCCAAGAGTGACTGGAAGTATTGTACAGTGGTCTCTTTGATGCCATGGATGTCCTCAATCAACTGGCCTTGGTTATTGACAAGGGCCCTTATCTGATTCCTATGCTGCTTGACTTTGATTATGCTTTGAAAGTAAGAGGAGTCTTGGTCGCCTTTTTTGAGCCATTGCAACCTGGACTTTTGTTTTAGTATGCTTTCCTCCCTGGCGACTTTTGTGTAAAGTTCTCCTCTGATTTGTTGTTCTGTGGACACTAGTGTTGCATTAGCTCCGTCTGTCATCATCAATCTTTGTATATCTCTCAATTTCCTTTTCAGCTCATCTAAGTTGCTGATGATCTGTTTGTCTTGCTGGCTAAATGATTTGATTTCCTTTTTCAGGTATCTGAGCTTGCTAAACAAGGAGTACATGGCGTTACCTAGGCTATGAATAGACCAGACTTTTGAACTATTTCAGGAAATTGAGGAAGACTACTCCAATGATTGAAATATTTGAAAGGCTTAGGCCCAAAGTTCAGTGGAGTGGAGAGTTTTAATATAGCTGCAGAGTGATCAGAAATACCTGGTTCAGAGAATGAAGCCCTTGAGAAAGAAGGGAGATCCAGCCATGCTTCATTAATCATGATTCTATCAAGTTTCCTTAGTTGTAAGTCCTCACTCCTTCGATTAGACCAGGTGAAGAAACACCTAGTGGCTGGGTGATTGATCAGCTTTAGGTCATTGAAGACAGATTCTAAATCAGACATACTTCTGTCTTTTATTATTTCTCTCCCAGTGCTGGATACTTCTGCAGGGGAAAGGACTGTATTGAAGTCGCCCATTAGGCTCCAAGGGGAGCTAATTCCTTGGCTCAATGATCTAAGGTCTGTCCACAGAGTTAGTCTCTCCTCCACTTGATTGGAAGCATAAATGAAAGTGAGATAGATAGAACTTCCAGTAGCTAACTTCAGCTGGCAGTGAATGAATTGGTTGGACTTTTGGATAACTGTCAGGTTTACATTATCCTTCCAAAGGATCCATATGCGTGCATTCCTTGATTCGTGCAGGTTATTCGCTTGGTTCCACTGCCTCCATCTTCTTGCTATGTTGCCTTCATTTCCATGCCTTACTCTTGTTTCTAGAAGTGCCATTATATCAATTTCCTGGGACTTAACATGGCTTTGTACAAAACCATGTTTTGTGGGGTCATTATAACCCCTAATATTCCAGGAAGAAATAATCATGGGGAAGAGAGCTGGGCAGAGAGCCCTTTCCCTCTTTTCCTGGCTTTCTTCCTCTTTTGAGTGTCTTCAAGATTACCGTGCATCCCAGGAGCTTGCTTGAGTTTGATTTTGTCTAGGAACAGAGTTTTAAGGGGCATTTTCTCTAGATCACTTCCCATGTCAGATGAAACTCCTGAAATATGCTCTGGTTCCTGCTCTGTAAGTTGGGCGCAAGCTGTGTGGCCTTCTTCCCCAAACTGAAGTGATTCACTAGTGCTTACTGTATCGGCTGCATTCTCATTATGTGCTCGAGAAGGTTCTGGGGAGCTAGTGATGGGCGTAGGAATGACTGCTTGTTCAGTGGCGCAGACCTTATCCTCTCCAACTTCAGGAACACCTTGGATGTTCTGAGTCTTAGCCAGGTTCTCCTTAGGCTTGAGCATACAGTCATGACCAAATAGATGGCATTGAGTGCACCTATCTGGCATCCAAGGAATGACAACTGTGATAGTAGCAGTTTGGCCCTCTCCAATTTCCACTTCAATGGTTTTAGGTATTTCGTCTTCAAAATCCACCTCAATACAGATTCTTGCAAAATCTAAGTGGGATTGAGCTGTAGTTCCTCTATCCATATAAAGAGGCTTTCCGATGTAGCTGGCTATGTAGCTCAAACATTTATTTGTGTAGAGATGCATCGGAATATCCCTGAAAATAAACCAAAGGGGAATTTTCTTGAGGTTGATATGTCCAGCAGTTAGCTCGGGACTCCATCGCTGAACAATTAGCAGTTTGTTTCCTATGAACCAGGGACCAGTGTCGAGTACCCATCGCAGCAAGCTTTCATATGTGAACTGGAAAACGAAGAATTTTCCTTTTTTTGCTACACTGATTTTGCTTCTGTTTCCCCAGAGCTTGTTAACAATAGTTGATCCTAGACGGATCTCAGCCTCATCACTAATGAACCAACCAACAACACAGTTATCCCATTGTCTAATACCTTCATTTAGCACTTCAGAGGGGAGTTTGATAGTCTTACAGCCAGAGTTTCTCACTTGGGGATGGTATTGCAGATGGGCATCCTTTTCGCGGACAAAAAGGTTGCGCCATGAGGGAGCTGTAGCTTGTTGAGCACTTGGGGAAAGGTTAGCGGCAACACTAACTTTGGAGCTTGTGGGATCTGCCGCGATTTCGGCCATCTTACAGAACTCTCTTGCGCAAAGGTGGTGTCTGAAAGAGGGAAGAAATCGGCAGCTTCGAAGGTGTGGAGGACGCCGGAACTCAGCTGGAAGAGACGGGAAGATTGGTGGGGAAGCTAGAGAGGATTCTCTCTCTCTCTCTCTAACCCATTGCTATTGCCAACCCTTTGATAAAATCAAAATTTATATGAGACTGGAATAGGGAGATTGACATAATTACGACTCAGTTGGGTGCTATCCACATGCATTCTAGTTTTGATGCCCATTTACCTTGCCCGATGTCTCTGCACCATTGAGCAAATGAAAGTTAAGATAATAATTAAAAAAACTCACAAGTAGTCCTGGCCACGGTTCAGGAACCGGGCGGTTCCGGTTTCGTGGCCCCTTGGAACTGGCCCTGAACCTTCCTTTGGACGGTTCAAGGACGGTTCGGAACCGGACGGTTCCGGTTCCGAACCACGGTTCCGAACTGACGGTTCGGATCCCATCGGTTCCAGTTTCGAACCGTCCGGTTCCGATTTTGAACTATCTAGTTCTGAACCGCCGGTTCAGATCCGATGGGTTCCTATTCAAGGCCGTCCGGTTCGATTTATATTAAATTTAAATAAAATTTAATTTAAAATACATATTAAATTAATTGGCTTGAACATAGTTTTCTTACCAAAAATTAAGTTGCCTACGTATCCTCTTGAGATTTAGAGGAATCAAAGCCTACGTAGTTCTTTTACCTTTTTTTAGAATAATTGTCCACCCCATTACCTTTTAATCACTTTCCACACAAGGAGTTGATGTTCCAGTTGTCGTATCGGTCTTTGTCATAAAGTCATATAAATCTTCATCTTCGAGTTTCTTGTTTTCTTGTTTTCTTGTTTTCTTGTTTTCTTGCTCTCTTATTGCTGCTTTGCTCCAATCTTCTACGCAAACTTGAGCTTCAAGTGATTCGGGATGTAAGCAGGAACGCGCCTCATCTAATGTTCTACTTCCTGCACTAAAAGCTTGTTCTACTACAACCGTTGAGACTAGACATGCTAGAACATGTCTAGCAATTTGTGTCAAAATCGGAAAAGTATTTTGATGTCGTTGCCACCAATCAAGCAGTGAAAAATCTTTACCTGTATTACTATCACCAAACTCAAAAACAGTTGTTAAATAAATTTCAAGTTCAGAAGTGGAACCGGATAAACCTCTAGATTTTTTATGTCTTTGCATTAACAGACGATCACCCATACTAATCCTACATGGTTCACTTTGAACTTGACTTATTGTAAAAAGTGTAGAAATATTAACACTATTAGAAGTAGATGATGATTGATAAATTGTATTAAATTCCATATATATATATATATATATATCTTCTATTGCTCTTCTAACTCTAGAAATTATTGAATCAATATTAATACTATTTTGTTCTCCGAATAAATAAGAATAATAAATATTCAAATATTCATGTAAGGCTTCAATTTTACATCTAGGATAAAAAATACAAGCTACAAGATTAATCAAAGGAATTTCATTAAAATAATTTAACGATTTTGCTTTCATTGAGTTAATTGATTCTCTTAAAATAATATCATTTTCGTGTTCTTGTAATACCCATGCAATATTAATGCATTCAATTAATAATAAATGGGATGTAGGATAATAAACTCCACTTAAAATATGTGTTGCATCATAAAAAAACTTTTAAAACATTTAATCAATTTGCACAAACATCCCAATTTTGTGGATACAAATAAACTTGTTGTACATTATTTGAAAAAATGTGCACAATAAATCTTTATATTCGTAAGACTCGTTCAGTAATTCATAAGTTAAATTCCAACGAGTTGGTATCTTTTGGAAATTTACTTGGTTTTTTACCATTATCTTTACAAAATCTATACCATGATTTCATTATCTGTCTATGTGTCCACAAATATGTAATAGCTTTTTTAATAGCAGAAATTACAGTATCCAAAATTTTTAAACCATCCTGTACACATAAATTTAAAACATGACAAACACATCTAATATGAAAAAATTTACCACCAATATTAGGTTGACAAATATGTTTAAGTTCATTAATTGATGCGGTATTTGCAGATGCATTATCGAAAGAAATTGAAAAAAAATTGTTAACTAAGCTATATTCTTCCAAAATATTTATAATTATTCTATAAATATTATCTGCAGTATGACGCTCGTCAAAAACTCGAAATGCAATAACTCGTTTTTGTAAAAACCAGTCATTATCAACCCAATGACATGTAATATCCATATAAAAATGTTTTTGCCAGTGATCACTCCAAATATCACTATATATAGAAACACGTCCATTTAAATTAACAAATAATTGATGTAATTCTTTTTTTTCTTGTTTATATAACTTAAATACAACACATTTCAATGTATTTCTTGGGACACGTTTGCTTGATGATTTAAAGCTTTTTGTGCATAATTAATAAAACCAACTCTTTCACCAAAACTAAATGATAAACGTTCGATACTAATCATTCTTGCTAATTCTAATTTATTATTTTCGTCATTATATCCAAATAAATGAGAAGGAGTTTCAAACCCAGATATCTGTGTTCGTTTCTTCTGAACACCAATGTTGCCTGGATGCTTTTTCTCCAAATGTCTTCTAAAAGTTTCATAGCCACATCCGAGTTTATACTTATAAACCTGTCCACAATAATTACAAATAACTTCGTAAGTATTATCTGTTTTTTGCACTTTTTTAAAATGTACCTGAAAAATATCATAATTAGAAATTTTTTCTTCTTTATCATGTTCCACATTTTTTTCACTTTCTTGAGTATGAACATGTTGTTGTTCCTACACATCACTAACATTAGGATTCGATTCACCAAAAAATTGGGTTCTACCACTTGAACTTGCAATTTTTTACAATAAATAACAGATAGTCAAAATATATAAAAATCACGAAGTTACAAAAAATTAAATAAATAAATTTAACTGTATACAAATTTAAAACTAATACGAAATACAATACCAAATAACACGAAATTAGAAGTTAATACGAAATACTAAGTAAAAATATATAAAGATTTTGGTGAATAGCTGTTGTATTCGAACTGAGAATTGCTAAAAAAATTTAGCACAATATCACAATCACAGAGAATTAAGAGAGTAGCTCAATGAATTTGAGAGCTGAGTTTGAGTGTGAAGAAGAGAGATGGAGAGAATTGAGTTGTGTATAAAATTATTATAAGAATGATGTGTATTTATAGTGTAAAAAATAATTTATTTATTTATTTTTTTAAAATTTTAAAAAATATAGAACGGTCAAATTGACCGTTCTGTGAACTTAAGACTGGGTGGCATGTGCAGGGTGGTGAGGTGACAGGTCGGGAGGAGGCAGGCGGCTCGGAGCTGCCCGTGGCTGTCCGGTGCCAGCTGTCGCTGTGGGAGTGGGTGGGAGGGGGTTCGGGTGACGCGCGTCAGTCAGCTAGGAGGGGGAGCTGCCAGCTGGCGTGCACGGGTAGGAGGGCAAGACTGTAGGAGCTAGAAGCTGCAAGCGGGCAGGAGCTGCGAGTAGGCGGGCAGATGGAGCTGCCACTCGGGGGCGGGGGGGCTGTTTTGTTTTGTTTTGTTTTTTTTTTTTTTACCGTTCCGGGCCGGTTCAGGTTTCGGTTTCGAAGGCAGGTGGAACCGGCCTGGAACCTTAGCCCTCACGGTTCGAGGACGGTTCCGGGCCTGTTCTGGTTTTGACCTGTTTCAGGCCGGTTTTGAACGGGCCGGTTCAGGGCCCAAACCGGCCCGTGGCCGGGACTACTCACAAGGGATCTAAGTACTACGCTCAGCGATGGACAATATGATATTCCTTGCATTAAATCCATTGTGTAGCTCTTAGCATTCATCAATTGAGTCAAGTATACAAAATAATCTATATACTATAATCTAAAATAGAGTTATAGTCCTTATAGGTTGCCACGTGGCAGCCTCACTAGCCTCCACGTGGCAGGTTTCTTGAACTTTTTATTTTCTTTTTAATTTTAATTACAAATAGTAAAATACATGAGTTGTTATGTGTTTGCCGCATCATTCGTATGTTAAATATTTCTCTTTTGTCCCTCTTTCCTTCTTCAATTTTTGGTCGATTATTTAAGTTATGTAAATAAAAAAAATTTTATTTTGTTAAATCATTTCCTATTTAATTAAAATCTCTTAACTTATATTTATCGTCATTATTTATTTTTAAATTATTTATTGATTTGATTTAATTTCATAAAAATTCATTCATTTAAAGAAAAATCAATTTTTCCTATTTAATTATAATATTTTTCTCATATATTATTATTATTATTATTATATTTATTTGATTTTCATATTTTCTTTGACTGCTTAATTATTTTCTATTTTTCACTCATTCTCCATTTCTCTTTGCCATGCTTACTCTTCACCTTTCCCATCTTTCTTCTATTTTGACCAGTCATGACCGGATGAACATTTGTTGATCAACAGTTATCTATTTGTTATTCTTTTCACATACAACGTCCAACTATTATTTTTATTGCAAGCAATTCTTATTTGAACATAATTTTTCATAAAAGAATAATTTTAAAATAATTTAATTTAGAATTAGTTTATGTTAGTAAATGTTAATCAACTCTGCAGCGAAACGCGGGATATTGCACTAGTTGTTTCTAAAATTGAGATTTTTCTAATAAAATTTGGCATTTTCAAGGCTGACTCATGTGACCTTTTCTAAAATCAAAGAGACATACTGAAGGATTATTCTCATAAGTGAATCCCTTCACAGTGTAACCCATCCACGTCCACTATGAATTATTTTTAACAAAAATGAGAAAGTTTTCCATTCTTTACCATATCCATCATGTTTCACTTTTTTTTTTTTAATAAATATGTGAAAGTGTAACTAACAGTCTTTTAGGATAGCAAAAATTGATAGATTTGCTCTTCATCATTCAAAATGTCTACATAATAGATCATCCTCTTATGAAATTAGAGTACCAAGCTTCATGAATTAGAGGAAAGTGCTGAAATCCTTATTTGCAAATTCACCAAATTGAGACATGAAATCTATTCTTACCACTAGGAAGTTGACAGGTTGATGGATGATCAAAATAGAGAAAAGGAGAACGAAATAATAGTAAGTTGATTAATTGACAAAGGGAAACTCTTAGTTTTGTAGTAAGTGCAGGTTAGAAACTTTGTCATCATCAATTTGAAACTACGTTTTTAACTTGAAGAAATTGCAAGATTCAAGAAAAAATGATAATGAGGATGTCGATATTGGTAGGTGGGCGGCTTGGGTTACACAGGAGGGAAGGGAAGAGGAAGACGAACGGTACGATCTGATCTAAAATTAGTAAAAAAATTTCAAAAATTTGAAATAAGGAAGATTCGGACTCAACTGCCCAAACTGAAGCACGAGCTCTTCCACCACTAGACTAAACAGAATCATAAAGTACAGCCGGGATAAACAAGTACACGACTTAGCACAATCATTCTCCTTTTTTATTTTTCCTCTTCTGCTTCGCATGAAACCCAGTTTGCTAACCTACAAATTTTTTTTTGAAATTTGCAATTTTTAGGAACACCGGTCGGGGCTCTAACTGCGGCCCCTCACCTCCGGCGTGGTCACTAGATGTCCGGCAACCCTGCATGGAGGGAGAGGAGGCCGGCACCTGTCTCCCTCTCACATCTAAAAAAAAAAAAGAAAATAAAAGGGGGGAAGATCGGATAGGAGCTGTCCACTGGCTCGCTCTCCCTCCGATGGGCCGCGGGAGGTCACCCAGCCTCCGGCCACTTCACCAGAGGGGGACGGTGCCGGTAGGCAATCCTAATTGATCTCCTCTCTTCTTTTTCTTCTTGTTTTTTTAACTTTTTAATTTTATTATTTTTTATTAAAAATATTATTTTTGTGCCATGTCAATAAATTCATTTTATTAACTCGTACATGTCATTTATTTTTGATATATGGGCATGTCATGTAAGAAAATGCTAGCAGTGTCAGTAAAATATTAACGAAATGTACTATGTCATTACATTTTTAAAAGTTTTTGTGGTCAATATTATATGTTTTTAGTTTTTATACTAAAATATTATATCAGACAAATGTTTTACACCGATTGGATAATTATCACTGATTTACTACTTTCTTTCTACATGCATACCAACTGACTTAAGTGTTGGAAGGGCGAATCGGACCATAACCCCTAGCCCGACTTTCCTTTCTAATTTTAGGTATTTTAAATGAGTTCAAGACAGATCGGCTCTCAACGACTCCCAAAATCTCCTTTACCCATGTGCTGTATCTAAATCATAATAACTAGATCAAAGTGTTCAATAAAATTAAAATGTGAGAACTAAATTGATGATTTTAAAATTTGGGGTCTAAATTGATCTTCAATTACAAATTTAGGACTAAATTGAAATTTGTTTTTGTAATTTTAACTTTTCGTAGCTCCTTACTTATCATGTAGAACCAAAAAGGCCGTCGTCATCGTCCATAAACCGTGTAATAATATATACACAAACAGATTGATAGAAATAAATAGTAAAAAATAAATTGATGATTTTTAAAATTTAAGTAGTAAATTGATAAATTACTATAAATTTAAGTAATAAATAAGGGAAAATTGCACCAATGGTGCAAAATGTTTTGCCACTGTTTCTTCTTGGTACAAAAAGAATTTTTTGTTTTCTATTGATACAAAATTTTTTAAAATTGTTCTCTCTTGATACAATCTGTTAATTTATCCTAACAGTGTTAAATTTAAAACTGACATAACATTCAATTGAATTTAAAAACTGATATAAAATCTACCTATTATTTTTATCCGATCTTACCATAATTTTTTTTTCGAAAAAAACTTTCACCCGACTCAATTCCTTTATTTTTTTGCTTTTTATTTTTCTTTCGTTTAGGGTTTTAACGAAGGGAAATAGCAGAAATACTTGTCGGGTCGAATCAAGTAAAATAAAAGGCAGTTTTCACATCAGTATTTAAATTCAATTGAATGTTATATCAATTTTAAATTTAACACAGTTATGATAAATTAACAGATTGTATAAATAAGGAACAGTTTTAAAAGTTTTTGCACCAATGAGAAACAAAAAATTCTTTTTGTACTAAGAAGGAACGGTGGGAAAACATTTTGCACCATTGGTGCAATTTACCCTAATAAATTACTCAATTAGAGGGAGGGGCAGAGAGAGATTGCGGCAGCAACCGCGAAGGAAGGAAGGTACCTCACCTCACAGTTTCACCGTTCACATTCGGCCATTGCTGTCCGTGCTCCGTATCTTCTGCTTACAACGGATTCCCTCCTTTCGAAGAGAATCTTAGTCGCTGAGATCTCATCGGCATCGAGCCTTTGGAAGTAGCGATTGAGCGATGGATTTGGCCGAGCTCTGGGCGATCTTCGGTCCCGGCGTCGCTGGAGCTGTCTTCGGCGCCGGATGGTGGTTCTGGATCGATGCCGTTGTTTGCAGCTCCGTCAAAGTCTCTTTCGTTCACTACCTACCTGGTATGATTAACTTATTTGCTATCAAAAAAGGGACTTTATTTCCTGTAATTTACAAATTCAGATCGCATTAGGGTTGGGGTTTCTATGTTGACTGAACAGTGTCTCTGATAGTTTTTGTTGTTCCTGCTTTGAAGGAATATTTGCGTCTTTAGCTGCACTGATGTTCAATTGCGTTCGGAAAGAGGACATCGATTATTCTCCGTATGATGATGGCGAGTGGAGGTGGGGCATCTTTGCCTTCTTTCTTAGATAAAAAAAAAAAAATTTTCTCCATTCCAGATACCTTCAAATGTTTAAGGTCAAATTAACTGTACTAGCTGAAAAAAATGAAATTGAGCAATACTTCTATACAATTCAATTTCTTGGTGGACTTCACTGCTTGATGCATTAGCGGTCAACTACTTCACAGGATTTCTAAATCATACGCTCATGAAAATTGCTCTTAAATTGTTTTGATTTATTTGTCCAAGTGAATTTACTTATTAGCAAACAAAAGTGAGAATAGTGTGTTGGTCGTGGAGAGTGGAAGATAGCCTCTAAAAAAAAAACTTGTCATCTCTGGAATAGGTTCAAACTGCACATATTAAGAATTAATGTTAATCAATATAAACAATAAATGTATCATATTGGTGGCTTCAATGAGTGGGTGAAACCTGTTGATAACTGCTAGCTATAATTAAATCTAATCCTGGGTTGCTGCTGTGATAGTGTCATATGAGTGCAGGAAAATCTCTAGTCAGCTTCACTATGTGAAATTATATGTTCCTATGATATATAACCACTTTAAACTGACATGGACAAAGGTAAGAGTCAAAGGCTGAATGCATTTTTATTGTAATATATGTCTCTTAACTTCTCTATTACTGTATGGCTCTAAAGGGCAGTTTTGCATCTTTTCCTTCTACGAGAACTGTCCTCATCTATTTATCTACTCTTAAACTTTTAAAAATACTCCTAGTTAAGAATTTTTATCCAATATGAGTGAATTCATAGAATCAACTGAAAAATTATAACCATTGTCTAAACTTATAATTAATTTTTTATTCTAATTATATATTTTTATACTTATTCATAACGTAATCCATAAATTAATAATTGAGAATTTTGAGAATGAAGGCCAAAAGCTCTTGTTGATAATCACCGTAGTTCAACCATATATATATATATATACACACACATGTCAGTCCTCCCAAGAATAAATGCTATTACTTATTTTGTTTTGATAATAAAGGAAATTGAAAGATAACTATCCGACTATCTTGGGAACAGAAAATCAAATCATGCAACTTTGAGTAGATATTCAACACTCCCCTTGAAGTTGGGTTGTTTATGGACACAAACCAAGCTTGCAAATTAAAATTTCAAAGTTAGTTCTGGATAGAGCCTTGGTGAGAAGGTTTGCAGTCTGTTTCCGAGTGAGAACATAACTAAGCTTAATGATTGCACTAGCTATCTTCTCTGAAATGAAATGATGATCAATCTCAATATGCTTAGTGCAATCTTAGTGCACTAGATTCTTAGCTATACTGATAGCAATTTGATTTCACACGTCATTTGAATGGGTGAGTTACAGTTAACTCCAATTTCACAAAGTAACCTTTGAATCCAGATTCCCTCAAAATTCCCTTGTGCCAAGGCTCGAAATTATGCTTCAACACTACTTCTAGATGGCACAGACTGCTTCTTGCTTTTCCATGTTACCAAATTTCCCTGGACAAATGGAACAATAGCATGAGGTCTATCTTCTATCAATGATGTCTCTTGCCCAATTCGTATCTAAGAGGACTTCAACATCCCTATTTTCAGACTTCTTGAAAAATAAACCCTTTCCTCGAGTCATCCTGAGGTATCTTAAGATTCTATTTACTGCCTCCAAGTGTTCCTCCTTAGGGTTATTCATAAATTGGCTAAAAACACTGACTGAGAAATCAATATCTGGCCGAGCATGGGAGAAGTTTGTGAGGAGTCCCACAAGATATTGATATCTCCGCGATATACAGGTACACTATCCTTCTTAGATCCAATCTTTTTGTAGGGATCCCTTAGTGTATCTGCTAGTTTAGAACCAAGCAGGCTTGTCTCCTTTAACAGGTCTAGACTATATTTTCTTTGATAGTCAAACATCCCTTTCTTCGATCTCACCACTTCCATGCCTAAAAAGTATCTGAGATTGCAAAGATCTTTAATCTCAAACTGTCAGGTTAGAAAGTTCTTCAATCGTAATAACTCATCTTCATCGTCACCGGTGAGAATAATATCATCTACTTATACTGTTAGGACAACAACTTACTCTGTAGGTGAGGTCTTCACAAATAGTGTCTTATCATCCTGACACTGAGCGTACCTTAGCGTGATCACTGACTTTGCAAATCTATCGAACCATGCATGTGGAGATTGCTTAAGACCATGCAAGGAGTTCCGTAGTTTGCAAACCTTGTTACTTTTAGTGATTTGTGTAGGTTTGCTGGAATTTTTGTGCACACCTCTTCTTCAAGGTCTCCATTCAAGAAAGCATTTTTTACATTAGGCTAATGAAGTGGCCAATCTTTATTAGCTGCTAGTGAGAGAAGAACTCTGATGGTGTTGAGGTTAGCCATTGTAGCAAATTTCTCCTTATAATCAATGCTATATGACTGGGTGAAGTCTTTGGCAACAAGACAAGCTTTCAATCTCTCAATGATTCCATCAGCTTTGTATTTAGCTGTAAAAATCCACTTGCAGGCAATCAATTTCTTTTCAGTTGGTGCATCTGTGATAGTCCATTTCCCATTCTTTTCAAGAGCTTCAATTTCTTTATACACAGCTTTTCTCCAACTAGGATGTCCAATTGCCTCATTGATAGAATTGGGAACTTGTACATTGTCTAGAGAGGACACTAAGGCCCATAAAGATGATGAGAGGCCCAAATTTCTTTGGCTGTCTCATAGAGTAAAGAATTCTTTCCAATCTCTTTGGTCAGCGAATTGATCAGCCAAGCAACGCCATGTGATTCTCAGCCTTCCATTTCTGAAGTTTGGATATGCTTTGTCTGGAACCACCACTATATCGGTTAGGTAATTATCCTTCCCTTTACCACAAATGAACAACATCACAGAATCTGACTATTGAAGATAGATATGGCCATTGAGCTTGTGAATGGTGTTCAATATCGATGAGGAATCAACATCTTCCATTTGATTGGATTGTAGAAGTGCCATCGGATTTCGAGATTCAATCATTCGAAAAAGATTGAGACACCTGAAATGTCATGTTGTACTTGGTCATATTGAATTACAGGTGAGGAGGGATAGGTAAGGTAGGAAATTCGATCGAATCAGCGATCAACGACTGGTTAAGGTTTAGAGGGGCAACTCTAATACCATATAAAATATCCACCTGGATCTAAAAGAGGTTGGGCTATGTCCAATCCAAAAGCTTAAACTGTTAGGTGGTGGTGCCAAATTATTCTGTAAACTAGATTTTTTTCTATTATGTATCTGTTTGAACACCCGCCTCAACAAGTGATGTCGAGTCGAACATCTTTCTTCTAGTCTCAGTTAAGGGTGATAAACTGCAACGAGGCAATTTTCTCTTCCGTCTTCGGGCTAATATACGAGTTGAGTTGTTTTTTGCTCCTTTGATAAAGTGGCAACGATTTGAACATTTCTTCTTCCGATCTCGGGTTTAATGGGTCACAAGTTCCACACTTGGGGCCTTCTGTGGTGCAAGCCCTCACAGAAAGACCTGCTTTATTACCATGAGTATTTTAAGAATGAAGGCTGAAAGCTTTGATTGATAATCACAATAGTATAGCTATATATATACGTGTCGGCCCCAAAAACAATGCCTATTACTTATTCCATTTTGATAATAAAAGGAAACTGAAAGATAACAGTCCCACTATCTTAGGAACAAAAATCAAATCACGCCCAACTTTGAGTAGATATTTAACAATTATATTATAAAAATTAATACTCGATTGTAAAAGCATATAAAATATTGTTACTTACTAAACATAGTATGAATTTGTAATTGACCATTTGATTGATAATTCTGTGCTCAACACGGGTGGGCGTCCAGTATATCTATATTAATATTAATTTGTTTTATATCGATGTATAAGTTTAAATCAGTTGATCATGTTGTTTGAATCATTCACGTTTTTATTCAGATATTAGGCTCGAGAAGATATTGTTGATGGATGAATTTAACATTGCTTAGTGGGGCACAAAATGTTTTCTTTTTATCAGAGAAGGTAGCAGCAAGTACTTTTGGCTGTCGCTACTAACTGTTTTCTATAGAATAAGGATGGATCTAACTTTGCCTGCCTAATTTGGTAGAGCATCAGGATTTGTTCTACAGCAATTTTTTTTCTTGAGTGGGTGGCTTCTTTTGTCTCAAGATATGTCCTCATGTTAATGTTACTCTTTCCTTAATTTAAATAATTACATATTTTGCTTGTGCATGATTTTTATGCAATCGGTGCTTCATGTTTGATCTTGTCTTCAAACCCCCACACCCACATCCCCATCCCCCACCCCTCCCCCAATGCTTGATCAGGTTATCATTGTGCCAGGGTCATTATTCTATTCTTGATAAATTTCTTATATTTTCCACTAACGAGATATGAGATATGATTTAACTGTTATTCTTAGATGTTGATCAATATATTTCATGTAACAAATATTAGTTATATGTTCTGTTTCTATTCCATTATCAGGTCTTACACCATCCTTTATAATTAAATCTGTGCAAAAAGGGACTTACTATATTGTTTTGGCCTAAGCAATTTAAGACTGTTTCCTATTGAGGCAGAAAAATTTCACCGAAAGGTATATAGTCCATTATATACTGTTGAGATTATCTCATTGGCAGCCACACCTCAAGCAGCAGCACAGTTAACATGTCGTCGTCATCGACTCATCCTCTCTTCTGTGCATCCACTGACATTTATTAATATCTTATCAAATGTGGCTCTATTTGTAGCATCTAAATTTTAAATTGATGTGGTAAATGGTGATTGTGCAATCTGTTGCGGCCCCAGTCATTATCTTAATTTTATCTGGGTGCTGTCCTTTTTGTTATTATAAATGTAGCTTTTAGGTTCGATATGGTAGTGTGCTGCATTCCCTTGTTCTCTCTCATCGATGCCACAAGTGATAGGCAAATATGCCACTTTGGAGTGAATGACAACTTTCTCTCATCATTGCCTGTAGGTTGAAGCTTTGGCTTTTCTTCGCTTATGTTGTCTCTTTCGTCTCTCTAGCTGCATCAGTCGGCCTTCTAATTCAAGATTCCCTTGTGACAACCGGTCCTTCAGTTTGGACAGGAGTTGCAGGGGTCTTGCAATGTGTGTTTGTGTTGATCAGGTAACTGCTATGTTGCAACTGGCCCCGGTAACTTCTATGTTGCTTGTCTTCATCAAATTCATATCTCTATGAATCTTAGAGCAAATGCAACCGATTAAGGAGTAGGCTTTATCTGATATCATGTCCGTGGTATTCTGTTAGAGACTATATCCTTTTCATTTTGAAGGATCTTTGCCCAAGATAGAGTTAATGCACTCTCTAAGCTTAACCCGAAAGAATAGTAAAGGCAATGTTGTTTGGCCAATGAAGTCTATAACTGTTCTCCCTCTAAACTGATAACTTATCTTTCCTTCCTGCAGTGGACTTATATATTGGACTGCACATTCTGAGTGAGGATCGGCCTTGCAAATACTTGGGTATAGCTGTTGTACTTCCAGTTCAAATGATGGACAGGATGCTTTGAGAGAGGCATAATGTGCAGTTTTATCGGTTTGTTGCTTTTGTTTCAATGTCTCCTCCTGCGGGGAACGCAGACACGACCATCAGTGAATGGCATTTATCTTATTATAATGATAAAGTCGATTAAGAAATGATATTTGACAAAATCTGTCGCACCTGTTCTTTTTGTGATTCTTATTCCCTCCTAAATCCCCCTAATTATCCGGATTAATGTTGGGTCCACTTTAGGGTGCTCGCAGTTCTTCCATAGTTTGTTTCATACTCTTTTAGGTTATGTTTTAGGTCATGCTCGGTAATGAAAATTGCATGGAGCCTAGAAGAGTGTTTTTACTCAACGAAAATGTAATGGTGAGAGAGAATTGATGATTTTATTTTGTGTTAAATGTTAAAAATGTGAGGAATGTATTCGAGAGAAATGGTTGAATGAGGATTCTTGAACTTTTCTAAAGTAACGCTCATTTATGTAAGTCAAATATTAATTATATTTAGCTGAAAAGATTGGGATGTGATGGATTGGATTGGGAATCGCACCCTTTCGTTCTATGATTTTATTTTACTTTATACTGAAAATTAAACCTACTAACGTACTCAAATTAGAATTTTTATAAATGGAGAAATTTATATTGGGAGTGATTTATTCCGTAATGACTGATCTGTTTAGAATTAAGTTAGTGAGTAATCTAATGAATTTTTGGATATTAATAGTACTTATTAAAAATTTTTCTGTTTGAATAAAATGTTTCATAAAATGGATGGGATTGAATTTTATCCAAAAAAATTATGAATGCTCATCTTTTCACTTTTCTTAAATTTATTGGAAGTTCTCTCCATCACATTTTTAAAATTAGCGTTAAGATTACTACTATTCGCCTATTACTTTTTTTGTGAAATTTTTTATAGATTTCATTAAACAGGACTAAAGCTGTATATCCTCTTTAGTTGTGTTTCATTTCACGAATCTTTGCCAGCGTACTATGCATTCTGGTATCTAGTGTAGGGGAGAGATTATTCTAGGTTAATGATGTACACAATTTTCTTTACAAAGTGGGATGGAGATTTCTAGATATTTCTAAAATTTTCTAATTTTTCTTGGTCCATACATGTGTATACCCAGTCCAAAATAATAAAAAAACAGCAAAGTTTAGATTGTGTTCCCTCCTCATCAGAATGCCTCAGTGTAGCTTGGTCCCCCATGGGAACGCCATTTGAGAAATTTGGAGTTGGCATTGAGTGACCTCTCAAATTGTGTGGGTCGTCCTGCAGCTGAAGAAGAGCTGACTGGAGTTCTTTTGTCTCCTCGTTGTAGTAGAGGCAGGAGAGGGTTGGGAGGTTGGCTAGGCTACAGTTCTTTTACCTCGTCCAATGTCTGTCCATGAAATAAGAGAATATCTCGGAATATGGTATGAGAACCAAATCATTTTGTCCGTGAAACTTCCGACTTCCTTGGAGATAAACCATTCTAGGAGAGCTGTAAAATAAATTTTGGGTTCTTTCGCTAAAGGATGGGGTCATTTCCGATCAAAGTTACACCGGATCGTCAGTAGTTCGGTACAGGAGCAACTCCATCATTCCAGGAAATTTCACTATCAATTTACATTTCAGACAACCTGAGGGCGATCGTTGGACATTGGTGATAGCAGTGGATTCATTTTTGGCTAAAATTACACCTGATCGTCTGTGGTTCGGGATAGGGGCAACTCCATCTTCGCGGGAAATTTCGCTCACAATTTACATTTCGAATGACTTGAGGGTGATCATTTAGTCTTGGTGATCGCAATGGAGTGATTTTTGGCCAAAGTTATGATGAATCGTTCGTGGTTTGGCACAAGGACAAGTCCGTCATTGTGAGAAATTTTGCCCTCAATTTACCTTTCGGTCGACTTGAGGACGATGATTGAGCCTTGGTGACTACATTGGATTCATTTTCAGCCAAAGTTACGACGGATCGTCCGTGGTTCTGCAAAAGGCAACTCCGTGATCATAGGAAATTTTGCTCTCAATTTATATTCCGAATGACTTGAGGGCAATCATTGAGCCTTAGTGATCGCAATGGAGTCATTTCTAGCTAAAGTTACGACAGATCATCTGTGGTTCAACACAAGGGCAACTTCGTAATCGCGAGAAATTTCACCCTCATTTACGTTTCGGACGACTTGAGGGCGATCATTGAGCTTTGATGATCGCAATTGAGTTATTTCCAGCCAAAGTTAAGACGGATCGTCCGTGGCTCGGCAAGAGTGCAACTCATCATCACGGGAAATTTCGCTCTCAATTTACATTTCAGACAATTTGAGGGCGATTATTGAGCCTTGGTAATCGCTGTGGAGTGATTTTTGGCCAATGTTACAACATATCGTTCGCGGTTTGGTAAAAGGGTAACTCCATCATCACAAAAAATTTCACTTTCAATTTACATTTCGGACAATTTGAGGGTGATCATTGAGCCTTAGTGATTGCAATGGAGTCATTTCTGGCCAAAGATAGGATGGATTGTTTGTGGATCTGCAAAAGGGCAACTCATCATCATGGGAAATTTCGATCTCAATTTACATTTTGGATGACTTGAGGGTGATCATTGAGCATTGGTGATCGCAACGGAGTCATTTCCAGCTAAAGTTACAACGGATCGTTTGTGGTTCTGTAGAAGGGCAAGTCCGTCATCGTAGTAAATTTTGCCCTCAATTTATATTTCGGACGACTTGAGGGCTATCATTTAGTATCGGCGATCGGAATGGAGTGATTTTCGGCGGAAGTTATGACGAATTGTCCTTGGTTCAGCGCAAGGGCAACTCCATCATCATGGGAAAGTTCGCTCTCAATATACATTTCAGATGACTTGAAAGTGATCAATGAGCCTTGGCAATCACAATGGAGTCCATTTTCGGTCAAAGTTACGACTGATTGTCCGTGGTTCGACGAAAGAGCAACTTTGTCATCATGGGAAATTTCACTATCAATTTACATTTCAAACGACTTCAGATTGATCATTGAGCCTTGGTGATCACAATGGAGTCATTTTTGGCCAAAGTTATGGCGGATTATCCGCAGTTCGACAAAAGTGCAACTTCGTCATCACAAGAAATATCACTCTTAATTTACATTTCGGATGACTTGAGGGCAATCATTTAGTCTTGGAGATCGCAATGGAGTTATTTTAGGGCCAATATTACGATGGATCGTTCGTGGTTCGGCAAAAGGGCAACTCCGTCATCATGGAAATTTCGCTTTCAATTTACATTTCAACCGACTTGAGGGGGATCATTAAGCCTTGGTGATCGAAATGGAGTCATTTCTAGCCAAAGTTATGATGGATTGTCTGCAGTTAGTGATGTGGGACTCGAGGGGTGGCCCGATTCTCACCACATAGGTTGAAAAGGGAAAAATGATTTGGTTCGAAACCAAGCGGGTGCAAATATTCAACCAACAAAAGGGAATGTGACCTACTACTTAGACCACTTGCCTAACCACGAACAAGGAACCAATCCACACAACGACTTACCTTGGTCGAAGCGGGAATTGGGGGCTTTGGGAAACTTGGATAACCAAACTAAAATATTAGTTTGACAAAAGCAAGATTTCACAAGAGAAAAAAGAGATTTACCTCACAAAGATGAACACACCTTCAATTCAATATTCTAATCAAAACTAATCTGTCCATATATGAATAGAGAAGACCATATATATTGTCAATTGGCCGTTCATATCCTTCCAAATATATTGCTAGTAATAAGCCAAAATAATTTCTTACTATAATTAAATATGGAAACTCAAAATCATAGATAACTAAGGCGATCTGCTCATATATTCTTCCTTTATTTGTGACTGCTTCATTATGGACAAATTTTCTTATCTTTAGGCTGAATATTCTTTCCTCCCTTATTGAGTGTCATGGGCTCGGGTTGCATTGTGGCTTACACCTCCAGCTGGGCTTGTGTTTGGGCCTCAACAAACAAGATTAAGGCCTCTTGTCTCTTGTCAGCTTGAACTTTAACTTCTTGGGCTATCAACCCATTAGTTAGAACTCCAATAGCATCTTACCATTTCTTTAGTTTGCCACTTATCATTGGGCCTCCTCCATCCAACTTCAAGTCCTTCTTGATATGGGTGGAGTATTGTCTAGCAACCTTGTCTACATCAAACTCCATCATCAAGGCAAATTTCGCCCTCAATTTACATTTCGGACGACTTGAGAGAGATCATTGAGCCTTGGGATCGTAATAGAGTCATTTTCAGCCAAAGTTATGATGGATCGTTTGTGGGTTAATGAAAGGTGATACGAACATCGCCAACATCGTGATGAAACCTGATACCAAGTATGATATAAACCTCACCAACTCGTGACAATACTCGTATTCGATTAAGATATCTAGGAAACGTGTCCTTCTCAAGTTCTAAAGGTGAAAACCTTGACCTATTACTTATAAAGAAGTAAGAACTTTGGTATAGTGAAAACGTCACAATAAACTATGGAAGGGTTATAAATGCCACAGAATACTCTAATAAGTCTGAATAGTTCTTCAAATAAGTAAAGAGAATAAAATTTCACACTTTATTAATTAATAATATGCTCTTTCCAATTCGTCCAAAGGCAAGCACTAGCCTTTAAATAGGTCAAAGTGCAATATTTACATGAAAATAACCTTCCTAAGTGTTCCTCATTTGATAGGAAACTAATAATAAGGTAAATTTAGTAGTCACTCTACAAGAAAATAGGAAATATTGCCTATATATTTGGAACTAAACAAATGGGAAGATAATAAATTCTACTTGTCAAAAGAGGAAAGTGATGTATTCTAGAAGATGACTTAAATATATCATCATTGACTTGTGTTGCTCTTGTCCTTGTAGCTACTCTCAACTTCTTTTCTTGAAAATATTCTTCCTTTTTATATCTGGTTGAGATATATATATTCAAAATACTTTTCCTCTAGACATTTGGTTGAAATATATTGCTGGAAGTACTTTCACTCTTGATATTTAGCTGAAATATGTGGCCTTCATTCCCATTTTGAAATATCATAGATAATATTAGTCATTCAGCTTGCTCATCACTTGTATGCATATCCATGTCCTCTTTTCATCTTGCTCAAGTTTCACATCATCGGATCATGAGAGACTCTAACTATAACCTTCTAGCTCGTATCTTGAATCACATCAAAAGGGGAACTTTGTCATCGTGGGAAATTTCATTCTCAATTTACCTTTCAGACTACTTCAGGGAGATCATTAAGCCTTGGTGATTGCAATGGAGTCATTTCCAACAAAAGTTGTGATGAACTGTCTGTAGTTCGACAGAAGGGCAACTCCATCATCGCATGAAATTTAATTTACGTTTTGGAAGATTTGAGAGCGATTATTGAGCCTTGGTGATCGAAATCGAGCCATTTCCAGCCAATGTTACGATGGATCGTCTGCAGCTCAGAAGAAGGGCAACTTCTTCATTGTAGGAAATTACGCCCTCAATTTACGTTTCTGATGACTTGAGAGCGATCATTGAGCCTTGGTGATTTTAATGGAGTCATTTCTGCGTAAAGTTGCGGCAGATTGTCTGTGGTTTGGTAAAAGGGCAACTCGGTCATGACGGAAAATTTCACTCTCAATTTACATTTTGGACGACTTGAGGGAGATCATTGAGTCTTGGTGATCGCAAGGGAGTCATTTCCAACCAAGTTACGACGAACCGTCCGTGGTTCGGCACAGGGGCAACTCCTTCATCACTGGAAATTTTGCTCTCAATTGACATTTCGAACGACTTGAGGGAGGTCATTGAGTTTTGGTGATTGCAATGGAGTCATTTCCAGCCAAAGTTATGATGGATCGTCCGTGGTTCGGCACAAGGGCAACTTCGTCATCATGGAAAATTTTGCTTTCAATTTACATTTCGGACGACTTGAGGGCAATCATTGAGCCTTGGTGATCGCAATGAAGTCATTTCTGGCCAAAGTTATGAAGGATCTTCTGTGGTTTGGCAAAAGAGCAACTCCACCATCATGGGAAATTTCGCTCTCAATTTATCTTTCAGATGCCTTGAGCGAGATCATTAAGCCTTAAATAATCGTAATAGAGTCATTTTCAGCCAAAGTTACAATGAATCGTCTGTAACTCAGCACAAAGGCAACTCCATCATTTGGAGAAAGTTCACCCTCAATTTATGTTTTGGATGACTTGCGAGTGATCATTGAACCTTGATGATCGCAATGGAGTCATTTCCGGCCAAAGTTATGACTGATCGTTCGTGGTTCAGCAAAGGGACAACTCCATCATCACGGGATATTTTGCTCTCAATTTACATTTAGGACGACTTGAGGGTGATCACTGAGCCTTGGTGATCGAAATAGAGTTATTTCTAAGCAAAGTTATGACGGATCATCCATGGCTCGGTGAAAGGGCAACTCTGTCATCATGGTAAATTTCATTCTCAATTTAGATTTCGTGATGTGATCCAAGATACGAGCTCGAGGGGCGCAGTCAAAGTCTCTCATGTCTGATGATGAGAAGCTCGAGCAAGATGAAGAAGAGGACATGGATATGTATACAAGTGATGAGCAGGCTGAATAACTAATATTATCCATGATATTTTAAAATGGGACAAATAATGGGGCTACATATTTCAGTTGAATATCAAGAGTGAAAGTGCTTCTAGCAATATATTTCAACTAAATGTCAAGAGGAAAAGTATTTTGGAGAAATATATCTCAACAATATATAAAGAGGAAGAATATTTTCAAGAAAGCAAGTTGAGATTAGCTACAAAGGCAAGAGCAACACAAGTCAATGATGATATATTTAAGTTAGCTTCTAGAATATATCACTTTCCTCTTTTAACAAGTAGAATATATTACCTTCCCCTTTGTTTAGTTGTGAAGATATTGGTAATATTTTATAATTTCTTTGTGGTAACACTTAGATTTGCTTTCTGATTAGCTTCCTATCCCATGAGAACCATTTAGGAAGGTTATTTTTAATTTAGTATTGCACTGTGACCTATTTAAAGGCTGGTGCTTACCCTTGGACGAATTTTGGAGTAGATTATTTATTAATAAAGTGTAAGATTTTTATTCTCTTTAGTTCTTTGAAGAACTACTCGAACTTATCGGAGTATTCCGTGGCGTTCATCCCGACTTATCAATCAACTTTCTATAGTTGATTGTGGCGTCTTCACTATACCAAGGTTTTTTTTTAATCTTTTTATAAGTAATGGGTCAAGGTTCCAACTTTAGAGCATGAGAAGGACATGTTTCTTGGGGATCTTAGTTGAATACAGGTTTTGTCATGAGTTGGTGAGGTTCATATCATACTTGGTCTTGGGTTTCACCATGGTGTTGGCGAGGTTCGCATCATTTGGTATTAGAGCCAACGTTCTAAGTCAGATTCTATCTATCCATTAGTTTATCTTGTTTTCTTTCATCTTCATTGTTTTTCTTTGTCTTCTTTCTTTTCTATTATCTTCTTCAGAAAAAGTTAAAAAAAGTAGAAAAAAAGCAAAAAAAGAAAAAAAGTTGCAAAATAAAAAAGTAAAAGAAAGGAAAGAAGAAAAAGTATCAGCAAAAAGAAAGGTAAAAAAAATCAATCAAAGAAATGAGATATTGAGTAAGTTCCAGAATTATTTGTCCATTCATAGAGCTATCAACATCTTCGTACTTCGAAGTTGGTTCTTTTCAATTGATCTATTATTCTCTTGTTCGAATCCTCTTATTTCCCTCGATTTTCATTACTTTGGGACCTGACCCTACATTCTCCTTTCAAATCTTGGTGAAGTCATGATGGATTGTTGCGGGACATTCTGATTATAGTTTATTTGGTTAAAAAAAACCAAAAGAGCGTATACGAGTGGAAAAAGGTAGAGTGGTGAGCTTACTAGAGGGTAGAAGCCATTTTGAGTGCAAACACTAGTGGAATTAAGTGAACTTATTCTAGAGGGAAACATGTGAGGGAGTGGTTGTGAGGTCCTAATATATTTTGTAGATTCTCATCATGTCACACTATCAAGAGGAAAGCTCATCCGAAGATGTGCAACTACAAGTATTTGTACACGAAGTAGAGAGGATGGTGAGAGCTGAATTCAAACAAATTTACAAGAAGATAGATCTAATTGAGGATGAAGCAAAAAGAAAAAGATTTCAGCTTCCATATGAAGATAAAGAATCGAGAAGACCAAGGAGCAACAATGATCTGGATGACACAAAAGTGAAGCTTCCAACTTTCTAAGGTTAGAATGGCCTCGAAGCTTATCTTTTGTGGGAGAAAGGAATAGAGATGGTCTTCAAACATCATATCTACTCCGAAAGGAAAAAGGTACAACTTGCTTCATTTCAATTCTCTGACTATGCTATTATTTGGTGGGAGCAACTTGTTACAAGTAGGAGATGGAATAGGGAGTGACCTGTTAAGAGATAGAGTGAGACGAAGTCAATGATGAGGTAGCGATTCCTTCCAAGTTCCTATCGTCGAGAATTGCACAACAAATTGCAGCATCTCAATCAAGGATCAGAGAGCGTTATTAAATATTACAAAGAGATGGAGGTTGCAATAAGTTGAGCTAATGTAGAGGAGCATATTGAAGCTACCATGGATAGGTTCCTAAGCGGACCAAATTGTGAGATTGTTGATGTTGTGGGGATGCATTACTATGAGGAGCTCAATGATATGTTGCTCCATGCCATGAAAGTTGCACGACAGTTGAAGCAAATAAACATGAATGAATGGTGCATAGGCATGGTTGCAACAAGTTCTTCAAGATCAACTTCTCAGCAAGTTGAGGTCCCCTTAATGAAGTTCTATTTTTAGCCATCTATGGAAGTCAAACAAGCTGTAAGTATTACACAAATTCATGAGAATCAAAAGAATAATCAAGAAAGAAAGTGTGATGAAAAAATTGAGAGTGAGCAAAAGAAAGAATGTGATGAAATTAGTATCGATGATTATCAAGAAACAGAGAGTAATGAAAAAGAGAAAAAGATTGAGGCTGTGGAAATAGAAAACGAGAGAAAAGAAATTGAGGAGAGAGAAAATAAGAGTAATATTTCATTGGTGAGTGCAAGAGAGGAAAGTGACCGTGATATTGAGAGTTCTTTAATTTTATATCAGTCCCTTATGACTAACGAGTCAATTTTATTTACTAACAATCTTGTCAGATACTTCTCGAGCAATATTATTTCTTATTTGCAGGAATTCAATGGAGTGCACTAAGGGTCAAGTCCAAACCAACTAGCCACCACAAGTAATCATAAGGAGATGAAGGAGATTCAACTACAATCCAATGAGCAAGTGGTAAATCTACAAGTTAGTGAGTACATGAGTCCCTTTATTGTCTTGATGTTACTCGGGCATGAGGATCAAACATGGAGAAGATTTACTAATTTTAGATTTATCAACAACATCAATCTTGTCAGATACTTCTCGAGCAATATTATTTCTTATTTGCAGGAATTCAATGGAGTGCACTAAGGGTCAAGTCCAAACCAACTAGCCACCACAAGTAATCATAAGGAGATGAAGGAGATTCAACTACAATCCAATGAG